>CM076581.1:83225695-83600570 GCA_034641835.2 Pinus albicaulis | reverse complement strand
GAGGAACAACAATTGGGTGAAAGAATAAATGCATACGATGGAAAACTCCGATGCGATTTAGGACTGGTCGTCGATCTCCAGATCAGATCGACAGCGGAGAGTGAATCGAAGGGTTTTTGAGGCGGGGGCAAGAATTGTGATCAGAGTTAATGAGGAACGTTGGATCACAGAAGGTAGAGAGGAGATCAATGACGGATAACCAATCGGGGATCGGCAATTGGGGCGAACAAATAAACGCACCCGATGAAAAGTTGTGATGCGATGTTACACGGACCGTTGATCTGAGGGTCGGATCAACAGTGAAGAATGAATCGAGGGATGGCCGATCGGTGGGAGAAAACAAGTGTATGCGATGGAAAACCCCAATGTGATTGGGCACTGGCCGTTTGATCAGCTTACGATCAACGGTGGTGATTAATTTTTAGAACGAACCGGCGGAAACCCTTATAATATACCAAAACCCAAAGTTTTTAATATAAACAAAGGTTTAATGGATCGGGGTAGAAATAAAATATATATAAAGGATAGGTGCCCACCTGCGGGGCCTTCAAATATATGGAATGCAAAGGGCCCGGGGCTTAGTACATCAAAGGCCAATCGCAATCGGAACTGCGGGCTTCGTCTTTCCGATCAACCCATTTTGAATTCTCCGATCGTGATTACGCGATCGGGTCTTTTTAATCTACCCATTTTCATATTAAAACACGTGACTTTGGTTTTTGGTTAATAACTTCGGGAAAGTGGGTTTTGGGTTTTACAAAGGAAAAAGCAGATCAGGCATGAAATATTTACAAGCTTTTTAAACGTCGGGTCTGGCCCACAGGATATATATAAAATATAATGTGATCGGGGATTTTTCAATGCAAAACCAATCGCATCGGAACTTTTGGAAACATGTCAAAGACTTGTGCATTTGAGTTTTTTCGATGCAATTAGTGTCAAAAAGGTTTTAGTGCTTGGTTTTAACGCATGGGCATGTGGGGGGGGGGAAGCGGTTAGGAATTAGCCCAAAGGGGCTTAAGTCCATAGTCATAATACTTGTATTGTTTATGAATTTTTCATAATTTTCAATGGAATTTGATGGTTTCGGGATAGTTAAAAAATGGGTTTTTAACTATGGGAAAGTGATTTTCATAAATGGAAGAAGAGGATTTATGAAAACAAGGGAGTTTCTATGGAGAAAAAGGGGAGCAAATGAAGGTTTGAGAAGGGGGAAAATGAAGGTCTTTCAACAGTCTTTCACTTGGAATCAGCAGAATTTTCTGAGTATAAAATGGAAGTAGTAATGAAGATTTTTGGACAAAGGCATGAGGCCTTCAAGGAGTCTTCAAGAGCCAACAATTTTTAGTAATAAAATTTGTTCCTTGCAGGTTCAAAAAGTCTTAGCCACCTTTTGGTATAATCAAATATTATAGGTGGCTAACAGTGGCTCGACTTAGGGATGATGCCTTCTTGAAAGCATCAAGAACTTCAGACTTGCATTCTCTGGGAGGCTAATCAATTGCCTCATTCTTTGTTCTCTGGGAGGCTGACCTGTGCCTGATCCATTGGGCTGCCCTTTCTTTGCTGTGATGATCTTCTTTGAAAACATATTCGCAGCTATGAAAACAATGGTCCTTCATCAATACACACTTTCTACCTACCCAATCCTACTGATCTAGCATTTTTCTTCATTTGAGTGCACTTGGATTGGCAAACTCTATTCACAACATTTTATTCTTTTGAAAGCAGGAAATATAATCTATTTCTACTCTTTATTTCTCCATGGATTCAGATTAAACAATTGAATCCATATAATTCTCTACCTAATCTACTAATCTGTTAGGATTAAACAGTCTAACATTTTTTTATTCTCTAATTTTCTAAAACAGAAATTTAAAAAACATTCAAGTTAGGATTGAACAGTATAACTTGATGCTAGTCTATGGCATAACAAACAAGCTACACATAGACATTATTTTGCAGAAAATTAAATAAAAAATGGAACGCTTAAGATCTGAAATTTCAAAGCACTTCCTTCATCTTTTTTATAGCTCTGTTTTGACGTTGGTTTGAGTTGTTCTTTCTTTGTTGGACTGGTTCGGATTTTAAGCTGATTAGAACCAGATTTTTACATCTCTTGACTCAGAATTTGAAGCAGATTTGAGTCATTTTTCTTTTGAAACCTTAGTTTCAGATTTTGAACATGTTTGAACCTTTAATTTCTATCCTAAACTATCTACTAATAAGCCAAGATTAAACAGTTTGGAAAATCACATTTACTACCCTATCAGCAAAAAATTTAAAACTAATTAGTCAAGATTAGGCAGTTCGACTAACTAGAAGTGTGTTTTTCAGGAGTGGCATTTGAGCTTGCACACTTTCAGATTTTGTTTCTCTTTTTTGGTATGGGGCTATACCTTTCTTGTTTTGTCAATCTGCCCTCTTTTCTCTTTTTCATTGCTTTTGTATTTTTGATTTTTCTAACTTTGAATGCAATGGAGGATGAGATATTTATAATGGAAAAAATATAAAAAGGCTTCGAAACATATCATTTTATCAAGAGAAGTAATGTTTAAGCATCCTGCCATTGACAGGACCCCAAAACAATTCTACTCCATCCAACTCCTGTAATAAAAATGAATTGTTACCAGCAGCTGAATGAATAGAGTAAGGGCCAAGCCATAAGTTGTCAAACTTTACATGCTTGCCCTTGTATTCCCTTCTTGAGTCCCATTTTCAAAATTTGTCCCCAATCTTGAATTTGCTGGCCTTTTTCCTTCTATCAAAAATATTTTTAATGCTCTCCTGTTTCTGCAATGCTTTTTTATACACTTCCTCTCTGGTTTGCTGAAGACGAATGGTCTGATTTATTCTTCTGACCATGTCATTTTCTTCAGTCTGCAGCTCTTGAATTAACTTCATCACTGGTACACCAAGGGTGTTTGGAAAAATTGCATCGGTACCATACACAAGCTGGAAAGGTGACATACCAATGGATTTCTTCAAAGTCAATTTGTAAGCCCAAAGTGCATGAATCATCTTTGTGTGCCAAGACTTCTTGTTTTCCTCCAACAGTTTCTTGATTATGTTCACTAATATTTTGTTTGAGGATTCTGCAAGTCCATTACCTTGAGGGTAATAGGCTGTGGAATGCCCCACTCTTATCTGATATCTGTGACAGAACTCAACCTTCTTCTTTGATCCAAATACTGCTGCATTATCAATGATGAGCTTGGTAGGACAGCCAAATCTGGAGAGAATATTAGTCTCAATGAATTTTATAATAACAGAGTCATTGGCTTGCCTACAAGGTATGGCTTCTATCCACTTAGTGAAATAGTCTGTGGCTGTGAGAATCCATCTATGTTGGGCAGAAGATGGGGGATAGATTTCTCCTATGAAGTCAAGTCCCCATTGTTGAAAAGGGGCTTCAACAGTGATGGGATGCAGAGGCAGGGGTAACAGTTTTCTTTTGCCTTCAAAGAGTTGGCACTTATGACAGGCAATGATCATCTTATGTATATCAGGAAAAAGGGTGGGCCAATAGAAACCAGCCCTCAAAATTTTGTTGGTTGTTGTCTTCCAGTACAAATGACCTCCACACTCTCCTTCATGGAATTCATGCTTAACCTTCTCTGCATCAAACTCAGGCAAACATTTAAGCAATAGACCACTTGCATTTTTCCAATAAAGACATTTATCTATAATGCAATAGTTTACAGCTTTCAATTTCAGGAATCTTGCCTTTGTTTTTGTTAAACCGGGAGGTGTATTCAATTTAAGCAAAACATAAACAATATCAACATACCAAGGAGACTTCATAAAATGATCTTCAACTATAGGAGTTGAGAATTCTTCTTGGTCATCTAAAGCATTAATCATATTAATATCAAGAACTTCAAAATTTGATTCAGCCATTAATCTAGCTAGACCTTGGCCTTTGATGAGTTTAGTGGGTTTTATCTCTAAATCATATTCAAGAATAATAGAAATCCACTTACCTCTCTTACCATCTGGGTCCTGAGTTAGAATGTCTTTAACAACTGAATTTGGGACAAAGGCAATAGTGTGTGAATGAAGGATGTACACTCTGAAGTCTTTCAAAGCTTTAACCAAAGCAAAATCTTGCTTCTCCATAATGTTATACTTCAAAGGGGCATCCCTCAATGCCTTGCTAAAGAATGCAATAGGCTGCTCTTGTCCTTGTGGATTTTTCTGTAAAAGGACAACAGCTATGGTATGTTCCGATGCAAATGAAAAGATATAAAAATCTTTTGAAAAATCAGGACTTATCAGAACCGGTGTTTTGGTTAACGCTTGTTTCACCAGCTCAAAAGACTTCCTTGCTTCCAAGGTCAATTTTACCCCTTGCTCCTTCTTTAACATGTTTGTGATATTCCTAAGGAGCTCAGCCAAATTGGGGATGAACCTTCTTAAAAATTTGATCTTTCCAATGAAAGATTGTAACTCTTTGATGTTTCGAGGATGAGATATTTTCAATATGGCCTCAATCCTCTTTGGATCTATCTTTATACCCTCCTCTGAAATAATGTGCCTAAGAATTTTACCTTCTTGGAGACCAAATAGTGTCTTCTTAGGGTTTAAATATATCCCAAATTTTTTGCACTTCTCGAAAACCTTTCTCAAATGTTCTAAGTGCTCTTCATCTGTTTTTGAAAACACAGTAACATCATCTAGATATATAATGATGAAGTAGCCTAGTTCTTCCGAGAATGCTATGTCCATGGCTCTTTGAAAGGTTGCTCCAGCATTCATTAGACCAAAAGGCATTTTTACATACATGAAGGTGCCCCATGGTGTAGTAAAGACTATCTTCAATTGATCAGCAAGGTAAACCAAGATCTGATTGTACCCCGAATAGCCATCCAGCAAAGATATTCTTCTAGACCCTACCACCCTTTGTAGAATGTGATCCATCTTTGGTAAAGGGTAGTTGTCTTTTAATGAAGCTTTGTTTAAGTCTCTAAAGTCTATAAAAAGCCTGATTTCTCCAGTTTTCTTCCTAACAGACACTAGATTATATACCCATTCAAAATATCTAACAGGGACAATAATACCAGCATCATACATTTTCATGATCTCCTTCTGAACCAACAGCAACTGGATAGGGTTTGTTCTGTGCAGTTTCTGTTTCAATGGTTTTTGGTTTTATTTGAGGGGGATTTTGTGTTGTATTATTTCTTTGTCATAGGATTTAAGATCTTCGTAACTCCACGCAAAAACATCAGAAAACTCTTTAAACAACTCTATATATTTGAGTTTAATGTGAGCTGGTAAAGTCTTAGACAGTTTAATCATCTTTGGTTTTTCCTCACTGCCTATATTACACTCTTCCACTTCAGTCTCTACAGGTTCCAGTTTTGGCTTATTTGCCACATCGTTAAAATCGAACAACTCTTCTAAGGGGGTCAGACCCTTAGGCAAACTTTCATCTTTGGAGTTCAGAGTTTCTAACTCCTCTGTTTGAGACTCTACATTCATTTCTGTTTCACCTTCAAGTTTTCCAGATAATAGGTTTATATTAGCAAGTTCAGGGGACGTTTCTTCCTTATCAAGAAAATTTTCTTCACTGCAGTCTGTATCATGATCTGAGTCTGAACTGTGTAATTCGAATTCATTTCTGAATTGCATGAAGTCTTCTATTTATTTGTCATTTTCAAACACCTGCCAATATTTTTCGTTATTAGGCACGGCTGGTCTGAATTTAATTTGAGTTGTGTCTTCATATGGCATTAGACATGTTCTAGCGGGAGAGGCTAGATTATGGGCTGTAATATTTTCCTTTCTTGGGACGAAAATTAATTGGGACTCATCGAAAGCTTCTAAAAGATCCACGACATCATTCCGATAGGCCCTAAGTCTGGGGTGATGAGCATTATACTCCCCATTGACTTGTCTTATGATTAATTCCGAATCCCCATGAATTTTAATTCTCTTGGCTCCTAAATTTTTCAACAAATGCAAACCTAAGAGAAGGGACTCGTATTCCGCTATGTTGTTGGAACACTGGAAGTTTAACTTACAAGAAATGCATTCGATGTGGTTGCTTACAGTGTTGCGAATCCAGACACCTGCACCAGCGTTATTTCTAGTGCACGACCCATCGAAATGCATACTCCATAGAGGATTGTTTTCAGTTTCATTTGTTTGGTGAATGTCCTCTTTAACTAACGTGCTTTCTTATTGTTTTTGAATGTCTGCACTTAGTTGTAGATGTTTTGATTCCCCCTGATTTTCAGTTACTTGGGGAATACTTTCTTGACTCTCAATGTTTAGAAGCAAGGGACACATGACTTGTAGTTCAAGACACACATTTGGTTTGTTGTTGCTTAAAGGTTCAGCAAACTGTTTCGACAGCTCTGTGGTATTTACCTCCCCCTCTCTATCGGCCATTAATTCTGTTAAAGTTACTTATTCATCTGAAGCTTCTTCATTAAAAAGGATAAAAGAATCAAGGCTTGTATTTATAGAATAAAGGGGAGAGTTTTGTGGTCTGTCTTGACTTGTAACTGTGTATTGCATATGAGACTCCTTGTAAAGTCTTCTGGTTTGATTGAAAACAAGGATAGTCGCATAGGTCATGTCCATCTGCATAGTCCCCTGTAACTTAGCCCCCCAAGATTTAGATAACAACATTACATACTTTGGGGGCACACCAGCCACCACAATGTCCATGAGTAAGCATTTGGATGGAATCTGGGCTAAGTTAACACAGAGGTCTTTGATTAATCCTAAACATTTTACTCTGCTGGAATCAAAGGAGTATAGGTCTTTGTAAGGTCTGGTGATTTCAAGACCAAGGCTCTCCATCACAACTTTAGGCATTAAATTATGAGAAGCCCCAGAATCATGCATAGCGTTGTGCAAAAAATTTTCATGAACGTTTAAACTCACGTAGAAAGGAGGGACAAGTCCCTCTTGGTACCTACCTTTGATCTTTGGACCGAAAATAAGCTCTGGCTGGTCATCACTAAGATTGACTGTATCTCCATTTTCCTCTATATTTAAAGCCTTCAAAATTTGGGTTCTATATACATGTTGGGAAGCTAACTCAGTCAAGGGAACAGAGATTTTAATCTTGGAAATTTCTTGTCCAAGGTTGAAGGGAAAATGGTTCTTTGAAGTGCTGGTTTCAGCCTTATTAGCTACCACTCTACCAGCAATATCAGCTTGCTGATTTGTTTTATTTACACTTGATAAAATTGTTTTCACAGGAGTACTAGCTGAAGTGTCAGTACTACTAAGGTCTGCACTCTGTTTTTCTTTGTTTTGAGTGCCTTTCTCTTTTCCCTTATCAGAATTTACAGCCATTGTCTTATCCTTTTGTTTGACAACTATAGGTTTGTTTGTAGTGATGTTTTGTGAAGATTTGTCAGAGGTTATGGTGTTGGAGGGCTGTTGACTGGTTTTGCTTCTAAGGTCATATTCCCTTTGAGGTTCTATGATGACATTTTCCATGTCTTGATAATAATTTTCATTATCATCTCTTTTGTCATCATAACGTGTATAAAGACCCTGTTTTTTATCATAATGAACTTCAAAGTCATCATGCTCTACCCCAAACATGTTGATCCCCTCCTATGTTATTTCATCTGCTTCCTCAATCTCACTTACATAATTTTGATGAAAGGGAGGAGTGATCTGCTGATCATCTTCCCTAAGTCTGTTTGGAGTTTGGTTCCTTCTAGCATTCTGATTCTGGTTCTGGTTTCTATTTTGAGGAGCATTTTGATTTTGACTTGCTGTGCTCTCTTAATTATGCTCATCTCTTTCATCATCTCCTCCATCATTTTCTCTATTTTTGAGTTTGAATTAGAAGGTGAGGATTCCTCTTTAAAGGATACTCTCTTTTCAGCTTTCATCCTTATTCTTTTCTCCATTAAGTTGACTTCCATAGAAAGAGCACCTCTTTGCATATCTTCAAGATTTTCAAAATCTCTCTCTCTTAGTGAATAGGTCATGTCAGAGTCAAACCCTTCAGGGAATTTGTTTAAAGCTGAGCCTTTTGGAGGTTTTAGTTCTAGGGAAAGTGCACTATACACACTATTAAACCTAGTGCAATAAGCTTAGACACTTTCCCCAGTGTTTCTATGGAGGTTCTTGTAATCAGAAAGGACTTGGAGAGGATTCTTCTTCACTTCCCATTTGTTTAAGAAAGTTTGATGGAAGCCTGGGAGATCGTTTATACTATGGGGGGCTAAGCCTTTATACCATTTTTTTACTTCTCCCCCCAGACTCTGAGCAAATAGTCTAAGTTTGAAAAAATCATCATCAATTTCATTTTTGTCAAAGTAGTCATTCATTTTATCCACATGTTGTGATGCAGTTATAACATTGCTAGCATCATATAATGGAATTTTTGACTGATAGTCCTGCAGAAGATTGACTAATGGTGCAGGAAGGACTAGGGGAGCATACCATGCAGCCATGATAGGAGGTCGAGGTGGATTCACAGGTGGGTTGACAAAAGGGAAGGTGGGCTGAAGTGGAGTGGTTTGAACAGTGGATGAAGAATGAGGAGATGTGGATGGAACAGTAGTAGATTGTTGAGCTGATCTTGGATGAGAGACACCTAAATTCAACAGGAAGTGTAGATCAGGTGGTGTTGTTTCTCTACTACCAGGATGTTCACTTGTCCCTGAAGATGAAAGTGAAGACTCAGAATATAGCTGAATTATATCATCAAATGACCAAGTTCTAAAGGGGTTTACTAAGTCAACTTGTGACTGTTGTAGAGCTGAAAGATTTTCAGGGACTGAATTAGCTCTCAATGATAATCTGAAAACAGTTGATAATTTAATCCTAGGAGACTTCCAAAGGATACTTTCTGGGTTATCAACTATCTCAAGTGGATTAGGGTCAGGATGGGCTCTAGTGTGAATCTTTCTAGGAGCCACTATGTTGTGTTTTTTAGACCCAAATAAACAAGACAAGTTCAACCAGATATGACAGTCTTTGAATGGTTAACTAACTTGTTTACCTAAATTTCAATCCTATAGTCCTCTAACTGAGTTTGAATGATGTTATAATGATGTGGTTTCTTCCCAGTGGAGTCTTAAGGTCTGCTAAGGATTTTGGAGTCGCCAAGTGGAAGTTCTTAGCTCCTAAGGAGGTAAAGGGTTTCGTGGTCCACCACCATGTTTATTAAATACCAATCTGAAATATTTTTAGGTTTTCTGAGTTATTTTTCAGTTGCGTGGTTTCTAAGAATATGCTAACTCTGTTTCAAAACTTAGCTACGGTTATGGGACAAAGACAGTTTACTCTTATGGCTAAGACAGCTGATTTTTCAAGGTTAGATAAAGTCTTATGAGAACCCTAGGGTTTGCCTAGTTTGTCACTGATTCAAACAAGTTTCATCATGATTAGGTAGTGCTTGAAAAGGCTGCTTTTACTCACAATTGTTTCTTGAATCAAGGGTTTTTGAGGTCTTAAAAGGTATCAAAAACACTCAGTTCCCCAGTGGAGTCACCAGAAATGTTGGGGATCTGTAATTTATTAGCAAGATTGGCAGAGTCCAATTACAGAAACAACATCGTTTCAACCAACTTTGGGATTCTAGGATCTAGCCCTCTTGAATCTGGAGAGGGATCTCTCCAATAAGTGCAAAGATGGATTTGTCTTTGAAATTTGGGGCTATGATATTAGGCTAGTTATGAAGGCCAAGGGTTTGTTTTATTTTTTGGATGGTTGAGCATGATTACTGTTTGAGGCGTAAAGTCCTAAATGCAAAGAGTTTCAAAGGTGAGAAGTTGCAAGCAAATAGAACAGCTTTGGCTAAAAGATAGATATAATGCTGGTTTTTAGTCCATTGGGCTATGGAGTCATAACAGGGCTTTAATTGGGCAACAACATCAAGAGTGATCCAAGGGGCAAGTTATCTATATCACAAGATTATTGAGATTAGAGTGATGGAATGGAAACAATAAAGTGTTGAAGGGGTGGAAACTGATAATAATTTCACAAGGGATTTATAGTCAGTCCAAACAAGAAAAGCCTCTTAAGTAACTGTTTAAAACCAACCAAGTGTAGGGCTAACCATTGACTTCTTGGGCAAGTTGTATTAAAGCAGCTTAATTGACAAACAATCCAGTAATCCACATAATTACCTTCAGAAAGTATGAAAACATATAAGGGGAACAAAATGCAACTTAAGATTAGATAAAGTACTTTTAAACCTAGTCTGATTTCAGTTAACACCGAGGGAAACTTTCAGAATCTACTTTTGGAGAAAAAACTAGGACCAGGGCACACCGTATCTTCCATAGTCATCTTTAATAAGCACAATAAGGAAAATAAATTTTTAATAACAATGTTTAAGGTAAACATTAGGACGAGGGAACTCCAACATTCCTAACTGCTTAACTGTATTAAATCATTCTTAAATAAACAATTTGGAGGAAAAAATTAAGATAAATATTTTCAGTCAGAGAAGGTTACTGATATATAGTAGGTCCTAACTCTATGCATGCTGTTCTTTATAAGGGAAATAGTGAAGAATATGACATACATAGAAGGAAAATGATAACAAAGAGAGGTGCACTTCACCGATGATATAGACCAGGATCCCAAGAAACAACTTTTATATTGATATCAAACCAGTTATAGTCTTCAAGCCCAATGTTTCAGTTCAAAAATCATCTTCACTATTCAACCTAACTAATCTATCACAAGTAGAGCTCCAAGGGCCAGTGAATACTATTTACAATCAGAAGTTTGAGCTTAAATGTATTTCAAAGTTCTGCAACCAACAGTCTCTCATCTTCTACTGAGGTATTTATAGAAGAATGAGGAGGTGAAATCTAACAAAAGATCTCTTAAGGAAATTAATATAGATTCAAGACTTCTCAGCCTTTTGAGGGGCTCGATGGAGAAGTTTACAGGTGGACTACTGTACTAACTTTTTTACAATTTATATCAAAGCTCGGTGGGAGCTTTATTTGACTTTGAGGCTCTGTGTGTTGTGTGGAGTTACTCTGCAGATATTTCTGTATTTATTTCATTGCAGTAGTAACTCCTCGGCTGCATTGAGGAAAAATATCTGATTCTGTAGTAAGTTCAGCCTATGTTTGAATGCTTCGAGGCAACAGGTGGCTCTTTTGGTAGTTGAGGAATCAATTCGTCTCATTTGAAGCGGTGAAAGCCTTTCTGTCAGTGAATCACTTATGATTTTCTATTGAATGTGTTTTAATCCAGGAAATTAGGCTTTTGATAATCATTCTTAGCCGTAATTCCCCAGATCCATCTTCAATCTTCATCTGTTGTTCTTTGTCTTTAAAATTATACTCTTTAACTGTTCTTTTGAATAAAACAGTGTCTTGTCGATGTGCAAGGCCACACAGGCCATTTTACGTGTTTATCAATGCTCATGAAACATTGATAAATCATTGAATTTAAACCTGTGAATGGTTCCTTTTAATAGCTTGAAGGCGCAGGAAACGACTTTCCCAACCCTCGGCGTTTCTTCATTATACAATGGAAAACCATTAAAACACCTGCAAAACACAAAAAATTAAGAGATCCTGTGTTTTTTGGGTTAAACTTCTTAGAAGGTGGGGAAAAAATCGCAGCCGTTGGATCTGGACACGTGGACGGTCCAGATCTAATCGGGGAATCGCAATCAGCGGTAGGAGGAAAAGGGTGCGATGAGAAACTCCGATGCGATTGCGCGATTGGAAGGGCAGAGGCGATTAAGTGATGGTCGTTGGATCCGAGGATCAGATCAACAGCGGGGAGCGAATCGGAGGAACAAAAATCGGGGGAAAGAATAAATGCATGCGATGGAAAACTCCAATGCGATTTAGCGCTCGCCGTCGATCTGCAGATCAGATCAACGACGGAGAGTGAATCGAAGGGTTTTTGAAGCGGGGGCAAGACTTGTGATCGGAGTTAATGAGGACCGTTAGATCACGGAAGGTGGAGAGGAGATCAACGGCGGATAACCAATCGGGGATCGGCAATCGAGGCGAACAAATAAACGCACAATGAAAAGTTGTGATGCGATGTAGCGCAGACCGTTGATCTGAGGGTTAGATCAACGGTGGAGAATGAATCGGGGGATGGCCGATCGGCGGGAGCAAAGAAGTGTATGCGATGGAAAACCCTGATGCGATTGCACACTGGCTGTTTGATCGGCTTATGATAAACGGTGGAGATTAATTTTTAGAATGAACCGGCGGAAACCCTTATAATATACCAAAACCCAAAGTTTTTAATATAAACAAAGGTTTAATGGATCGGGGCAGAAATAAAATATATATAAAGGATAGGTGCCCGCCTATGGGGCCTTCGGATATATGGAACACAAAGGGCCCGGGGCTTAGTACATCAAAGGCCAATCGTAATCGAAACTGCAGGCTTGGTCTTTCTGATCAACCCATTGTGAATTCTCCGATCGCGATTGTGCGATTGGGTCTTTTTAATCTACCCATTTTCCTATTAAAACAAGTGACTTTGGTTTTTGGTTAATAACTTTGGGAAAGTGGGTTTTGGGTTTTACAAAGGAAAAATCAGATCAGGCATGAAATATTTACAATTTTTTTAAACGTCGGGTCGGGCCCACAAGATATATATAAAATATAATGCGATCGGGGCTTCTTCAATGCAAAACCAATCGCATCGAAAATTTTGGAAACATGTCAAAGACTTGCGCATTTGAGTTTCTTCGATGCAATTAGCGTCAAAAAGGTTTTAGCGCTTGGTTTTAACGCGTGGGCATGTGGGGGGGGAAGCGGTTAGGACTTAGCCCAAAGGGGCTTAAGTCCATAGTCATAATACTTGTATTTTTTATGATTTTTTCATAGTTTTCAATGGAATTTGATGGTTTCGGGATAGTTAAAAAATGGGTTTTTAACTATGGGAAAGTGATTTTCATAAATTGAAGAAGAGGATATATGAAAAAAAGGGAGTTTCTATGGAGAAAAAGGGAAGAAAATGAAGGTTTGAGAAGGGGAAAATGAAGGTCTTTCAGCAGTCTTTCACTTGGAATCAGCAGAATTTTCTGAGTATAAAATGGAAGTAGTAATGAAGATTTTTGGACAAAGGCGTGAGGCCTTCAAGGAGTCTTCAAGAGCCAACAATTTTTAGTAATAAATTTTGTTCCTTGGAGGCTCAAAAATTCTTAGCCACCTTTTGGTATAATCAAATATTATAGGTGGCTAACAGTGGCTCCACTTGGGGATGATGCCTTCTTGAAATCATCAAGAACTTCAGACTTGAATTCTCTGGGAGGCTGATCAATTGCCTCATTCTTTGTTCTCTGGGAGGCTGACCTGTGCCTGATCCATTGGGCTACCCTTTATTTGCTGGGATGATCTTCTTTGAAAACATATTAGCAACTATGAAAACAATGGTCCTTCATCAATACACACTTTCTACCTACGCAATCCTACTGATCTAGCATTTTTTCTTCATTTGAGTGCACTTGGATTGGTAAACTCTATTCACAACATTTTATTCTTTTGAAAGCAGGAAATATAATCTATTTCTACTCTTTATTTCTCCATGGATTCAGATTAAACAGTTGAATCCATATAATTTTCTACCTAATCTACTAATTTGTTAGGATTAAACAGTCTAACAAATTTTTATTCTCTAATTTGCTAAAACAGAAATTTAAAAAACATTCAAGTTAGGATTGAACAGTCTAACTTGATGATGGTCTATGGCATAACAAACAAGTTGCACATAGACATTATTTTGCAGAAAATTAAATAAAAAATGGAAGGCTTAAGATATGAAATTTCAAAGCACTTCCTTCATCTTTTTTATAGCTCTGTTTTGACTTTGGTTTGAGCTGTTATTTCTTTGTTGGACTGGTTCGGATTTTAAGCTGATTAGAACCAGATTTTTACATCTCTTGACTCAGAATTTGAAGCAGATTTGAGTCATTTTTCTTTTGAAACCTTAGGTTCAGATTTTGAACATGTTTTAACCTTTAATTTCTATCCTAAACTATCTACTGATAAGCCAAGATTAAACAGTTTGGCAAATCACATTCACTACCCTATCAGCAGAAAATTTAAAACTAATTAGTCAAGATTAGGCAGTTCGACTAACTAGAAGTGTGTTTTTCAGGAGTGGCATTTGAGCTTGCACACTTTCAGATTTTGTTTCTCTTTTTTGGTATGGGGCTATACCTTTCTTGTTTTGTCAATCTGCCCTCTTTTCTCTTTTTCATTGTTTTTGTATTTTTGATTTTTCTAACTTTGAATGCAATGGAGGATGAGATATTTATAATGGAAAAAAGATAAAAAGGCTTCCAAACATAGCATTTGATCAAGAGAAGTAATGCTTAAGCATCCTGCCATTGACATGACCCCCAAACAATTCTGCTCCATCCAACTCCTGTAAGAAAAATGCATTGTTACCAGCAGTTGAATGAATAGAGTAAGGGCCAAGCCATAAGTTGTCAAACTTTCCATTCTTGCCCTTGTCTTCCCTTCTTGAGTCCCATTTTAAAACTGTGTCCCCAATCTTGAAATTGATGGCCTTTGTTCTTCTATCAAAAAGCTTTTTAATGCTCTCCTGTTTTTTCCTTTGTTATACACTTCCTCTCTGGTTTGCTGAAGATGAATGGTCTGATTTATTCTTCTGATCATGTCATTTTCTTCAGTTTGCAGCTCTTAAATTAACTTCATCACTGGTACACCAAGGGTGTTTGGGAAAATGGCATCAGTACCATACACAAGCTAGAAAGGTGACATACCAATGGATTTCTTCAAAGTTAATCTGTCAGCCCATAGTGCATGAATCAGCTTTGTGTGCCAAGACTTCTTGTTGTCCTCCAACAGTTTCTTGATTATGTTCACTAAGCCTTTTTTTGAGGATTATGCAAGTCCATTACCTTGAGGGTAATAGGCTGTGGAATGCCCCACTGTTATCTGATATCCGTGATATAACTCAACCATTTTCTTTGATCCAAATGTTGTTGCATTATCAGTGATGAGCTTGGTAGGACAACCAAATCTGGAGAGAATATTAGTCTCAATGAATTTTATAATCATAGAGTCATTGGCTTGCCTACACGGTATGGCTTCTATCCACTTAGTGAAATAGTCTGTGGCTGTGATAATCCATCTATGTTGGGCAGAAGATGGGGGATGGATTTCTCCTATGAAGTCAAGTCCCCACTGTTGAAAAGGGGCTTCAACAGTGATGGGATGCAGAGGTAGGGGTAACAGTTTTCTTTTGCCTTCAAAGAGTTGGCACTTATGACAGGCAATGATCATCTTATGTATATCAGGAAAAAGAGTGGGCCAATAGAAACCAGCCCTCAAAATTTTTTTGGGTGTTGTCTTCCAGTACAAATGACCTCCACACTCTCCTTCATGGAATTCATGCTTAACCTTCTCTGCATCAAACTCAGGCAAACATTTAAGCAATAGACCACTTGCATTTTTCCAATAAAGACATTTATCTATAATGCAATAGTTTACAGCTTTCAATTTCAGGAATCTTGCCTTTGTTTTTGTTAAACTGGGAGGTGTATTCAATTTAAGCAAAACATAAACAATATCAGCATACCAAGGAGACTTCATAAAATGATCTTAAACTATAGGAGTTGAGAATTCTTGTTGGTCACCTAAAGCATTAATAATATTAATATCAAGAACTTCAAAATTTGATTCAGCCATTAATCTAGCTAGACCTTGGCCTTTGATGAGTTTAGTGGGTTTTATCTCTAAATCATATTCAAGAATAATAGCAATCCACTTACCTCTCTTACCATCTGGGTCCTGAGTTAGAATGTCTTTAACACTGAATTTGGGACAAAGGCAATAGTGTGTGAATGAAGGATGTACACTCTGAAGTCTTTCAAAGCTTTAACCAAACCAAAAGCTTGCTTCTCTATAATTTTATACTTCAAAGGGGCATCCCTCAATGCCTTGCTAAAGAATGCAATAGGCTGCTCTTGTCCTTGTGGATTTTTCTGTAAAAGGACAGCAACTATGGTATGTTCCGATGCAAATGAAAAGATATAAAAATATTTTGAAAAATTAGGACTTATCAGAACCACTGTTTTGGTTAACACTTGTTTCACCAGCTCAAAAGATTTCTTTGCTTCCAAGGTCCATTTTACCCCTTGCTCCTTATTTAACATGTTTGTGATATTCCTAAGGAGCTCAGCCAAATTGGGGATGAACCTTCTTAAAAAGTTGATCTTTCCAATGAAAGATTGCAACTCTTTTATGTTTCAAGGATGAGAGATTTGCAATATGGCCTCAATCCTCTTTGGATCTATATTTATACCCTCCTCTGAAATAATGTGCCCAAGAAGTTTACCTTCTTGGAGACAAAATAGTGTCTTCTTAGGGTTTAAAGATATCCCAAACTTTCTGCTCTTCTCGAAAACCTTTCTTAGATGTTATAAGTTCTCTTCATATGTTTTTGAAAACACGGTAACATCATCTAGATAGATAATGATGAAAAATCCTAGTTACTCCGAGAATGCTATGTCCATGGCTCTTTGAAAGGTTGCTCCAACATTCATTAGACCAAAGGGAATTTTCACATACATGAAAGTGCCCCAGGGTGTAGTAAAGGTTGTCTTTAATTAATCAACAGGGTAAACTAAGATCTGATTGTACCCTGAATAGCCATCCAGCAACGAAATTCTTTTAGACCCTACCACCCTTTGTAAAATGTGATCAATCTTGGCTAAAGGGTAGTTGTATTTTAATGAAGCTTTGTTTAAGTCTCTAAAGTCTATACAAAGCTTGATTTCTCCAGTTTTCTTCCTAACAGACACCAGATTAGATACCCATTCAAAATATCTAACAGGGACAATAATACCAGCATCATACATTTTCATGATCTCCTTCTGAACCAACGGCAACTGGACAGGGTTTATTCTGCATAGTTTCTGTTTGAATGGTTTTTGGTTTTCCTTGAGGGGAATTTTGTGCTGTATTATTTCAATGTCATAGGATTTAAAATCTTCGTAACTCCACGCAAAAACATCAGAAAACTCTTTAAACAGCTCTATATATTTGAGTTTAATGTGAGCTGGTAAAGTCTTAGACAGTTTAATCATCTTCGATTTTTCCTCACTGCCTATATTACACTCTTCCACTTCAGTCTGTACAAGTTCCAGTTTTGGCTTATTTTCCACATCGTTAAAATCAAACAACTCTTCTAAAGCGGTCAGACCCTAAGGCAAACTTTCATCTTTATAGTGCAGAGTTTCCAACTCCTCTGTTTCAGACTCTGCATTCATTTCTGTTTCACCTTCAAGTTTGGCAGATAACAGGTTTATATTAGCAGGTTCAGGGGACATTTCTTCCTTATAAAGAAAATTTTCTTCGCTGCAGTCTGTATCATGATCTGAGTCCGAACTGTGTAATTTGAATTCATTTCTGAATTTCATGAAGTCTTCTATTTGTTTGTCATTTTCAAACACCTGCCAATATTTTTCATTATCAGGCACGGCTGGTATGAATTTAATCTGAGTTGTGTCGTCATATGGCGTTACACATGTTCTAGCGGCAGAGGCTAGATTATGAGCTGTAATATTTTCCTTTCTCGAGACGAAAATTAATTGGGACTCATCGAAAGCTTCTAAAGATCCACGACATCATTCCGATAGGCCCTAAGTCTGGGGTGATGAGCGTTATACTCCCCATTGACTTGCCTTATGATTAATTCCGAATCCCCGTGAATTTTAATTCTCTTAGCTCCTAACTTTTTCAAAAAATGAAAACCTAAGAGAAGGGACTCGTATTCCGCTACGTTGTTGGAACACTGGAATTTTAACTTACAGGAAATGCATTCGGTGTGGTTGTTTACAGTGTTGCGAATCCAGACACCTGCACCAGCGTTATTTTTAGTGCACGATCGATCTAAATGCATACTCCAAAGAGGATTGTTTTCAGTTTCATTTGTTTGGTGAATGTCCTCTTTAAATAATGTGCTTTCTGATTGTTGTTGAATGTCTGCACTTAGTTGTAGATGTTTTGATTCCCCTTGATTTCCAGTTACTTGGGGAATACTTTCCTAACTCTCAATGTTTAGAAGCAAGGGACACATGACTTGTAGTTCAAGACACACATTTGGTTTGTTGTTGTTTAAAGGTTCAGCAAACTGTTTCAATATTTTTGTGGTATTTACCTCCCCCTCTCTATCGGCCATTAATTCTATTAAAGTTACTTGTTCATCTGAAGCTTCTTCATTAAAAAGGATAAAAGAATAAAGGCCTGTATTTACAGAATAAAGGGGATATTTTTGTGGTCTGTCTTGACTTGTAACTGTGTATTGCATATGAGACTCCCTGTAAAGTCTTCTGGTTTGATTGAAAATGGGGATAGTCGCATAGGTCATGTCCATCTGCATAGTCCCCTGTAACTTAGCCCCCCAAGATCTAGATAACAACATTCCATACTTTGGGGGCACATCAGCCACCACAATGTCCATGAGTAAGCATTTGGCTGGAATCTAGGCTAAGTTAACACAGAGGTCTTTGATTAATCCTAAACATTTTACTCTGCTGGAATCAAAGGAGTATAGGTCTTTGTAAGGTCTGGTGATTTCAAGACCAAGGCTCTCCATCACAGCTTTAGGCATTAAATTATGAGAAGCCCCAGAATCATGCATAGTGTTGTGAAATTTTTTTTCATGAACGTTTAAACTCACGTAGAAAGGAGGGACAGGTCTCTCTTGGTATCTACCTTTAATCTTTGGACCGAAAATAAGCTCTGGCTGGTCATCACTAAGATTGACTGTATCTCCATTTTCCTTTATATTTAAAGCCTTCAAAATTTGGGTTCTATATACATGTTGGGAAGCTAAATCAATCAAGGGAATAGAGATTTTAATCTTGGAAATTTCTTGCTCAAGTTTGAAGGGAAAATGGTTCTTTGAAGTGCTGGTTTCAGCCTTATTAGCTGCCACTCTACCAACAATATCAACTTGCTGATTTGTTTTATTTACACTTGATAAAATTGTTTTCACAAGAGTACTAGCTGAAGTGTCAGTACTACTAAGGTCTGCACTCTGTTTTTCTTTGTTTTAAGTGCCTTTCTCTTTTCCCTTATCAGAATTTACAGCCACTATCGTATCCTTTTGTTTGACAACTTTAGGATTGTTTGTAGTGCTATTTTGTGAAGATTTGTCAGAGGTTATGGTGTTGGAGGGCTGTTGACTGGTTTTGGTTATAAGGTCATATTCCCTTTGAGGTTCTATGATGACATTTTCCATGTCTTGATAATAATTTTCATTATCATCTCTTTTTTCATCATAAGGTGTATAAAGACCCTGTTTTTTATCATAATGAACTTCAAAGTAATCATGCTCTACCCCAAACATGTTGATCTCCTCCTCTGTTATTTCATCTGTTTCCTCAATCTCACTTACATAATTTTGATGAAAGGGAGGAGTGATATGTTGATCATCTTCCCTAAGTCTATTTGGAGGTTGGTTCCTTCTGGCATTCTGATTCTGGTTCTGGTTTCTATTTTGAGGAGCATTTTGATTTTGACTTGCTTGTGCTCTCTTAATTATCCTCATCTCTTTCATCATCTACTCCATCATTTTATCTATTTTTGAGTTTTAATAAGAAGGTGAGGATTCCTCTCTAAAGGATACTCTCTTTTCATCTTTCATCCTTGTTATTTTCTCCATTAAGTTGACTTCCACAGAAAGAGCACCTCTTTGCATATCTTCAAGAGTTGCAAAATATCTCTCTCTTAGCGAATAGGTCATGTCAGAGTCAAACCCTTCAGGGAATGTTTTTAAAGCTAAGCCTTGTGGAGGTTTTAGTTCTGGGGAAAGTGCATTATACACACTATTAAACCTAGTGCAATAAGCTTGGACACTTTCCCCAGGGTTTCTATGGAGGTTCTTGTAATCAGAAAGGATTTGGAGAGGATTCTTCTTCACTTCCCATTTGTTTAAGAAAGTTTGATGGAAGCCTGGGAGATCGTTTATACTATGGGGGACTAAGCCTTTAAACCATTTTCTTACTTCTCCCCCCAGACTCTGAGAAAATAGTATAAGTTTGACAGAATCATCATCAATTTCATTTCTATCAAAGTAGTCATTCATTTTATCCACATGTTGTGATGCAGTTATAGCATTGCTAGCATCATATAATGGAATTTTGGACTGATAGTCCCGTGGAAGATTGACTAATGGTGCAGGAAGGACTAGGGGAGCATACCATGCAGCCATGATAGGAGGTGGAGGTGGATTCATAGGTGGGCTGACAAAAGGGCAGGTGGGCTGAAGTGGAGTGGTTTGAACAGTGGATGAAGAATGAGTAGATGTGGATGGAACAACAGTAGATTGTTGAGATGATCTTGGATGAGAGACACCTAAATTCAACAGGAAGTGTAGATCATATGGTGTTGTTTCTCTACTACCAGGATGTTCACTTGTCCCCAGAGATGAAAGTGAAGACTCAGAATCTAGCTGAATTATATCATCAAATGACCTAGTTCTAAAGGGGTTTGCTAAGTCAACTTGTGATTGTTGTAGAGCTGAAATATTTTCAGGGACTGAATTAGCTCTCAAGGGTAATCTTAAAACATTTGATAATTTAATCCTAGGAGAATTCCAAAGGATACTTTCTGGGTTATCAACTATCTCAAGTGGATTAGGGTCAGGATGGGCTCTAGTGTGAATCTTTCTAGGAGCCACTATGTTGTGTTTTTTAGACCCAAATAAACAAGACATGTTCAACCAGATATGATAGTATTTGAATGGTTAACTAACCTGTTTACCTAAATTTCAATCCTATAGTCCTATAACTGAGTTTGAATGATGCTATAATGATGTGGGTTCTTCCCAGTGGATTCTTAAGGTCTGCTAAGGATTTTGGAGTCGCCAAGTGGAATTTTTTAGCTCCTAAGGAGGTAAAAGGTTTCGTGGTCCACCACCATGTTTATTAAATACCAATCTGAAATATTTTTAGGTTTTCTGAGTTATTTTTCAGTTGTGTGGTTTCTAAGAATATGCTAACTCTGTTTCAAAACTTAGCTACGGTTATGAGACAAAGACAGTTTACTCTTATGGCTAAGCCAACTGATTTTTCAAGGTTAGATAAAGTCTTACGAGAACCCTAGGGTTTGCCTAGTTTGTCATTGATTCAAACAAGTTTCATCATGATTACCTAGCTTAGGTAGTGCTTGAAAAGGTTACTTTTACTCACAATTTTTTCTTGAATCAAGGGTTTATGAGGTCTTAAAAGGTATCGAAAACACTCAGTTCCCCAGTGGAGTCGCCAGAAATGTTGGGGATCTGTAATTTATTAGCAAGATTGGCAGAGTCCAATTACAGAAACAACATCGTTTCAACCAACTTTGGGATTCTAGGATCTAGCCCTCCTGAATACGGAGAGGGATCTCTCCAATAAGTGCAAAGATGGATTTGTCTTTGAAATTTGGGGCTATGATATTAGGCTAGTTATGAAGGCCAAGGGTTTTTTTTTGTTTTTTGGATGGTTGAGCATGATTACTGTTTGAGGCGTAAAGTCCTGAATGCAAAGAGTTTCAAAGGTGAAAAGTGGCAAGAAAATAGAACAGCTTTGGCTAAAAGATAGATATAACGCTGGTTTTTAGTCCATTGGGCTATGGAGTCATAACAGGGCTTTAATTGGACAACAACATCAAGAGTGGTCCAAGGGGCAAGTTATCTATATCACAAGATTATTGAGATTAGAGTGATGGAATGGAAACAATAAAGTGTTCAAGGGGTGGAAACTGATAATAATTTCACAAGGGATTTATAGTCAGTTCAAACAAGAAAAGCCTTTTAAGTAACTATTTAAAACCAACCAAGTGCAGGGCTAACCGTTGACTTCTTGGGAAAGTTGTATTAAAGCAGCTTAATTGACAAACAATCCAGTAATCCACATAATTACCTTCAGAAAGTATGAAAACATATAAGGGTAACAAAATGCAACTTAAGATCAAATAAAGTACTTTTAAACCTAGTTTTCTTTCAGTTAACACCTAGGGAAACTTTCATAATCTGATTTTTGAGAAAAAACTAGGATCAGGGCACACTGTATCTTCCATGGTCATCTTTAATAAGCATAATAAGGAAAGTAACTTTTTAAGAACAATGTTTAAGGTAAAAATTGGGACGAGAGAACTCCAACATGCCTAACTGCTTAACTGTATTAAATCATTCTTAAATAAACAATTTGGAGGAAAACATTAAGATAAAGATTTTTAGTCAGAGAAGGTTACTGATATACAGTAGGTCCTAACTCTATGCATGTTGTTATTTATAAGGGAAATAGTGAACAATATGACATACGTAGAAGGAAAACGATAACAAAGAGAGGTGCACTTCACCGATGATATAGACCAGGATCCCAAGAAATAACTTTTATATTGATGTCAAACCAGTTACAGTCTTCAAGTCCAATATTTCAGTTCAGAAATCATCTTCACTCTTCAGCCTAACTAATCTATCACAAGCAGAGCTCCAAGGGCCAGTGAACACTATTTACAATCAGAAGTTTGAGCTCAAATGTATTTCAAAGTTCTACAACCAACAGTCTCTCATCTTCTACTGAGGTATTTATAGAAGAATGAGGAGGTGAATTCTAACAAAAGATCTCTTAAGGAAATTAATACATATTCAAGACTTCTCGGCCTTTTGAGGGGATCGATGGAGAAGTTTACAGGTGGACTACTATACTAAATTTTTTACAATAAATATCAAAGCTCGGTGGGAGCTTTATTTGACTTTGAGGCTCTGTGTGCTGTGTGGAGTTACTCTGGAGATATTTCTGTATTTATTTCGTTGCAGCAACAACTCCTCGGCTACGTTGAGGCAAAATATCTAATTATGTAGTAAGTTCAGCCTCTGTTTGAATGCTTCGAGGCAACAGGTAGCTCGTTTGGTAGTTGAGGAATCACTTCACCTCATTTGAAGCGGTGGAAGCCTTTCTGTCAATAAAACACTTTTGATTTTCCGTTGACTGTGTTTTAATCCAGGAAATTAGGATTTTGATAATCATTCTTAGCCGTAATTCCCCAGATCCATCTTCAATCTTCATCTGTTGTGCTTTGTCTTCAAACTTATACTCTTTAACTGTTCTTTTGAATAAAACAGTGTCTTGTCGATGTGCAGGGCCACACAGGCCATTTTACGTGTTTATCAATGCTCATGAAACATTGATAAATCATTGAATTTAAACCTATGAATGGTTCCTTTTAATAGCTCGAAGGCACTGTAAACATCTTTCCCAACCCTCGTCTTTTCTTCATTATACAATGGAACACCATTAAAACACCTGAAAAAATCAAAAACGATTAGGAAATCCTTCGTTTTTTGGGTTAAACTGCTTAGAAGGCAGGGAAAAAATCGCAGCCGTTGGATCTGGACACGTGAATGGTCCAGATCTAATCATGGAATCGCAATCGGTGGGAGGAGGAAAAGGGTGCGGTGAGAAACTCCGATGCGATTGCGCGTGTTAGCCACCTATATTTTTCAATTATATCAGCTGGTGGCTAAATATTCTTGGCAGCCTTCAAGAAACAGATTCAGGCCTAAAACTGTTGATACTTGAAGTCTGTTGGTAAGAGTCCAAGTTACTGATTGTTTCTACATACTCGTCATCCTCTCTGTCTCTGATATTCCATGAAAATCCTAATCAAATATTGTTGCATCCTGCTCCTTTTTCCTCTCCCCTTCTCCCACCTTTCCTTCGTTTCTTCAAATCTCATTTCATCCATAAAAAACCCCATCAAACCCTTTTATCTCCCTTATTCCTCCATCAATCTCATTTCCTAAGGTTAGAAACCCACTTTTTGACCTATCGGAGCCTTTCCCCTCTTGCAAAAATCATTAAAAAACCATAGGAAAACACACGTTTCTATGCGTTAGTTTTAGCCCCTCCTGGTCTAAGCCTCTCTCTTCTCTCCATCCATATGCCGCAACGCCGGAACCGCGTGCTAAGACCGCCAGGCGCTTAACCCTCAGAAATAATTTATCACCCGAAAACATTGAAAACCTTTGAAAAACGCAAAATTGGGTTTATTTTATTTTTCCACCAAAGAAAATCATATTAAAACTCCGCCGTCGATCTGTCTCACAGATCAACGGTGCAGAGTGTACCCCTTACCTGGTGGACCCCCCCTTCGCCGCGCTGTTTTCCATTCCCACCGGTTTATGCCCACACCACCTTTCGTCCGGAAGCGGTTTTATACCGTCGGCCAGCGAACCCACACGCTGGCCGACACGTGTTCTCCACCTCACTCCGAAAACCGCCGTGCCATGTCTATTCCCCGCGCGTTAAACCTCGTCCTATGGCCCCGCAGCGGGATTCATCCCCACCGTCGGATCTGGGCCCTCCCATCCGACGGTCCCTGGTCGCCGTTTCCGCTCACCCTTTAACGAACTCGCCCGCTCGTTAAGTCTTCCCCGGCGCATTCAAGAGCCGATCCCCACCGTCGATCTCCGCGGATCGACGGCTCTCATTTGTTCTCCCGATTCCGTTATACAGTCCACCTTTTTCCCCGTTGACTGTTCAATTTGCTCCCAACCGTTGATCGCGATAGGATCAACGGTTCCGATCTCTCCATTTTCCCGCACGACTTCCGATGCAGTCTATCCATATAATGCAGGATTTCCTCATTTTTCTTGTATTTTTCAGGTTTTTAAGGTTTTTCTTCGTATTTTATGAAAATCTAAAGGATGAGGGTGACGACTCCAATCCTTCCAATTTGTCCAGGGAATCTGTCATACGGAGAAGAACAATGATATCAACAAAGTTTCATGAGCTTTGGTTGCCGCATATCCCTGTAAAGCTCGAAGAATGCCATCGATGTCAGAGCAGAGAAAGAGTATCAGGCTTTGAAGACAGAAAGTGAATCTGAAAGTAGAGGTTTTGTGGGAATATTAAGGATTACTGGCCAAGACTACTTTCGTGCCTAATCCCTGGCTCAGAACACGGATTAAAGAAAAACCTAAAAGTGTTCATCATACAGGTCGCCTCCACCGCCATACTTTGAGGCGAATTGATTCCTCAACCACCACAGTGCCATCTATTGCCCCAGAATGCTCAATCAGAGGATGAATTTATTGAACAAGATTAGATATTATGCCTCGGAACAACCAAAGAAGTTATTACTGCACCAGATTTAAATGACAGAATGTTTGCAGAGTAACCCTAACAGTACGCAGAGCCTCAAAGGTCAACAAAAGCTCCCTTCGGACTTACTTCTTAAGTGTAAACACATTAATGCAATGTAACACCTGTAGAATTTCTTCATCAAGCCTCACGGGGTCAACAAGACATTAATTCTGCATTGATTGTATTCGAGATCTTTTTATCAGATTTCACCTCCTCATCCTTCTATAAATACTCCAGAAGAAGATGAGTGAGGGGTTGGATTAGTTGGTTGTCAATGTAATTGCTGAAGTATTGTAGTTGTTTCTGAGTGGAAACTCTTGACTGTAAATAGTGGTTTCATAGGCTCTTGGAGCTCTGCTTGTGACCAATAGGTTAGGTTGTGAAGAAGAGATGTATTAAAACATTGGATTTGAAGATTGTAACCGGTTTGCAGCAATTAATACAAGCTGATTTATGGGATCCTGGTCTATGCCGATGGTGATGTTATTCCCACTGTAACTTGTCATTTTTATTTCTATTTTCAATTCGTTTCATTCTCCACTATAAAGAACAGTTAAAACAGTGTTAGAGTTTGCTGTACACCAGTGACCTTCTCTGGCTGAAAAATCTTTATCCCAATGTTTTCTTCTTATTTTGTTATTTAGAAATGATTTAATTCAAACTTTAAGCACAAGAGATGTCGGCTCCTCATCTTTTTCATTACCGTCGAATGTTATTCTTAAATGTTACTTACATAAGGTTGATTGAGAAGGAATCAGAGGAAATCAAAGGTTAGCCCCAGTCCTCTTTCTTTCTTGCTCAACTATTGTCTGTTTTAGGATGTGTCAAGCCTATCAGTTTCAAAGTATCATCATTTCATCAAATCTTAGGCCATTCTGTGTTATCCTCGTGATTGTATTGAAAGTGACCAAGTAAAGTAGAGCTAGGAGAGGATTTGTGGTGAGCCCAGCCCGCTAGTTTCTACTCTAACAGTTGCCTTCAAGTTTCCCTTTGTTTTTATATGTTTTCTATTGAAAGTATATCAAAGGCTGGCTAGTTTAGAAGTACTTACCGTATCCTAGTTTGCTTTCATGTTTTTCTTAAGTGTGTGTCAAAGGTCAAGTTAGTTTCAAAGTACTTACCAGATCCTCACGCTTCTTTGTTCTCGTGATCCGTTACCCTCTTTCTTTTTGTATCACCCCATTCCATAAATCAAACTTCAAAGAGATCCTTAGGCCTAGATGACTTGCCCCATAGATTACTCTTGAACCTGGTTGTTTCAATTAAATTCTCTTATGACTCCATAGCCCAATGGATTTAAAACTTGCCATCATCTTTCTTTAGAATCAAAGCTTATTTTGTTCACTTGCAACTTCTCACCTTTGAACCTATTTGCATATAGATCTTTCCGTCTCAGACAGCAACTATGTTCAACCATCTGAGAAAACCACACAAAACCCTTGGCCTTCATAACTAGCCTAATACCATCACCCTAAAAAACTTCAAAGACAATATCCATCTTTGTACATATTGGAGAGATCCCTCTCCGGATTCAGGAGGGCTAGATCCTAGAATCCAAAATTTGGTTGAAATGATGTTAACTCTGTGATCGGACTTTGCCAATCTTGCTTGTTACAGAGACCTAACATGTCTGGCGACTCCACTGGGGAACAAACTTAGAGTCTTTTACATTCAAATCTATTTCAAATCTATTCATAAAGAAGCTTGCGTTGGGGACCCTTACCTAGAATCCTCATATAACATATTGAGAGTAAAAAGCAACCTTTTCAAGCACTACCAAGAAAATGGTAATTAGGATAAAGATCATTTGAATCAGTGACAAACTAGGTCAATCCTAGGATTCTTTCAAGTTTTATCTAACCTTGGAAAATTAGCTAGCTTAGCCATAAGGATAGACTGTCTTTGTTTCATGACCGTAGCTAAGTTTCGAGGAAAAGTTAGGACATTCTTTTAAAAACCACAAATATAAACAATTCAGAAAATACCAAAAACATTTCAGATTGGTAGTAAAACACTAGTTTTGATATCTTGTATACGTCTTTGATGTGTTTTACCCTATACTCTTAGATAGAGTCTAGAAAGGGCCAGGTAGCCTCTGGATCTCATCCTCTTTTGGGGGTGACATATCTGGTGAATGCCCTCCCAGTCAACCTCTGGTTAGATTTTGTTGTGTTTTGAGATATCCTTGAAAAGGAATGTTTCACAAACACTGTGGTGGACAGTGTACCCCTTTGAAAACTCTCTGAACCTTCCACCTGGCGACTCCAGCATCTTGAACAGACCTTAAGACTCCACGGGGAAGAACCTTTATTATTATAAAATCTTTCAAACTCAGTTAGAGGACTGCAGGATTCGAATTGAGAAAACAGATTAGTTAACCATCTAAAGATTGTCATATCTAGTTGAACTTTTCTTGTTTAGTTGGGTCTAAACATATAAAAACTGTGGCTCCTAAAAAGATTCACACTAGAGCCCATCCTGACCCTGATCCTCTTGAAATAGTTGATAATCCATAAGCGATCCTTAGGAGGCCTCCTAAGATACAATTTTCAACTATTTTCAGACCACCCCTGAGAGCTAATTCAGTTCCTGAAAACCTTTCAGCTCTTCGTGAATCACAAATTGACTTATTGAACCCATTTAGAACTAGGTCATTTGGTGATTTAGATCAGTTAGATTCTGAGCCTACACTTTCATCTCCCAAAACAAGTGGAACTCTTGGGAATAGAGAATCAACACCTCCTGATTTACATTTCTTACGGAATCTAGGTGTCTCTCATCCGAGATCAGCTCAGAGATCTACTGCTGCTCCATCCACTTCTGTTCATCTCTCATCCACTGTTCAAGCCACTTCACTTCAACCCACACCTCCACTTGTAAACCCACCCCCACCACATATCATGGCAGCATGGTATGCTCCCTTAGTCCTTCCCGTACCATTAGTCAATCTTCCACAGGACTATCAGTCCAAAATTCCATTATATGATGCTAGCAATGCTACAACTGCATCACAACATGTGGATAAGATGAATGGCTACTTTGACAAGGAATGAAATTGATAATGAATCACAAAATCGTATTTTTTGCTTGAAGTTTGGGGGAGAAGTAGAAAATGCATGAATATTAACCCCCACAAAAACATTAACGATCTCCAAGGCTTCCATCAAACATTCTTAAACAAATGGGAAGTAAGAAAGAATCCTCTCCAAGTCCTTGCCGACTATAATAATCTCCATAGAAACCCCGGGGAAAGTGTACAAGCTTATTGGAAATGCCCGCATTTAATAACAGGTAGACAAAGCTTTCCCTAATCTGACTTCCTTCTGTGGATCAGCATGAAACAAATTCCCCCTGGCTCATCCATACATGACATATTCACTCAGAGAAAGAGTCTTTGCAACCCTGGAATATATGCAAAGAGGTGCCCTTTCTGTGGAAGTAAACCTCATGGAGAAGAGAGCAAGGATGAAAGCTGAAAAAAGAGTATCTTTTAGAGAGGAATCCACCCCTTCCACTTAAAACTCAAAGATAGAAAGAATGATGGAAGAAATGATGAAGAAAATGAGCATTCTAGAGAGAGTGCAAGCAAGTCTAAATCAAAACGCTCCTCAAAACAGAAACCAAAACCAGAATCAGAATATCAGAAGAAATCAGCCTCCAAACAGACCCAGGGAAGATGATCAAGGTCATTCCTCCCTTTCATCAGAACTTTTTAAGTGAGGTTGAACAAACAGATCAAATAACAGAGGAAGATGATATAAACTTATTTGGGGTAGATGATGATGATTTTGAGGTTCATTATGATAATAAACAAGGTCTGTATACGCCTTATGATGACAGAAGAAATGATAATGAGAACAGCTATCAAAACATGGAGAATGCTGTCATAGAACCTTTAAGGGAATATGAACTCAGAAGTAAATCTAATTCAACAAACCCCCAACAATAAAACCTCTGACAAACCTTCTCAAAACAGCACTGCAACCAAGGCTAAAACAATCAATCAAAAGGAAAAAACGGTGGCTGTTGATTCTGGTAAAGATAAAGAGAAAGACACTCAAAACACCGAAAAACAGAGTGCAAACATTAGTAGTACTAGCACCTCAGTTAGTGCTCCTGGTAGAACAACAGCTCCAATTGTAGATAAACCAAATCAGCAAGCTGTTATTGCTGATAAAGTGGTAGTAAACAGGGCTGAAGTCAATGCTTTAAAGAATCAAAACCTTTTTAGCCTAGAACAGGAAATCTCAAAGATCAAAATCTCTGTTCCTTTGACTGAGTTAGCTGCTCAACATGTGTATAGGTCCAAAATTTTGAAGGCTTTAAACTTGGAAGATAACGAAGACACTCTCAATCTTAGTGATGACCAACTGGAGCTCATTTTTGGTCCAAAGATTGAAGGGAAGTTCCAAGAAGGTCCTGTCCCTCCCTTTTATGTAAGCCTAAACATTCATGACAAAATTCTGCATAATGCTATGCATGATTCAGGTGCTTCCCATAATTTAATGCCAAAAGCTGTAATGGAAAGCCTGGGTCTTGAAATTACCAGACCTTACAAAGACCTGTACTCCTTTGACTCAAGTAGAGTTAAGTGTCTAGGATTGATTAAAGATCTCTGTGTTAATCTAGCCCAAATTCCAGCTAAATGTTTAGTCATGGATGTTGTTGTGGCTGATGTCCCCCCAAAGTATGGAATGCTTTTATCACGATCTTGGGGGGCTAAGTTACAGGGGACCATGCAAATGGACATGACCTACGCAACTATCCCTATTTTTAACCAGACTAGGAAGCTTTATAGGGAATCCCACATGCAGTACATGGTAACAAGTCAAGATCGACCTCAAAACTCTCCTCTCTATGCTATAAACACGAGCCTCGATTCTTTTATCATGTTTAATGATGAAACACTCACAGAACAAGTCATGTCAACAGAATTAAAGGCTAAAACAGAGGAGGAGGACGATGCTGAATTGCCAAAACGGTCTATTCTGCCTAAAGATCATAGCGACCTAAACACAGATCTTGAACTGCAAGTCATCAACCCGTTGAACTTAAAACTTGACAGTCAGAAAAACAGTCCTCAACCCGATGAAAAACTTGAAGAATCAAATGATACAAAGTCCATTCATCAAACTGAAAATCCGCCTCTCTGGACTATGTATTTTGATGGGTCATGCACCAAAACAAATGCTGGTGCAGGTGTCTGGATCACTAACACTGAAAACAATCATACATAATGCATCTCATGCAAATTAAATTTTCAGTGTTCCAACAACATAGCAGAATACGAATCCCTTCTCTTAGGCTTGCATCTTTTGAAAAAATTAGGTGCCAAGAGAATCGATGTTTATGGGGATTCTGAATTAATCATTAGGCAATTCAATGGGGAGTATAATGCAAATCACCCCAGACTTAGGGCCTACAGGAATGATGTCATTGACCTTTTGAAAACATTTGAGAAGTACACCTTATCTTTTGTCCCAAGAAAAAGAAACATTGCAGCCCACAATTTAGCCTTTGCTGCTAGAACCTGCCCATTGCTGTATGATGACACCTCTCAAATAAAATTCAGACCAGCTATCCCAGATAACAAGAAATATTGGCAGGTATTTGATGGATATAAACAAATAGAAGACTTCATGCAATTCAGAAATGAGTTCGAACCCCATAGTTCAGATTCAGACTATGATACAGACTGCAGTGAAGAAAATTTTCTTGGTGAAGAAGAACCATCTCCACAGCTGATGGATATAAACCCTCAGACTATCACATCTACACATCAAATAGAACTAAGTGCAAAATCTGAAACAGAAGAAATGGAAACTCTGCATTCTAAAGATGATAGTCTGCCCAAGGGTTTGGCCCCTCTAGAAGAACTATTTGATTTTGATGATGTGGCCAACAAACCGAAACTGGAACCTGTAGAAACTGAAGTGGAGGAATGTAATATAGGCAGTGAGGAAAAACAGAAATTGATCAAGCTGTCTAAAACCTTGCCAGCTCACATTAAACTCAAATACTTAGAGCTGTTCAAAGAGTTTTCTGATGTTTTTGCGTGGAGTTATGAAGATCTCAAATCCTATGACACTGAAATAATACGGCACAAAATCCCTCTTAAAGAAAACCAAAAACCATTCAAACAAAAACTGCGCAGAATCAACCCTGTCCAGTTTCCATTGGTTAAGAAGGAAATCATGAAGATGCACGATGCTGGTATTATTGTCCCTATTAGATATTCTGAGTGGGTATCTAATCTGGTGTCTGTTAGGAAAAAGACTGGAGAAATCAGACTTTGTATAGACTTCAGGAATTTAAACAAAGCTTCATTGAAAGACAACTACCCTTTGCCCAAAATGGATCATATTTTGCAAAGGGTGGTGGGGTCTAAAAGAATTTCTTTGCTGGATGGCTATTCAGGGTATAATCAAATCCTAGTCCACCCTGATGATCAATTAAAGACAGCCTTTACTACACCATGGGGCACTTTCATGTATGTGAAAATGCCTTTTGTTTTAATGAATGTTGGAGCAACCTTTCAGAGAGCCATGGACATAGCATTCTCGGAAGAATTAGGCTTCTTCATCATTATCTATCTGGATGATGTAACTGTGTTTTCAAAAACAGATGAAGAACACTTAGAACATTTGAGGAAAGTTTTCGAGAAGTGCAGAAGGTTTGGGATATCTTTGAACCCTAAGAAGACTTTATTTGGTCTCCAAGAAGGTAAAATTCTTGGACACATCATTTCAGAAGAGGGCATAAAGATAGATCCCATGAGGATTGAGGCTATATTGCAAATCTCCCATCCTCGAAATATCAAAGAGTTGCAGTCTTTCATTGGAAAGATAAACTTTTTGAGAAGGTTCATCCCCAACTTGGCCGAGCTCCTTAGGAATATCACAAACATGTTAAAAAAGGAGCAGGGGGTAAAATGGACCGCAGAAGCAAAGACATCTTTTGAACTGGTTAAACAAGCGTTAACCAAAACACCAGTTCTCATAAGTCCCGATTTCTCAAAAGATTTTTATATCTTCTCATTTGCATCAGAACATACTATAGCTGCTGTCCTTTTACAGAAAAATCCACAAGGACAAGAGCAGCCCATTGCATTCTTTAGCAAGGCATTGAGGGATGCCCCCTTGAGGTATAACATTATGGAAAAGCAGGCTTTTGCTTTGGTGAAAGCTTTAAAAGACTTCAGGGTATACATCCTTCATTCACACATTGTTGCCTTTGTCCCAAATTCAGCTGTAAAGGAAATTCTAACCCAGGATCCAGATGGTAAGAGAGGTAAGTGGATTGCTGTTATTCTTGAATATGATTTAGAGATTAAACCCACTAAGCTTATCAAAGGTCAGGGTCTAGCTAGGTTAATGGCTGAATCAAATTGTGAAGTTCTTGATATTAATATGATTAATGCTTTGGATGACCAAGAAGAATTCTCAACTCCCATCGTTGAAGATCATTTTGCGAATTCTCCTTGGTACTCCGATATTGTTTATGTTTTGCTTAATTTAAATACACCTCCTGGTTTATCCAAAACAAAGGCAAGATTCCTAAAGTTAAAAGCTGTAAACTATTGCATTATTGATAAATGTCTTTATTGGAAAAATGCTAGTGGTATATTGCTTAAATTTTTGCCTGAGTTTGATGCAGAAAAGATTAAGCAGGAATTCCATGAAGGGGAGTGTGGAGGCCATTTATACTGGAAGTCAACAGCCAACAAGATTTTGAGGGCTGGTTTCTATTGGCCTACTCTTTTTCCTAATATCCACAAACTAGCAACCACTTGCCATAAATGCCAATTGTTCGAGGGCAAGAAAAAATTACTACCCCTTCCTCTGCATCCAATTACTGTTGAAGCCCCTTTTCAACAGTGGGGACTTGACTTCATAGGAGAAATCCACCCACCATCCTCTGCCCAACATAGGTGGATCCTTACCGCCACAGACTACTTCACTAAGTGGATAGAAGCCATTCCATGTAGACAGGCCAATGATTCAGTTATCATCAAATTCATAGAAACCAACATCCTCTCCAGATTTGGCTGTCCTACCAAGATCATTACAGATAATGCAACAGCATTTGGATCAAAGAGAATGGTGGAATTCTGTCATAAATACCAAATAACATTGGGACACTCCACAACCTATTACCCTCAAGGTAATGGACTTGCAGAATCTTCCAACAAAAGCTTAGTGAACATAATAAAGAAACTGTTGGAGGACAACAAGAAGTCTTGGCACACAAAGCTGATCCATGCACTTTGGGCTGACAGATTAACATTGAAGAAATCCATTGGTATGTCACCCTTCCAGCTTGTGTATGGTACAGATGCAATTTTTCCTAATAGCCTTGGTGTACCAGTTATGAAGTTAATTCAAGAGTTGCAGACTGAAGAAAATGACATAATCAGAAGAATAAATCAGACCATTCATCTTCAGCAAACCAGAGAGGAAGTGTACAACAAAGCATTACAGAAGCAAGACAATATCAAGAAGATATTTGACAGAAGAACAAAGGCCAGCAATTTCAAAGTTGGGGACAAAGTTTTAAAGTGGGACTCAAAGAGGGAAGACAAGGGGAAGCATGGTAAATTTGATAATCTATGGCTTGGCCCTTACTCTATCCATTCAGTTGCTGGAAACAATGCATTTTTCTTACGAGAGCTGGATGGAGCAGAATTGTTTGGGGGTCCTGTCAATGGCAGGATGCTTAAACATTACCTTTCTTAAGCTATTCTATGTTTTGAAGCCTTTTTACCTTATTTTTTCGCTGTAATTATTCCATCCATCATTTGCATTTAAAGTTATAAAAAATCAAAAAATACAAAAACAAAGAAAAAATGAAAAGAGGGCAGGAATGAAAACAAGAAAGGCAAGGCCCCATGCCAAAAAGAGAAATGAATATGAAAGTGTGCAAACTTAAATGCCACTCCTTGAAACACACTTCTAATTGGTCAAACTGTTTAATCTTGACTAATTAGCTTTCAATTTTCTGCTGATAGGGTACCAAATTTGATTTGCCAAACTGTTTAATCTTGGCTTATCAGTAGTTAGATTAGGGTAGAAATGAAGGTTCAAACTAACTCAAAATCTGAACCAAAGTTTCCAAAGAATTGACTCAAAACCACTCCAATTTCTGAGTCAGAGAGAAAATACCTGGTTCTAATTCACTTAAAACTTGAACCAGAAAAGAAGCAAAGGTAGCTCACTGAAAAGGAAAAACAGAGCTGTGAATATAAGAGAAGGCCATAATGAGGAATTTTCAGATCTTAAGCCTTCTGTTTTGATTTAAAATTTGCTGCAAATAATAATCTATGTGCAAATTTTTCTTATGTCATAGATCATAGCAAGTCAAACAGTCCAATCTTGGCTTGACTATTTTTAAATTTCTGTTGTAGAATTTAGAGAATGAAAGTTTGTTGGACTATTTAATCCCAACAAACAATAGAATAGGTAGAGGAATATCTGAGCTCAACTATTTAATCTGGGTTCAGGGAGAAATAAGGAGTAGAAGTAGATTAGATTTCCTGTTTTCAAAAGAATAAAATGTTGTGTAAAGAGTTTGCCAATCCAAGTGCACTCTGATGAATAAAAAATGTTAGATCAGTAGGATTGGGGTAGGTAGAAGTTGTATTGATGAAATTCATCTCTCTTTCATGACTGACATTATTTTGTCCAGAAGTAAAGCAAGAGCAAGTGATGGGTCAGACACCAGTCAACATCCCAGAGAAATCAAGTCTGAATTCTTGATGCCTTCAGGAAGGCACCATCCCCAAGTGGAGCCACTGTTAGCCACCTATATTTTTCAATTATATCAGCTGGTGGCTAAATATTCTTGGCAGCCTTCAAGAAACAGATTCAGGCCTAAAACTGTTGATACTTGAAGTCTGTTGGTAAGATTCCAAGCTACTGATTGGTTCTACATACTCGTCATCCTCTCTGTCTCTGATATTCCATGAAAATCCTAATCAAATATTGTTGCATCCTGCTCCTTTTTCCTCTCCACTTCTCCCACCTTTCCTTCGTTTCTTAAAATCTCATTTCATCCATAAAAAACCCCATCAAACCCTTTTATCTCCCTTATTCCTCCATCAATCTCATTTCCTAAGGTTAGAAACCCACTTTTTGACCTATCAGAGCCTTTCCCCTCTTGCAAAAATCATTAAAAAACCATAGGAAAACACACGTTTTCTATGCGTTAGGCTTTAGCCCCTCCGGCTAAGCCCCTGCTTTCTCTCCATCCATATGTCCCCTCGCCAGAACCGTGTGCTAAGACCGCCAGGCGCTTAACCCTCAGAAATAATTTATCACCCGAAAACATTGAAAACCTTTGTAAAATGCAAAGTCGGGTTTATTTTTCCACCAAAGAAAATCATGTTAAAACTCCGCCGTCGATCTGTTCCACAGATCAACGGCGCGGAGTGTACCCCTCATCTGGTGGACCCCCCCCCCTTCGCCGCGCTGTTTTCCGTTTTCCACCGGTTTTGTGCCCGCACCACCTTTCGTCCGGGAGCGGTTTTATACCGTCGGCCAACGATTCCACACGCTGGCCGACACGTGTTATCCACCTCACTCTGAAAACCGTCGTGCCATGTCTATTTCCCGCGCGTTAAACCTCGTCCTATGGCCCCGCAGCGGGATTCATCCCCACCGTCGGATCTGGGCCCTCCCATCCGACGGTCCCTGATCGCCGTTTCCGCTCACCCTTTAACGAACTCGCACGCCCGTTAAATCTTCCCTGGCGCATTCAAGAGCCGATCCCCACCGTCGATCTCCGCAGATCGACGGCTCTCAATATTCTCCCGATTCTGTTGTACAATCCACCTTCTCCCCGTTGACTGTTCAATTCGCTCCCAACCGTTGATCGCGATACGATCAACGGTTCCGATCTCTCCATTTTCCCGCACGACTTCCGATGCAGTCTATCCATATAACGCAAGATTTCCTCATTTTTCTTGTATTTTGCAGGTTTTTAAGGTTTTTCTTCGTATTCTATGAAAATCTAAAGGATGAGGGTGACGACTCCAGTCCTTCCGATTTATCCAGGGAATCGCTCATACGGAGAAGAACAATGATATCAACAAAGTTTCATGAGCTTTGGTTGCCACACGTCCCTGTAAAGCTTGAAGAATGCCATCAATATCAGAGCAGAGAAAGAGTATCAGATTTTGAAGACAGAGTGAACCGGAGCAGTAGTTTTGTGGGAAAATTGGCGGGGATTACGGCCAAGACGGTTATCAAAAGCCTAATCCCCGGCTCAGAACACGGATTAAAGCAAAACCTAAAAGTGTTCATCAGACAGATCGCCTCCACCGCCATACTTTGAGGCAAATTGATTCCTCAACCACCACAGTGCCACCTATTGCCTCAGAATGCTCAATCAGAGGATGAATTTATTGAACGAGATAAGATATTATGCCTCGGAACAACCAAGAAGTTATTACTGCACCAAATTTAATGACGAAATGTTTGCAGAGTAACCCTAATAGTATGCAGAGCCTCAAAGGTCAACAAAATCTCTCTTCGAGCTTACTTCATCAGTATAAACGCATAAATGCAGTGGAACACCTATACAAATTCTTCATCGAGCCTCCCAGGCCAAGAAGACATCAATTCTGCATTAATTGTATTTGAGATCTTTTTATTAGATCTCACCTCCTCATCCTTCTATAAATACTCCAGAAGAAGATGAGTGAGGGGTTGGATTAGTTGGTTTTCAATGTAATTGCTGAAGTATTGTAGTTGTTTCTGAGTGGAAAACTCTTGACTGTAAATAGTGGTTTCACGGGCTCTTGGAGCTCTGCTTGTAATAGTTAGGTTAGGTTGTGAAGAGGGATGGATTAAAACATTGGATTTGAAGATTGTAACCGGTTTTAAGCAATCAATACAAGCTGATTTATGGGATCCTGGTCTATGCTGATGGTGATGTTATTCTCACTGTAACTTGTTATTTTATTTCTGTTTTCAATTTGTTCCATTTTCCACTGTAAAGAACAGTTTAAACAGTGTTAGAGTTCGCTGTATATCAGTGACCTTCTCTGGCTGAAAAATATTTATCCCAATGTTTTCTTCTTATTGTGTTATTTAGAAATGATTTAATTCAGTCTAAGCACAGAGATGCTGGCGTTCCCTCATCTTTTCGTCACTGCTGAATGTTATTTTTAAATGTTACTTTCATATATGTTGTGTGAGGAATGAATTGAGGAAATCAAAGGTTAGCCCTGAGTCCCTTTCTTACTTGCTCAACTATTTGTCTGTTTCCCTTTGGATGTGTCAAAAGTTGACTAGTTTCAAAGTACTTATCAGATCTTGGGCCATTCTGTGTTATCTCGGTGATTGTATTGGAAGTAACTAAGTAAAGAAGAACTAAGATGAGGAGAAAGGTGAGCCCTGCCCGCTAGTTTCTGCTCCAAAGGTTGCCTTCAAGTTTCCCTTTGTTTTAATCTGTTTTCTATTAGAAGTGTATCAAAGGCTGGATAGTTTCAAAGTACTTACCAGATCCTAGTTTGCTTCTATGTTTTCCTTAAGTGCCTGGTAAAAGGCTGGCTAGTTTCAAAGTACTTACCAGATCCTGGGCTGCTCTTTGTTCTGCATCTGTTAATTCCCTTTCTTTTGTATCACCCCATTCCATAAATCAAACTTCAAAGAGATCCTTAGGCCTAGATGACTTGCCCCATAGATTACTCTTGAACCTGGTTGTTTCAATTAAATTCTCTTATGACTCCATAGCCCAATGGATTGAAAACTTGCCATCATCCTTCTTTAGAATTAAAGCTTATTTTGTTCACTTGCAACTTCTCACCTTTGAACCTATTTTCATATAGATCTTTCTGTCTCAGACAGCAACTATGTTCAACCATCTGAGAAAACCAAACAAAACCTTTGGACTTCATAACTAGCCTAATACCATCACCCTAAAACTTCAAAGACAATATCCATCTTTGTACATATTGGAGAGATCCCTCTCCGGATTCAGGAGGGCTAGATCCTAGAATCCCAAAGTTGGTTGAAATGATGTTAACTCTGTGATCGGACTTTGCCAATCTTGCTTGTTACAAAGACCTAACATTTCTGGCGACTCCACTGGGGACTAACCTAGAGTCTTTTGCATTCAAATCTATTTCAAATATATTCATAAAGAAGCTTGCGTTGGGGTTCATAGAGCACTTGCTTTACTAGCCAGCTTGAGCCACCAGAACCTAACATTTCTGGTGACTCCACTAGGGAATCGAACCCAGAATCTTCATATAACATCTTGAGAGTAAAAAGCAGCCTTTTCAAGCACTACCAAGAAAATGGTAATTAAGATGAAGATCAATTGAATCAGTGACAAACTAGGTCAATCCTAGGATTCTTTTAAGTTTTTATCTAACCTTGGAAAATCAGCTAGCTTAGCCATAAGGATAGACTGTCTTTGTTTCATAACCGTAGCTAAGTTTTGAGGCAAAGTTAGCACATTCTTTTAAACCACAAATATAAACAATTCAGAAAATACCAAAAACATTTCAGATTGGTAGTAAAACACTAGTTTTGATATCTTGTATACGTCTTTCATGTGTTTTACCCTATACTCTTAGACAGAGTCTGGAAAGGGCCAGGTAGCCTCTGGATCTCATCCTCTTTTAGGGGTGACATATCTGGTGAATGCCCTCCCAGTCAATCTCTGGTTAGAGTTTGTTGTGTTTTGAGATATCCTTGAAAAGGAATGTTTCACAAACACTGTGGTGGACAGTGCACTCCTTTGAAAACACTCTGAACCTTCCACCTGGCGACTCCAACATCCTGAACATACCTTAAGACTCCACTGGAAAGAACCCTTATCATTATAACGACATTCAAACTCAGTTAGAGGACTGTAGGATTCGAATTGAGAAAACAGATTAGCTAACCGTCTAAAGATTGTCATATCTGGTTCAACTTCTCTTGTTTAGTTGGGTCTAAACATATAAAAATCGTGGCTCCTAAAAAGATTCATACTAGAGCCCATCCTGACCCAGATCCGCCTGAAATAATTGATAACCCAGAAAGAATTCTTAGGAAGTCTCCTAGGATACAATCTTCAACTATCTTCAGACCACCCCTAAGAGCCAATTCAGTCCCTGAAAACCTTTCAGTTCTTCATGAATCACAAATTGACTTATTAAACCCATTCAGAACTAGGTCATTTGGTGATTTAGATCAGTTAGATTCCGAGCTTACACTTTCATCTCCCGAAACAAGTGAAACTCTTGAGAATAGAGAATCAACACCTCCTGATTTATATTTCTCACATAATCTAGGTGTCTCTCATCCGAGATCAGCTCAGAGATCTACTGCTGTCCCATCCACTTCGGTTCATCTTTCATCCACTGTTCAAACCACTCCATTTCAACCCACAACTCCTCTTTTAAATCCGCCCCTGCCACATATCATGGCAGCATGGTATGCTCCCTTAGTCCTTCCTGTACCATTAGTCAATCTTCCACAAGATTACCAGTCCAAAATTCCATTATATGATGCTAACAATACCATAACAGCATCTCAACATGTGGACAAGATGAACGACTACTTTGACAGAAATGAAATTGATAATGAATCTGTCAAAATCAGACTGTTTGCTCAAAGTTTGGGGGGAGAAGTGAGAAAATGGTTTAAAGGTTTAACCCCCCATAGTATTAACGATCTCCAAGCCTTCCATCAAACATTCTTAAACAAATGGGAAGTAAGAAAAAACCCTCTCCAAGTCCTTGCCGACTATAACAATCTCCATAGGAACCCTGGGGAAAGTGTACAAGCTTATTGTACCAGATTTAACAGTGTGTATAATGCACTTTCCCCTGAACTGAAACCTCCTCAGGGATCAGCCTTAAACAAATTCCCTGAAGGGTTTGACCCAGACATGACTTATTCACTTAGAGAAAGAGTCTTTGCAACCCTTGAAGATATGCAAAGAGGTGCTCTTTCTGTGGAGGTAAACCTCATGGAGAAGAGAGCAAGGATGAAAGCTGAAAAGAGAGTATCTTTTAGAGAGGAATCCACCCCTTCTACTTCGAGCTCGAAGATGGAAAGAATGATGGAAGAAATGATGAATAAAATGAGCATTCTAGAGAGAGCGCAAGCAAGTCTAAATCAAAACGCTCCTCAAAACAGAAACCAAAACCAGAATCAGAATCTTAGAAGAAATCAGCCTCCAAATAGACCCAGGGAAGATGATCAACAGGTCATTCCTCCCTTTCATCAGAACTTTTTAAGTGAGGTTGAACAAACAGATCAAATAATAGAGGAAGATGATATAAAATTATTTGGGGTAGATGATGATGACTTTGAGGTTCATTATGATAATAAACAAGGTTTGTATACGCCTTATGATGACAGAAGACGTGATAATGAGAATATCTGTCAGAACATGGAGAACACTGTCATAGAGCCTTTAAGGGAATATGAACTCAGGAGTATATCTAATCAACAAACCCCCAATAGTAAAACCTCTGACAAACCTTCTCAAAACAGCACTGCAACCAAGTCTAAAACAAACAAACAAAGGGACAAAACGGTGGCTGTTGATTCTGGTAATGATAAAGAAAAAGACACTCAAAACATTGAAAAACAGAGTGCAAACATTAGTAGTACTAGCACTTCGGTTAGTACCCCTGGTAGAACAACTGTTCCAATTGTAGATAAACCAAAACAGCAAGCTGTTATTGCTGATAAAGTGGCAGTAAACAGAGCTGAAGTCAATGCTTTAAAGAATCAAAACCTTTTCAGCCTAGAACAGGAAATATCAAAGATCAAAATCTCTGTTCCGTTGACTGAGTTAGCTGCCCAACACGTGTATAGGTCCAAAATTTTGAAGGCTTTAAACTTAGAAGATAACGAAGACACTCTCAATCTTAATGATGACCAACCAGAGCTTATTTTTGGTCCAAAGATTGAAGGAAAGTTCCAAGAAGGTCCTGTCCCTCCCTTTTATGTAAGCTTAAACATTCATGACAAAATTCTGCATAATGCTATGCATGACTCAGGCGCTTCCCATAACTTGATGCCAAAAGCTGTAATGGAAAGCCTGGGTCTTGAAATTACCAGACCTTACAAAGACCTGTACTCCTTTGACTCAAGCAGGGTTAAGTGTCTTGGATTGATTAAAGATCTTTGTGTTAATCTAGCCCAAATTCCGGCTAAATGTTTAGTCATGGATGTTGTTGTGGCTGATGTCCCCCCAAAGTATGGAATGCTTTTATCAAGGTCCTGGGGCGCTAAGTTATAGGGGACCATGCAAATGGACATGACCTATGCAACTATCCCTGTTTTTAACCAGACTAGGAAGCTTTATAGGGAATCCCACATGCAGTACACGGTAACAAGTCAAGATCGACCTCAAAACTCTCCTCTCTATGCTATAAACACGAGCCTCGATTCTTTTATCATGTTTAATGATGAAACACTCACAGAACAAGTCATGTCAATAGAATTAAGGGCTGAAACAGAGGAGGAGGACGATGCTGAATTGCCAAAACGGTCTATTCTGCCTAAAGATCCTAGCAAGCTAAACACAGATCTTGAACTGCAAGTCATCAACCCGTTGAACTTAAAACTTGACAGTCAGAAAGACAGTCCTCAACCCGATGAAAAACTTGAGGAATCAAATGATACAAAGCCCATTCGTCAAACTGAAAATCTGCCTCTCTGGACTATGTATTTTGATGGGTCATGCACCAAAACAAATGCTGGTGCAGGTGTCTGGATCACTAACACTGAAAACAATCATACAGAATGCATCTCATGCAAATTAAACTTTCAGTGTTCCAACAACATAGCAGAATACGAATCCCTTCTCTTAGGCTTGCATCTCTTAAAAAAATTTGGTGCCAAGAGAATCGATGTTTATGGGGACTCTAAATTAATCATTAGGCAAGTCAATGGGGAGTATAATGCAAATCACCCCAGACTTAGGGCCTACAGGAATGATGTCATTGACCTTTTGAAAACATTTGAGGAGTACACCTTATCTTTTGTCCCAAGAAAAAGAAACATTGCAGCCCACAATTTAGCCTTTGCTGCTAGAACCTGCCCAATGCTGTATGATGACACCTCTCAAATAAAATTCAGACCAGCTATCCCAGATAACAAGAAATATTGGCAGGTATTTGATGGAGATAAACAAATAGAAGACTTCATGCAATTCAGAAATGAGTTTGAACCCCATAGTTCGGATTCAGATTATGATACAGACTGCAGTGAAGAAAATTTTCTCGGTGAAGAAGAACCATCTCCACAGCTGGTGGATATAAACCCTCAGACTAGCACATCTACACATCAAATAGAACTAAGTGCAAAATCCGAAACAGAAGAAATGGAAACTCTGCATTCTAAAGATGATAGTCTGCCCAAGGGTTTGGCCCCTCTAGAAGAACTATTTGATTTTGATGATGTGGCCAACAAACCGAAACTGGAACCTGTAGAAACTGAAGTGGAGGAATGCAATATAGGCAGTGAGGAAAAACCGAGATTGATCAAGCTGTCTAAAACCTTGCCAGCTCACATTAAACTCAAATACTTAGAGCTGTTTAAAGAATTTTCTGATGTTTTTGCGTGGAGTTATGAAGATCTCAAATCCTATGACACTGAAATAATACAACACAAAATCCCTCTTAAAGAAAACCAAAAACCATTCAAACAAAAACTGCGCAGAATCAACCCTGTCCAGTTACCATTGGTTAAAAAGGAAATCATGAAGATGCACGATGCTGGTATTATTGTCCCTATTAGATATTCTGAGTGGGTATCTAATCTGGTGTCTGTTAGGAAAAAGACTGGAGAAATCAGACTTTGTATAGACTTCAGGAATTTAAACAAAGCTTCATTGAAAGACAACTACCCTTTGCCCAAGATGGATCATATTTTGCAAAGGGTGGTAGGGTCTAAAAGAATTTCTTTGCTGGATGGCTATTCAGGGTATAACCAAGTCCTAGTCCACCCTGATGATCAATTAAAGACAGCTTTTACTACACCTTGGGGCACTTTCATGTATGTGAAAATGCCTTTTGGTTTAATGAATGCTGGAGCAACCTTTCAGAGAGCCATGGACATAGCATTCTCAGAAGAATTAGGCTTCTTCATCATTATCTATCTTGATGATGTAACTGTGTTTTCAAAAACAGATGAAGAACACTTAGAACACTTGAGGAAAGTTTTCGAGAAGTGCAAGAGGTTTGGGATATCTTTGAACCCTAAGAAAACTTTATTTGGTCTCCAAGAAGGCAAGCTTCTTGGACATATCATTTCGGAAGAGGGTATAAAGATAGATCCCATGAGGATTGAAGCCATATTGCAAATCTCTCATCCTCGAAATATCAAAGAGTTGCAGTCTTTCATAGGGAAGATTAACTTTTTGAGAAGGTTCATCCCCAACTTGGCTGAGCTCCTTAGAAATATCACAAACATGTTGAAGAAGGAGCAAGGGGTAAAATGGACCGCAGAAGCGAAGACATCCTTTGAACTGGTGAAACAAGCGTTAACCAAAACACCGGTTCTCATAAGTCCTGATTTCTCAAAATATTTTTACATCTTCTCATTTGCATCAGAACATACTATAGCTGCTGTCCTTTTACAGAAAAACCCACAAGGACAAGAGCAGCCCATTGCATTCTTTAGCAAGGCATTAAGGGATGCCCCTTTGAGGTATAACATTATGGAGAAACAGGCTTTTGCTTTGGTGAAGGCTTTAAAGGACTTCAGGGTATACATCCTTCACTCACACATCATTGCCTTTGTCCCAAATTCGGTTGTAAAAGACATTCTAACCCAGGATCCAGATGGTAAGAGAGGTAAGTGGATTGCTGTTATTCTTGAATATGATTTAGAGATTAAACCCACTAAGCTTATCAAAGGTCAGGGTCTAGCTAGGCTAATGGCTTAATCAAATTGTGAAGTTCTTGATATTAATATGATTAATGCTCTGGATGACCAAGAAGAATTCTCAACTCCCATTGTTGAAGATTATTTTGCGAATTCTCCTTGGTATACTGATATTGTTTATGTTTTGCTTAATTTAAACACACCTCCTGGTTTATCCAAAACAAAGGCAAGATTCCTAAAGTTAAAAGCTGTAAACTATTGCATTATTGATAAATGTCTTTATTGGAAAGATGCTAGTGGTATATTGCTTAAATGTTTGCCTGAGTTTGATGCAGAAAAGATTAAGCAGGAATTCCATGAAGGAGAGTGTGGAGGCCATTTGTACTGGAAGTCAACAGCCAACAAGATTTTGAGGGCTGGTTTCTATTGGCCTACTCTTTTTCCTGATGTACATAAACTGACAACCACTTGCCATAAATACCAATTGTTCGAGGGCAAGAGAAAATTACTACCCCTTCCTCTGCATCCAATTACTGTTGAAGCCCCTTTTCAACGGTGGGGACTTGACTTCATAGGAGAAATCCACCCACCATCCTCTGCCCAACATAGGTGGATCCTTACTGCCACAGACTACTTCACTAAGTGGATAGAAGCCATCCCATGTAGACAGGCCAATGATTCAGTTATCATCAAATTCATAGAAACCAACATCCTCTCCAGATTTGGCTGTCCTACCAAGATCATTACTGATAATGCAGCAGCATTTGGATCAAAGAGAATGGTGGAATTCTGTCATAAATAGCAGATAACATTGGGACACTCCACTGCCTATTACCCTCAAGGTAATGGACTTGCAGAATCTTCCAACAAAAGCTTAGTGAACATAATAAAGAAACTGTTGGAGGACAACAAGAAGTCTTGGCACATAAAGCTGAATCATGCACTTTGGGCTGACAGATTAACATTGAAGAAATCCATTGGTATGTCACCCTTCCAGCTTGTATATGGTACAGATGCAATTTTTCCTAACAGCCTTGGTGTACCAGTTATGAAGTTAATTCAAGAGCTCCAGACTGAAGAAGATGACATAATCAGAAGAATAAATCAGACCATTCATCTTCAGCAAACCAGAGAGGAAGTGTACAACAAAGCATTACAGAAGCAAGACAATATCAAGAAGATATTTGACAGAAGAACAAAGGCCAGTAATTTCAAAGTTGGGGACAAAGTTTTAAAGTGGGACTCAAAGAGGGAGGACAAGGGAAAGCATGGTAAATTTGACAATCTGTGGCTTGGCCCTTACTCCATTCATTCAGTTGCTGGAAACAATGCATTCTTCTTACAAGAACTGAATGGAGCAGAATTGTTTGGGGGTCCTGTCAATGGCAGGATGCTTAAGCATTATCTTTCTTGAATTATTTCATTTTTAAAGCCTTTTTACCTTCTTTTTTCGCTGTAAATTTTCCATCCACCATTGCATTTAAAGTTATGAAAAATCAAAAAATACAAAAAACAAAGAAAGAAAGAAAAGAGGGCAGAAATGAAAACAAGAAAGGCAAAGCCCCATGCCAAAAAGAAAAATAAATTTGAAAGTGTGCAAGCTTAAATGCCACTCCTTAAAACACACTGCTAATTAGTCAAACTGTTTAATCTTGACTAATTAGCTTTCAATTTTCTGCTGATAGGGTAGCAAATTTGATTTGCCAAACTGTTTAATCTTGGCTTATCAGTAGATAGAGTAGGGTAGAAATCAAGGTTCAAACAAACTCAAAATCTGAACCAAAGTTTCCAAAGAACTGACTCAAAGCTACTCCAATTTCTGAGTCAAAGAGAAAAGACCTGGTTCTAATTCGCTCAAAACTTGAACCAGAAAAGAAGCAAAGGTAGCTCACTGAAAAGAAAAAACAGAGCTGGGAATATGAGGGAAGGCCATAATGAGAAAATTTTCAGATCTTAGGCCTTCTATTTTTTATTTAAATTTTTTCTGCAAATAATAATCTATGTGCAGCTTGTCTTTATGCCATAGATCATAGCAAGTCAAACAGCTCAATCTTGGCTTGACTATTTTTAAATTTCTGTTGTAGAAATTAGAGAATGAAAGTTTGTTGGACTGTTTAATCCCAACAAACAGTAGAATAGGTAGAGAAACATCTGAGCTCAACTGTTCAATCTGAGTTCAGGGAGAAATAAGGAGTAGAAATAGATTAGATTTCCTGTTTTCAAAAAGAATAAAATGTTGTGTAAAGAGTTTGCCAATCCAAGTGCACTCTGATGAAGAAAAAATGTTAGATCAGTAGGATTGGGGTAGGTAGAAGTTGTATTGATGAAATTCATCTCTCTTTCATGACTGACATTATTTTTTCCAGAAGTAAAGCAAGAGCAAGTGATGAGGCAGACACCAGTCAACATCCCAGAGAAATCAAGTCTGAATTCTTGATGCCTTCAAGAAGGCACCATCCCCAAGTGGAGCCACTGTTAACCACCTATATTTTTCAATTATATCAGCTGGTGGCTAAATATTCTTGGTAGCCTTCAAGAAACAGATTCAGGCCTAAAAATGTTGATACTTGAAGTCTGTTGGTAAGAGTCCAAGCTACTGATTGGTTCTACATACTCGTCATCCTCTCTGTCTCTGATATTCCATGAAAATCCTAATCAAATATTGTTGCATCCTGCTCCTTTTTCCTCTCCCCTTCTCCCACCTTTCCTTTGTTTCTTCAAATCTCATTTCATCCATAAAAAACCCCATCAAACCCTTTTATCTCCCTTATTCCTCCATCAATCTCATTTCCTAAGGTTAGAAACCCACCTTTTGACCTATCGCAGCCTTTCTCCTTGCAAAATCATTAAAAACCACAGGAAAACACACGTTTTCTATGCGTTAGGCTTGTTCCTCCCAATAAGCCTCGCTTTCTCTCCATCCATATGTCCCCGCCGTAACCGTGTGCGAAGACCGCCGTGCGCTTAACCCTCGTAACACTTATCACCCGAAAACATTGAAAACCTTGTAAAATGCAAAGCCCAAGCTATTTTTCCACCAAAGAAAATCTCCATGTTAAAACTCCGCCGTCGATCCGTTCCACCTGACCGCGCGTAGTGTACCCCCCCAACCGTGGACCCCCCCCTTCGCCGCGCCGTTTTCCGTTTTCCACCGGTTTTGTGCCCGCACCCACCTTTCGTCCGAGAGTGAGCCGGAGAATACGCCGCCAGCGATTCCACACGCTGGCCGACACGTGTTATCCACCTCACTCCGAAAACCGCCGTGCCATGTCTATTTCCCCCGCGCGTTAAACCTCGTCCTGCGGCCCCGCAACAGGATCTATCCCCACCGGGCCGGACCGTCCTCCTATCCGACGCGTCCCCCGATCGCCGTTTCCGCTCACCCTTTAACGAACTCGCACGCCCGCAACCTTCCCCGGCGCATTCAAGAGCCGATCCCCACCGTCGATCTCCGCGGATCGACTCGCTCTCATTTATTCTCCCGATTCCGCTCGTACGACCCACCTTCTCCCCGTCGATCGTTCCGACCCCGCTCCCAACCGTTTATCGCGATACGATCGACCCGTTCCGATCTCTCCATTTTTCCCGCACGACTTCCGATGCGCCTATCCATAACGCAGATTTCCTCATTTTTCTTGTATTTTGCAAGCCTTAAGGTTTTTTCTTTCGTATTCTATGAAAATCTAAAGGATGAGGGTGACGCACCCAATTCTTCCGATTTATCCAGGGAATCGATCATACAGAGAAGAACAATGATATCAACAAAGTTTCATGAGCTTTGGTTGCCACATGTCCTGTAAAGCTTGAGGAATGCCATCAATATCGTAGCGCAGAAAGAGCATCGTATTTTGAAGACAGAGTGAACCGAGCGTAGTTTTGTGGGAAGATTGGCGGGGATTACGCGCTAAGACGGTTATCAAAAGCCTAATCCCCGCCTCGAACACGGACAAAAGCAAACCTAAAAGTGTTCATCGTACAATTGCCTCCACCGCCATACTTCGAGGAAAATTGATTCTCAACCACCACAAAGGCTACCTATTACCTCGAAAGCTCAATCGCAGGATGAATTTATTGAGCAGATCAGATATTATGCCTCGAACAACCAAAGAAGTTATTACCGTACCCGATTGTGACAGAATGTTTGCGCAGTAACCCTAACAAGACGCGGAGCCTCAAAGGTCAACAAAAGCTCCCTTCGAGCTTATTTCTTAAGAATAAACACATTAATGTATTGTAACACCCGTAGAATTTCTTCACGAACCCCACGGGCCGGAAGACATTAATTCTCGCATTGATTGTGTTTGAGACCTTTTTATCGTATCTCACCTCCTCATCCTTCTATAAATACTCCAGAAGAAGATGAGTGAGGGGTTGGATTAGTTGGTTGTCAATGTAATCGAAGCGCCTCAGCCTATCTCTCGAGTGGAAAACTCGAATCGTAAATAGTGTCGATAGGCTCTCGGAGCTCGCTGGTAACAGACAGTTAGACTGTGAAGAGAGATGGATTAAAACATTGGATTTGAAGATCAGAACCGGTTTTAAGCAATCAATACAAGCTGATTTATGGGATCCTCGGTCTATGCCGATGGTGATGTTATTCTCCACCGTAACTTGTCATTTTATTTCGCTTTCAATTTGTTTCCATTTTCCACCGTAAAGAAATAAATTAAACAAAGGTTATATTTCAACAGATACCGTTGACCTTCTCGTCGAAAAATCTTTTATCCCAATGTTTTTCTTCTTATTGTGTTATTTGGAAATGATTTAATTAAGTCTAAGCACATGCATGCTGGCGTTCCCTCATCTTTTCGTCACTGCCGAATGTTATTTTTAAGTGTTACTTTCATATATGTCGTGTGAGGAATGAACCGAGGAAATCAAAGGTTAGCCCCCGAGTCCCTTTCTTGCTTGCTCAACTATTTGTTCCGTTTCCCTTAGGATGTGTCAAAAGGCCGACTAGTTTCAAAGTACTTATCGCATCTTGGGCCATCCCGTGTTATCTTGGTGATTGTCTTGAAAGTAACTAAGTAAAGAAGAACTAAGATGAGGAGAAAGGTGAGCCTGGGCTTCGCTAGTTTCTCGCTCCAAAGGTTGCCTTCTAAGTTTCCCTTTGTTCTTTTATCTCCGTGTTCCTTATTAGAAGTGTATCAAAGGCCGGATAGTTTCAAAGTACTTACCGCATCCTAGTATGCTTCTATGTTTTTCTTAAGTGCCTGGTCAAAGGCCGGCTAGTTTCAAAGTACTTACCGCATCCCGACGTTCTTTTTCGTTCGCATCCGTTAATTCCCTTTCTTTTTGTAAATCACCCCATTCCATAAATCAAACTTCAAAGAGATCCTTCGGCCCAGATGACTTGCCTCATAGATTAATCTGAACCGGATGCTTCAATTAAATTCTCTTATGACTCCATAGCCCAATGGATTGAAAACTTGCCATCATCTTTCTTTAGAATCAAAGCTTATTTTCGTTCACTCGCAACTTCTCACCTTTGAACCTATTTGCATATAGATCTTTCCGTCTCTGCATGTGAACTATGTTCAACCATCCGAGAAACCAAACAAAACCCTTGGACTTCATAACTAGCTTACCACCATCACCCTAAAACTTCAAAGACAATATCCATTCGTACATATTGAGAGATCCCTCTCCCATTCGTGAGGGCCAGATCCTAGAATCCCCCAAAGTTGGTTGAAATGATGTTAACTTCCGTGATCGTACTTTGCCAATCTTGCTTGTTACGCAGACCCAACGCGATCGGGAGGGCGAAGGCAATTAAGCGATGGTCGTTGATCCAAGGATTAGATCAACTAAGGAGCGAATCGAGGGAACAACACTGGGTGAAAGAATAAATGCATGCGATGGAAAACCCGATGCGATTTAGGATCGGTCGTCGATCCGCATCATATCGACAAATCTGGGAGAGTGAATCGAAGGGTTTTTGAGGCGGCAAGAATTGTGATCGTAGTTAATGAGGAACGTTGGATCACGTAAGGTAGAGAGGAGATCAATGACTCACAACCAATCGGGGACCGCAAATCGGGGCGGTACAACAACGCACCCGATGAAAAGTTGTGATGCGATAAAACATACTCGACCGTTGATCCGAGGGCTCTGATCAACAAGGAAGAATGAATCGAGGGATGGCCGATCTGGGTGATAAAACAAGTGTATGCGATGGAAAACCCCAATGTGATTAAGCACTCGGCCGTTCGACCGCCCATCACCCGTGGTGATTAATTTTTAGAACGAACCGTTTAAAACCCTTATAACATACCAAAACCCAAAGTTTTTAATATAAACAAAGGTTTAATGGACTCCGGTAGAAATAAAATATATATAAAGGATAGGTGCCCACCGCGGCCTTCAAATATATGGAATGCAAAGGGCCCGGGCTTAGTACATCAAAGGCCAATCGCAATCGGAATCGCGGGCTTCGTCTTTCCGATCAACCCATTTTTGAATTCTCCGATCGTGATTATGCGATTCGTCTAATCTACCCATTTTCATATTAAAACACGTGACTTTTGGTTTTTTTGTTAATAATTCGGAAAGTGGGTTTGGTTTTACAAAGGAAAGCAAGACTAAAGAAATATTTACAAGCTTTTTAAATTACCAAGTCCTGCCCACAGGATATATATAAAATATAATGTGATCTAGACGTTAATGCAAAACCAATCGCATCTAACTTTTGAAACATGTCAAAGACTTGGTGTATCGAGTTTTTTCGATGCAATTAGGGTCAAAAAGGTTTTAGTGCTTCGGGTTTTAACGCATGGGCATGTGGGGGAAGGAAAGTTTAGGAATTAGCCCAAAGGGGCTTAAGTCCATAGTCATAATACTTGTATTGTTTATGAATTTTTCATAATTTTCAATGGAATTTGATGGTTTCTTGATAGTTAAAAAATGTATTTTTAACTATGGGAAAGTGATTTTCATAAATGGAAGAAGAGATTTATGAAAACAAGGGAGTTTTCAGTGGAGAAAAAGGGGAGAAAATGAAGGTTTGAGAAGGGGGAAAATGAAGGTCTTTCAAATGCTCTTCACTTGGAATCGGTTAGGACTTTTCGAGTATAAAATGGAAGTAGTAATGAAGATTTTTGGACAAAGGCATGAGGCCTTCAAGGAGTCTTCAATGTACCAGTCAGCTTTTAGTAATAAAATTTGTTCCTTGCAGGTTCAAAAGTCTTAGCCACCTTTGCATAATCAAATATTATAGGTGGCTAACAAGGCTCGACTTAGGGATGATGCCTCGAAAGCATCAAGAACTTCGTACTCACATTCTCCGGGAGCAGCTAATCAATCGCCTCATTCTTTGTTCTTCCGGGAGTCAATTCGTGCCCGATCCATCGTGGGCTGCCCTTTCTTTGCCGTGATGATCTTCTTTGCAAACATATTCGCAACTATGAAAACAATGGTCCTTCATCAATACACACTTTCTACCTACCCAACCTACCGATCTAGCATTTTTTCTTCATTTGAGTGCACTCGGATTGGCAAACTCTATTCACAACATTTTATTCTTTTCGAAAGCAAAGGAAATATAATCTATTTCTACTCTTTATTTCTCCATGGATTCAGATTAAACAATTGAATCCATATGATTCTCTACCTAATCTACTAATTTGTTAGGATTAAACAAATTTTAACATTTTTTTATTCTCTAATTTTCTAAAACAGAAATTTAAAAACATTCAAGTTAGATTGAACAAATATAACTTGATGCTAGTTCATGGTATAACAAACAAGCTACACATAGACATTATTTTGTTAAAAAATTAAATAAAAATGGAATGCTTAAGATCCTAAATTTCAAAGCACTTCCTTCATCTTTTTTATAGCTCTCGTTTTGACGTTGGTTTGAGTTGTTCTTTTCTATGGACCGGTTCGGATTTGCCCATTAGAACCGTATTTTACATCTCTTGACCCGTAATTTGGGGCAGCATTTGAGTCATTTTTCTTTTGAAACCTTAGTCGCATTTTGAACATGTTTGAACCTCTTAATTTCTATCCTAAACTATCTACTACTGCTCAAGATTAAACAAGCTTTGAAAATCACATTTACTACCCTATCAAGAAAATTTAAAACTAATTAGCTTCATATTTAGGCAAATTTCTTTGACTAACTAGAATTGTGTTTTTCAGAGTGGCATTTGACAGCATTAATTTCTCGCATTTTGTTTCTCTTTTTTGGTATGGGGCTATACCTTTGCTTTTGTCAATTCCGCTCTTTCTCTTTTTCATTGCTTTTGTATTTTTGATTTTTCTAACTTTGAATGCAATGGAGGATGAGATATTTATAATGGAAAATATAAAAGGTTTCGAAACATATCATTTTATCAAGAGAAGTAATGTTTAAGCATCCCCGCCATTGACAGACCCCAAACAATTCTACTCCATCCAACTCCCGTAATAAAAATGAATTGTTACCAGCACCGATGAATAGAAAGTAAGGGCCAAGCCATAAGTTGTCAAACTTTACATGCTTGCCCTTGTCTTCCTTCTTGAGTCCCATTTTCAAAATTTGTCCCCAATCTTGAATTTGTCGTCTTTTTCCTTCTATCAAAAATCTTTTTAATGCTCTCCTCGTTTCGCAATGCTTTTTTATACACTTCCTCTCCGGGTTTGCCGAAGACGAATGGTCTGATTTATTCTTCTCGATCATGTCATTTTCTTCGATCACAGCCTTGAATTAACTTCATCACCGGTACACCAAGGGTGTTTGGAAAAACGACTCAGACCATACACAAGCTGGAAAGGTGACATACCAATGGATTTCTTCAAAGTCAATTTGTAAGCCCAAAGTGCACAGAATCATCTTCAGGTGCCAAGACTTCTTGTTTTCTCCAACAGCTTTCTTGATTATGTTCACTAATATTTTGTTTGAGGATTCTGCAAGTCCATTACTCTGAGGGTAATATCGTGGAATGCCCCACTCTTAACCGATATCTCTGGTGATGTAATCCCGAACCTTTCTTCTTGATCCAACATCGCTGCATTATCAACGATGAGCTTGGTAGGACAAATGCAACTGGAGAGAATATTAGTCTCAATGAATTTTATAATAACAGAGTCATTGGCTTGCCTACAGCATGTATTTCTATCCACTTAGTGAATATCTGTATCGTCGTAATCCATCTATTCTCGGGCAGAAGATGGGGGGATGGATTTCTTCTATGAAGTCAAGTCCCCACTATTGAAAAGGGGCTTCAAATACGGATGGGATGTAGAGGTAGGGGTAACAGCTTTTCTTGCCTTCAGTAAGAGTTGGCACTTATGATGTGCAATGATCATCTTATGTATATCGCAAAAGAGTGGGCCAATAGAAACCAACCTCGGCAAAATTTTGTCAGTTATTGTCTTCCAGCACAAATGACATCCATGCCTTCTTCATGGAATTCATACTAACCTTCTCTCATGAAACTCAAAATTTTAAGGTTAAATAGACCACTTGCATTTTTCCAATAAAATATTACTTATCTATAATGCAATAGTTTACAAATTTTCAATTTCAGCAATCTTGCATTTGTTTTTATTAAACCTAAAGAGGTGTATTCAATTTAAGCAAAACATAAACAATATCAGCATACCAAGGAGACTTCATAAAATGATCTTAAACTATAGGAGTTGAGAATTCTTCTTGGTCACCTAAATCATTAATCATATTAATATCAAGAACTTCAAAATTTGATTCAGCCATTAATCTAACTATACCTTGGCCTTTGATGAGTTTAGTGGGTTTTATCTCTAAATCATATTCAATAATAATAGAAATCCACTTACCTCTCTTACCATCAGGGTCCTGAGTTAGAATTTCTTTAACAACTGAATTTGGGAAAAGGCAATAGTGCAAGAATGAAGGATGTACACTCAAGTCTTTCAAAGCTTTAACCAAAGCAAAAGCTTGCTTCTCCATAATATTATACTTCAAAGGGTATCCTCAATGCCTTGATAAATAATTCAATAGCTGATCTTGTCCTCATGGATTTTCCCTGCAAAAGGACAAAGTAGCCTATGGTATGTTCCGATGCAAATGAAAAGATATAAAAATATGTTTTTGAAAAATCAGACTTATCAACTCTGTTTTGGTTAATGCTTGCTTCACCAAAATTAAAAGACTTCTTTGCTTTCCCAAGGTCCATTTTACCTCGTCTTTCTTTAACATGTTTGTGATATTCCTATGAGCTCAGCCCAAATCGGGGATGAACCTTCTTAAAATTTGATCTTTCCAATGAAAGATTGCAACTCTTTGATGTTTCGAGGATGAGAGATTTGCAATATGGCTTCAATCCTCTTTCGGATCTATCTTTATACCCTCCTCTCGAAATAATGTGCCCAAGAATTTTACCTTCTTGGAGACCAAATAGTGTCTTCTTAGGGTTTAAAATATCCCAAACTTCTTCTGCACTTCTCAAAACCTTTCTTAGATGTTCTAAGTGCTCTTCATCTATTTTTGAAACACAAAAGAACATCATCTATATGTATAATGATGAAGAAGCCTAGTTCCTCCCGAGAATGCTATGTCCATGGCTCTTTGAAAGGTTGCTCCACCATTCATTAGACCAAAGGGAATTTTCACATACATGAAAGTGCCCCAGTGCTGTAGTAAAGACTGCCTTTAATTGATCAAGACAGGTAACCAAAATCTGATTGTACTCGAATAGCCATCCAAAGAACTAAATTCTTTAGACCCTACCACCCTTTGTAAAATGTGAGCCATCTGGTAAAGGGTAGTTGTCTTTTAATGAAGCTTTGTTTAAGTCTCTAAAGTCTATACAAAGCTCCGATTTCTCCCGCTTTTCCTACCGTACACCAAATTAGATACCCATTCGTAATATCTAATAGGGACAATAATACCGCATCATACATTTTCATGATCTCCTTCGAACCAACGACAATCGGACAGATTTTGACCGCATAGTTTCGTTTTGAATGGTTTTTGGTTTTCTCGAGGGGAATTAGGTCGTATTATTTCGTGTTGTCATAGGATTTAAGATCTTCGTAACTCCACGCAAAAACATCGAAACTCCTTAAACAAATTTCTATATATTTGAGTTTAATGTGAGTTTGTACCTAGATGTTTTTAATAATCTTCGATTTTTCCTCACCGCCCATATTACACTTTTCCACTTCGTCCGTACAGTTCCGCTTTGGCTTATTTGCCACATCGTTAAAATCGAAACAACTCTTCTAGCGTCGACCTCAGTAAACTTTCATCTTTGGAGTGCGTATTTTCTAACTCCTCTTTTTTCGTACTCGTATTCGTTTCGTTTCACCTTCAAGTTTCGCGTATACTGTGTTTATATTAACATGTTCGTGGGACGTTTCTTCCTTATCAAGAAAAATACGTTAGTCCGTATCATGATATGAGTCCGAATCGTGTAATTCAAATTCATTTCTGAATTGCATGAACTCTTCTATTTGTTTGTCGTTTTCAAACACCTGCCAATATTTTTCATTATCGTGCATGGTCGGTTCGAATTTAACCGAGTTGTGTCGTGATATGGCGTTAGACATGTTCTAGTGACAAACAGACTAGATTATCAATCGTAATATTTTCCTTTCTCACAGACGAAAATTAATTGGGACTCTATCGAAGCTTTAAAGACGGCACGACATCATTCCGATATGCCCTAAGTCCGGGGTGATGAGCTAAGTATACTCCCTCATTAACTCGCCTTATGATTAATTCCAAATCCCCGTGAATTTTAATTCTCTTGGCTCCTAACTTTTTTCAACAAATGAAAACCTAAGAGAAGGGACCCGTATTCCGCTACATTATCGAACACTAGAAGCTGAATCTACAGGAAATGCATTCGGTGTGGTTGCTTGCGTGTTGCAAATCCAGACACCGTACCCGGGCCGCTATTTTCTGTACGACCCATCGAAATGCATACTCCATAGAGAACCTTTTTCGCCATTTGTTTGGTGAATGTCCCTAGCTAATGTGCCGAATTGTTGTTGAATGTCCGCACTTAGTTGTAGATGTTTTGATTCCCCTCGATTTCCGCTACTTGGGGAATAATTTCGACTCTCAATGTTTAGAAGCATGGACACATGATTGTAGTTCAAGACACACATTTGGTTTGATGTTGTTTAAAGGTTCGTAAACTCGTTTCGATAGTTCCGTGGTATTTACCTCCCCTCTATCGGCCATTAATTTTGTTAAATTTTACTTCGTTCACATCCGAAGCTTCTTCATCAAAAAGGATAAAATAATCAAGGCCCGTATTTACGTACGAAAGGGAGATTTTTTGTCTTTCTTGACTGTAACCGTGTATTGCATATGAGACTCCCCGTAAAGTCTTTTGGTTTAATGGAAAAATAGGGATAGTCGCATAGGTCATGTCCATCCGCATAGTCCCCTATAACTTAGCCCCCCAAGATCTAGATAACAACATTCCATACTTGGGCACATCACCCACCAAAATGTCCATGAGAGTAAGCATTTGGCCGGGAATCTCGCTAAGTACGCAGGTCTTTGATTAATCCTAAACATTTTACCTTGCTCGAATCAAAGGAGACAGTTCTGAAAGGTCTAGTGATTTCAAGACCAAGGCTCTCCATCATGCGCTTTAGGCATTAAATTATGAGAAACCCCGTAATCATGGCGCAGTTGTGCAAAATTTTGTCATGAACGTTAAACTCATGTAGAAAAGAGGGATGTACTCTCAGTATCTAATTAATCTTTGGACCGAAAATAAGTTCGTCGTCGGTCATCACTAAGATTGACCGTATCTCCATTTTCCTCTATATTTAAAGCCTTCAAAATTTGGGTCTTATATACATGTTGGGGCTAACTCACTAAGGGAAATCGCAGATTTTAATCTTGGAATTCCCTTTGCTCAAGGTTGAAGGGAAAATGGTTCTGGCGTCGGTTTCGCCTTATTAGCCACCACTCTACCAAAGCAATATCGCCCTTGCTGATTTGTTTTATTTACACTTGATAAAATTGTTTTCGACAGAGTACTAGCCGAAGTGTCAGGATTACTAAGGTCTCCACATCATTATTTAGTGCCTTTCTCTTTTTCCTTATCGTAATTTACAAATATTGTCTTATCCTTTGTTTGATAACCTAGGTTTGTTTGTAGGATGTTTGTGAAGATTTGTCGCAGGTTATGGTGTCGAGGGTCATGATCGTGTTTTGCTTCTTAAGGTCATTATCTCTTGAGGTTCTATGATGACATTTTCTTCATGTCTTGATAATAATTTTCATTATCATCTCTTTTGTCATCATAACGTGTATAAAGACTCGTTTTTTATCATAATGAACTTCAAAGTCATCATGCTCTACCCAAACATGTTGATCCCCTCCTATGTTATTTCATCTCGCTTCCTCAATCCCTCACTTGTTGATTTTGGATGAAAGGGAGGAGTGATCCGCCTCGATCATCTTCCTAAGTCTCGTTCTGGAGTTTGTCTCTTCTAGCATTCTATCTCCGGTTCTCGTTTCTATTTTGAGGAGCATTTCGATTTTGACTTGTCATGTTCTTAATTATGCTCATCTCTTTCATCTCCTCCATCATTTTCTCTATTTTTGAGTTTGAATTTAATATATATCTTCCCTAAAGGATACTTCTTTTAGCTTTCATCCTTATTCTTTTCTCCATTAAGTTGACTTCCATAGAAAGAGCACCTCTTTGCATATCTTCAAGAGTTTCAAAATCTCTCTTAGTGAATAGGTCATGTCGCAGTCAAACCCTTCAGAATTTGTTTAAAGCCGAGCTTTTCGAGGTTTTAGTTCTAGGGAAAGTGCACTATACACACTATTAAACCTAGTGCAATAAGCTTAGACACTTTCCCGTTGTTTCATGGAGGTTTCAGAATTTAAAGGACTTGGAGAGGATTCTTCTTCACTTCCCATTTGTTTAAGAAAGTTTGACGGAAGCCCCGTGAGATCGCGATACTATGGGGGCTGCTTCTATACCATTTTTTTACTTCTCCCCCCGTACCTCCGAGCAACAGTCTAAGTTTGAAAAAAATCATCATCAATTTCATTTTTGTCAAAGTAGTCATTCATTTTATCCACATGTTGTGATGCAGTTTATAACATTGCTAGCATCATATAATGCAATTCGACTGATACCTCACAGAAGATTGGACTAATGGTGCAGAAGGACTAGGGGAGCATACCATGCAGCCATGATAGGAGGTCGAGGTGGATTCGCTTTGGTGTGGGTTGACAAAAGGGAAGGTGGGCTGAAGTGAGTGGTTTGAACAAAGGATGAAGAATGAGTATATGTGGATGGAAATCGTAGTAGATTGTTGAGCCGATCTTGGATGAGAGACACCTAAATTCGAACAGTAGCGAGACTGTGGTGTTGTTTCTTCTTACTACCAGGATGTTCACTGTCCTCAAGATGAAAGTGAAGACTCCGTAACATAGTTGAATTATATCATCAAATGACCAAGTTCTAAAGGGGTTTACTAAGTCAACTTGTGATCACAGTAGGCTGAAGATTTTCGTGACCCAATTAGTTCTCAATGGTAATCTTGGGTACCATGGATAATTTAATCCTAGGAGACTTCCAAAGGATACTTTCTCAAGTTATCAACTATCTGGTGTGATTAGGGTCGTACGGGCTCTAGTGTGAATCTTTCTTAGGAGCCACTATGTTGTGTTTTTTTTAGACCCAACAAATGAAGACAAGTTCAACCCATATGACAAGCCTTTGAATGGTTAACTAACTTGTTTACCTAAATTTCAATCCTATAGTCCTCTAACCGGAATTAATGATGTTATAATGATGTGGTTTTCCCCAAAGGAGTCTTAAGGTCTCCAAGGATTTTGGAGCGCTAAGTGGAAGTTCTTAGCTCCTAAGGAGGTAAAGGGTTTCGTGGTCCACCACCATGTTTATTAAATACCAATCAAATATTTTTAGGTTTTCTTGTTATTTTTCGCTATGTAGTTTCTAAGAATATGCTAACTCGTTTCAAAAACTTAGCTACTAAGCATATGGACAAAGACAAGCTTTACTCTTATGGCTAAGCCACCTGATTTTTCAAGGTTAGATAAAGTCTTATGAGAACCCTAGGGTTTGCCTAGTTTGTCACCGATTCAAACAAGTTTCATCATGATTAGGTAGTGCTTGAAAAGGTCGCTTTTATCACAATTGGTTTTTTAACTCAAGGGTTTTCGAGGTCTTAAAAGGCATCAAAAAACACTTCCGCTCCTCAAAGGAGTCACTGTAAATGTTGGGGATCTGTAATTTATTGAAGAAGATTGGTGCAGTCCACCACAGAAACAACATCGTTTCAACCAACTTTGGGATTCTGCATCTGAGTTCTCTTGAATCGGAGAGGGATCTCTCCAATAAGTGCAAAGATGGATTTGTCTTTGAAATTTGGGGCTATGATATTAAAGAAGCAGAAGCGTCAAGGGTTTGTTTTCAATTTTGATGGTTGAGCATGATTACCGTTTGAGGCGTAAAGTCCTAAATGCAAAGAGGTTTGTATGGTAGAAGCTGCAAGCAAATAGGAATGTACTTTGGCTAAAAGATAGATATAATGTCAGGCTTTTAGTCCATTGGGCTATGGAGTCACGCAATAAAGGCTTGACCGGGCAACAACATCAAGAGTGATCCAAGGGGCAAGTTATCTATATCACAAGATTATTGAGATTAGAGTGATGGAATGGAAACAATAAAGTGTTGAAGGGGTGGAAACTTCGATAATACTCTACAAGGGATTTATAGTCATCTAAAACAAGAAAAGCCTTTTAAGTAACCGTTTAAAACCAACCAAGTGTATTAACCATTGACTTTCGGGCAAGTTGTATTAAAGCAACAAATTGACAAACAATCCAAATAATCCACATAATTACCTTCGGTAGCATGAACATATAAGGGGAACAAAATGCAACTTAAGATTAGATAAAGTACTTTTAAACCTAGTCTCGATTTCACAATAACACCGAGGAAACTTAATCTACTTTTGGAGAAAACTAGGACCAGGGCACACCGTATCTTCCATAGTCATCTTTAATACACAATAAGGAAAATAAATTTTTAATAACAATGTTTAAGGTAAACATTAGGACGAGAACCTAACATTCCTAACCGCTTAACCGTATTAAATCATTCTTAAATAAACAATTTGGAGGAAAAAATTAAGATAAATATTTTCGCCGTAGAAGGTTACCGATATAGTAGGTCCTAACTCTATGCATGTTTTATAAGGGAAATAGTGAAGAATATGACATACATGTATGAAAATGATAACAAAGAGAGGTGCACTTCACCGATGATATAGACCAGGATCCCAAGAAACAACTTTTATATTGATATCAAACCAGTTTATAGTCTTCAAGCCCAATGTTTCGCCCAAAAATCATCTTCACTATTCAACTCAACTAATCTATCACAAGCAGAGCTCCAAGGGCCGTGAATACTATTTACAATCGTAAGTTTGAGCTTAAATGTATTTCAAAGTTCTCGTAACCAATGTTTCTCATCTTCTACTGAGGTATTTATAGAATAATGAGGAGGTGAAATCTATCAAAAGATCTCTTAAGGAAATTAATACAGATTCAAGACTTCTCGGCCTTTTGAGGGGCTCGATGGAGAAGTTTACAGGTGGACTAATGTACTAACTTTTTTACAATAAATATCAAAGCTCGGTGGGAGCTTTATTTGACTTTGAGGCTGTGTGTGCTGTGTGGAGTTACTCTGCAGATATTTCTGTATTTATTTCGTTGCAACAATAACTCCTCGGCTGTGTTGAGGCAAAATAGCTGATTCTGTAGTAAGTTCAGCCTCTGTTTGAATGCTTCGAGGCAACAGGTGGCTTTTTTGGTAGCTGAGGAATCAATTCGCCTCATTTGAAGTGGTGGAAGACTTTCTGTCAGTGAAACACTTATGATTTTCTGTTGACTATGTTTTAATCCAGGGAATTAGGCTTTTGATAATCATTCTTAGTCGTAATTCCCCAAATCCATATTCAATCTTCATCTGTTGTGCTTTGTCTTCAAACTTATACTGTTTAACTATTCTTTTTAATAAAACAGTGTCTTGTCGATGTGCAGGGCCACACAGGCCATTTTATGTGTTTATCAATGCTCATGAAACGTTGATAAATCATTGAATTTAAACCTGTGAATGGTTCCTTTTAATAGCTCGAAGGCGCAGGAAACATCTTTCCCAATCCTCAGCTTTTCTTCATTATACAATGGAAAACCATTAAAACACCTGCAAAATACAAAAATGATTAAGAAATCCTGTGTTTTTTGGGTTAAACTGCTTAGAAGGCGGGGAAAAAATCACAGCCGTTGGATCTAGACACGTGGACGGTCTAGATCTAATCAGGGAATCACAATCGGCGGGAGGAGGAAAAGGGTGCGATGAGAAACTCCGATGCGATTGCGCGATCGGGAGGGCGGAGGTGATTAAGCGATGGCCGTTGGATCTAAGGATTAGATCAATGGCGAGGAGCAAATCAGAGGAACAACAATCGGGGGAAAGAATAAATGCATGCGATGGAAAACTCCGATGCAGCTTAGCGCTGACCGTCGATCTGTGGATCAGATTGACAGCGGAGAGTGAATTGGAGGGTTTTTGAAGTGGGGGAAAGACTTGTGATTGCAGTTAATGAGGACCGTTGGATCACGGAAGGCGGAGAGGAGATCAACGACAGATAACCAATCGGGGATCGGCAATCGGGGCGAACAAATAAACGCACCCGATGAAAAGTTGTGATGCGATGTAGCGCGGACCATTGATCTGAGGGTTAGATCAATGGTGGAGAATGAATCAGGGGATGGCCGATTGACGGGAGAAAACAAGTGTATGCGATGGAAAACCCCGATGCGATTGGGCGCTGGCCGTTTGATCGACTTACGATCAACGGTGGAGATTAATTTTTAGAACGAACCGGCGGAAACCCTTATAATATACCAAAACCCAAATTTTTTAATATAAACAAAGGTTTAATGGATCGGGGCAGAAATAAAATATATATAAAGGATAGGTGCCCGCCTGCGGGGCCTTCGGATATATGGAACGCAAAGGGCCCGGGGCTTAGTATATCAAAGGCCAATCGCAATCAGAACTGCGGGCCTGGTCTTTCCGATCAACCCATTGTGAATTCTCCGATCGCGATTGCGCGATCGGGTCTTTTTAATCTACCCATTTTCATATTAAAACACGTGACTTTGGTTTTTGGCTAATAACTTTGGGAAAGTGTGTTTTGGGTTTTACAAAGGAAAAAGCGGATCATGCATGAAATATTTACAAGTTTTTTAAACGCCGGGTCGGGCCCACAGGATATATATAAAATATAACGCGATCGGGGATTTTTCAATGCAAAACCAATTGCATCGGAACTTTTGGAAACATGTCAAAGACTTGCGCATTTGAGTTTTTGTGATGCAATTAGCGTCAAAAAGGTTTTAGCGCTTGGTTTTAACGTGTGGGCATGTCGAGGGGGGGGGGAAGCGGTTAGGACTTAGCCCAAAGGGGCTTAAGTCCATAGTCATAATACTTGTATTTTTTATGAATTTTTCATAATTTTCAATGTAATTTGATGGTTTCGGGATAGTTAAAAAATGGGTTTTTAACTATGGGAAAGTGATTTTCATAAATGGAAGAAGAGGATTTATGAAAACAAGAGAGTTTCTATGGAGAAAAAGGGGAGAAAATGAAGGTTTGAGAAGGGGGGAAATGAAGGTCTTTCAGCAGTCTTTCACTTGGAATCAGCAGAATTTTCTGAGTATAAAATGGAAGTAGTAATGAAGATTTTTGGACAAAGGCATGAGGCCTTCAAGGCGTCTTCAAGAGCCAACAATTTTTAGTAATAAAATTTGTTCCTTGCAGGCTCAAAAAGTCTTAGCCACCTTTTGGTATAATCAAATATTATAGGTGGCTAACAGTGGCTCCACTTGGGGATGATGCCTTCTTGAAAGCATCAAGAACTTCAGACTTGCATTCTCTGGGAGGCTGATCAGTTGCCTCATTCTTTGTTCTCTGGGAGGCTGACCTGTGCCTGATCCATTGTGCTACCCTTTCTTTTCTGGGATGATCTTCTTTGAAAACATATTAGCAGCTATGAAAAAAATGGTCCTTCATCAATACACACTTTCTACCTACCCAATCCTACTGATCTAGCATTTTTTCTTCATTTGAGTGCATTTGGATTGGAAAACTCTATTCACAACATTTTATTCTTTTGAAAGTAGGAAATCTAATTTATTTCTACTCTTTATTTCTCCATGTATTCAGATTAAACAGTTGAATCCATATAATTCTCTACCTAATCTACTAATATGTTAGGATTAAACAGTCTAACAGATTTTTATTCTCTAATTTGCTAAAATAGAAATTTAAAAAACATTCAAGTTAGGATTGAACAGTCTAACTTGATGCTAGTCTATGGCATAACAAACAAGCTGCACATAGACATTATTTGGCAGAAAATTAAATAAAAAATAGAAGGCTTAAGATCTGAAATTTCAAAGCACTTCCTTCATCCTTTTTATAGCTCTGTTTTGACTTTGGTTTGAGCTGTTCTTTCTTTGTTGGACTGGTTCATATTTTAAGCTGATTAGAACCAGATTTTTACATCTCTTGAATCAGAATTTGAAGCAGATTTGAGTAATTTTTCTTTTGAAACCTTAGGTTTAGATTTTGAACATGTTTGAACCTTTAATTTCTATCCTAAACTATCTACTGATAAGGCAAGATTAAACAGTTTGGCAAATCACATTCACTACCCTATCAACAGAAAATTTAAAACTAATTAGTCAAGATTAGGCAGTTCGACTAACTAGAAGTGTGTTTTTCAGGAGTGGCATTTGAGCTTGCACACTTTCAGATTTTGTTTCTCTTTTTTGGTATGGGGCTAAACCTTTCTTGTTTTGTCAATCTGCCCTCTTTTCTCTTTTTCATTGCTTTTGTATTTTTGATTTTTCTAAATTTGAATGCAATGGAGGATGAGATATTTATAATGGAAAAAAAAGATAAAAAGGCTTCCAAATATAGCATTTGATCAAGAGAAGTAATGCTTAAGCATCCTGCCATTGACAGGACCCCCAAACAATTCTGCTCCATCCAACTCCTGTAAGAAAAATGCATTGTTACCAGCAGCTGAATGAATAGAGTAAGGGCCAAGCCATAAGTTGTCAAACTTTCCATGCTTGCCCTTGTCTTCCCTTCTTGAGTCCCATTTTAAAACTTTGTCCCCAATCTTGAAATTGCTGGCCTTCGTTCTTCTGTCAAAAATCTTTTTAATGCTCTCTTGTTTCTGCAATGCTTTGTTATACACTTCCTCTCTGGTTTGCTGAAGATGAATGGTCTAATTTATTCTTTTGATCATGTCATTTTCTTCAGCTTTCAGCTCTTGAATTAAATTCATCACTGGTACACCAAGGGCGTTTGGAAAAATTGCATCAATACCATAGACAAGCTGGAAAGGTGAGATACCAATGGATTTCTTCAAAGTCAATCTGTCAGCCCAAAGTGCATGAATCAACTTTGTGTGCCAAGACTTCTTGTTGTCCTCCAACAGTTTCTTGATTATGTTCACTAACATTTTGTTTGAGGATTTTGCAAGTCCATTACCTTGATGGTAATAGGTTGTGGAATGCCCCACTGTTATCTGATATCTGTGGCAGAACTCAACCATCTTCTTTGATCCAAATGTTGCTGCATTATCAGTGATGAGCTTGGTAGGAAAGCCAAATCTGGAGAGAATATTAGTCTCAATGAATTTTATAATAACAGTGTCATTGGCTTGCCTACAAGGTATGGCTTCTATCCACTTAGTGAAATATTCTGTGGCTGTGAGAATCCATCTATGCTGGGTAGAAGATGGGGGATGGATTTCTCCTATGAAGTCAACTCCCCACTGTTGAAAAGGGGGTTCAACAGTGATGGGATGCAGAGGCAGGGGTAACAATTTTATTTTTCCTTCAAAGAGTTGGCACTTATGATAGGCAATGATCATCTTATGTATATCAGGAAAAAGAGTGGGCCAATAGAAGCTAGCCCTCAAAATTTTGTTAACTGTTGTCTTCCAGTACAAATGACCTCCACACTCTCCTTCATGGAATGCATGCTTAACCTTCTCTGCATCAAACTCAGGCAAACATTTAAGCAATAGACCACCTGCATTTTTCCAATAAAGAAATTTATCTATAATGCAATAGCTTACAGCTTTTAATTTCAAGAATATTTCCTTTTTTTTTGTTAAACATGGAGGTGTATTCAATTTAAGCAAAACATAAACAATATCAGCATACCAAGGAGACTTCATAAAATGATCTTCAACTATAGGAGTTGAGAATTCTTCTTGGTCACCTAAAGCATTAATCATATTAATATCAAGAACTTCAAAATTTGATTCAGCCATTAATCTAGCTAGACCTTGGCCTTTGATGAGTTTAGTGGGTTTTATCTCTAAATCATATTCAATAATAATAGCAATCCACTTACCTATCTTACCATCTGGGTCCTGAGTTAGAATGTCTTTAACAACTGAATTTGGGACAAAGGCAATAGTGTTTGAATGAAGGATGTACACTCTGAAGTCTTTCAAAGCTTTAACCAAAGCAAAATCTTGCTTCTCCATAATGTTATACTTCAAAGGGGCATCCCTCAATGCCTTGCTAAAGAATGCAATAGGCTGCTCTTGTCCTTGTGGATTTTTCTGTAAAAGGACAGCAGCTATGGTATGTTCTGATGCAAATGAAAAGATATAAAAATATTTTGAAAAGTCAGGACTTATCAGAACCGGTGTTTTGGTTAACTCTTGTTTCACCAGCTCAAAATACTTCTTTGCTTCCAAGGTCCATTTTACCCCTTGCTCCTTCTTTAACATGTTTGTGATATTCCTAAGGAGCTCAGCCAAATTGGGGATGAACCTTCTTAAAAATTTGATCTTTCCAATGAAAGATTGCAACTCTTTGATGTTTTGAGGATGAGAGATTTTCAATATGGACTCAATCCTCTTAGGATCTATCTTTATACCCTCCTTTGAAATAATGTGCCCAAGAAGTTTACCTTCTTGGAGACCAAATAGTGTCTTCTTAGGGTTTAAAGATATCCCAAACTTTCTGCACTTCTCGAAAACCTTTCTTAGATGTTCTAAGTGCTCTTCATCTGTTTTTGAAAACACAGTAACATCATCTAGATAGATAATGATGAAGAAGCCTAGTTCCTCCGAGAATGCTATGTCCATGGCTCTTTGAAAGGTTGCTCCAGCATTCATTAGACCAAAGGGAATTTTCACATACATGAAAGAGCCCAGGGTGTAGTAAAGGTTGTCTTTAATTGATCAGCAGGGTAAACTAAGATCTAATTGTACCCTGAATAGCCATCCAGCAACGAAATTCTTTTATACCCTACCACCCTTTGTAAAATGTGATCCATCTTGGGTAAAGGGTAGTTGTATTTTAATGGAGCTTTGTTTAAGTCTCTAAAGTCTATACAAAGCCTGATTTCTCCAGTTTTCTTCCTAACAGAGACCAGATTAGATACCCATACAGAATATCTAATAGGGACAATAATACCAGCATCATACATTTTCATGATCTCCTTATGAACCAATGGCAACTGGATAGGGTTTATTCTGCGTAGTGTCTGTTTGAATGGTTTTTGGTTTTCCTTGAGGGGAATTTTGTGTTGTATTATTTCAATGTCATAGGATTTAAGATCTTCGTAACTCCACGCAAAAACATCAGAAAAATCTTTAAACAACTCTATATATTTGAGTTTAACTTGAGTTGGTAAAGTCTTAGACAGTTTAATCATCTCCAGTTTTTCCTCACTGCCTATATTACACTCTTCCACTTCAGTCTGTACAGGTTCCAGTTTTGGCTTATTTGCCACATCGTTAAAATCGAACAACTCTTATAAAGGGGTCAGACACTTAGGCAAACTTTCTTCTTTGGAGTGCAGAGTTTCTAACTCCTCTGTTTCAGACTCTGCATTCGTTTCTGTTCCACCTTCAAGTTTGCCAGATAACAGGTTTATATTAGCAGGTTCAGGGGAAGTTTCTTCCTTATCAAGAAAATTTTCTTCGCTGCAGTCTATATCATGATATGAGTCCGAACTTTGTAATTTGAATTCATTTATGAATTTCATGAAGTCTTCTATTTGTTTGTCGTTTTCAAACACCTGCCAATATTTTTAGTTATCAGGCACGACTGGTCTGAATTTAATATGAGTTGTGTCGTCATATGGCGTTAGACATGTTCTAGTGGTAGAGGCTAGATTATGGGCTGTAATATTTTCCTTTCTCGGGACGAAAATTAATTGGGACTCATCGAAAGCTTCTAAAAGATCCACGACATCATTCCAATAGGCCCTAAGTCTGGGGTGATGAGCGTTATATTCCCCATTGACTTGCCTTATGATTAATTCCAAATCCCCGTGAATTTTAATTCTCTTGGCTCCTAAATTTTTCAACAAATGCAAACCTAAGAGAAGGGACTCATATTCCGCTACGTTGTTGGAACACTGGAAGTTTAACTTACAGGAAATGCATTCGGTGTGGTTGCTTACAGTGTTGCGAATCCAGACACCTACACCAGCGTTATTTCTAGTGCACGATCCATCGAAATGCATACTCCATAGAGGATTGTTTTCAGTTTCATTTGTTTGGTGAATGTCCTCTTTAACTAACATGCTTTCTAATTGTTGTTGAATGTCTGCACTTAGTTGCAGATGTTTTGATTCTCCCTGATTTCCAGTTACTTGGGGAATACTTTTCTGACTCTCAATGTTTAGAAGTAAGGGACACATGACTTGTAGTTCAAGACACACATTTTGTTTGTTGTTTTTTAAAGGTTCAGCAAATTGTTTCAACAGTTCTGTCGTATTTACCTCGCCCTCTCTATCGGCCATTAATTCTGTTAAAGTTAGTTGTTCATCTGAAGCTTCTTCATTAAAAAGGATAAAAGAATCAATGCTTGTATTTACAGAATAAAGGGGAGAGTTTTGTGGTCTGTCTTGACTTGCAACTATGTATTGCATATGAGACTCCCTGTAAAGTCTTCTGGTTTGATTGAAAACAGGGATAGTCACATAGGTCATGTCCATCTGCATAGTGCCATGTAACTTAGCCCCCCAAGATCTAGATAACAACATTCCATACTTTGGGGGCACATCAGCCACCACAATGTCCATGAGTAAGCATTTGGCTGGAATCTGGGCTAAGTTAACACAAAGGTCTTTGATTAATCCTAAACATTTTACTCTGCTGGAATCAAAGGAGTATAGGTCTTTGTAAGGTCTGGTGATCTCAAGACCAAGGCTCTCCATCACAGCTTTAGGCATTAAATTATGAGAAGCCCCAGAATCATGCATAGCGTTGTGAAATTTTTTGTCATGAACGTTTAAACTCACGTAGAAAGGAGGGACAGGTCCCTCTTGGTATCTACCTTCAATCTTTGGACCGAAAATAAGCTCTCGCTGGTCATCACTAAGATTGACTATATCTCAATTTTCCTCTATATTTCAAGCCTTCAAAATTTGGGTTCTATATACATGTTGGGCAGCTAACTCAGTCAAGGGAACAAAGATTTTAATCTTGGAAATTTCTTGTTCAAGGTTGAAGGGAAAATGGTTCTTTTAAGTGATGGTTTCAGCCTTATTAGCCACCACACTACCAGCAATATCAGCTTGCTGATTTGTTTTATTTACACTTGATAAAACTGTTTTCACAGGAGTACTAGCTGAAGTGTCAGTACTACTAAGGTCTACACTCGGTTTTTCTTTTTTTTGAGTGCCTTTCTCTTTTCCCTTATCAGAATTTACAGCCACTGTCTTACCCTTTTGTTTGACAACTTTAGGTTTGTTTGTAGTGCTGTTTTGTGAAGATTTGTCAGAGGTTATGGTGTTGGAGGGCTGTTGACTAGTTTTGCTTCTAAGGTCATATTCCCTTTGAGGTTTTATGATGACATTTTCCATGTCTTGATAATAATTTTCATTATCATCTCTTTTGTCATCATAAGGTGTATAAAGACCCTGTTTTTTATCATAATGAACTTCAAAGTCATCATGCTCTACCCAAAACATGTTGATCTCCTCCTATGTTATTTCATCTGTTTCTTCAATCTCACTTACATAATTTTGATGAAAGGGAGGAGTGATCTACTGATCATCTTCCCTAATTCTGTTTGGAGGTTGGTTCCTTCTAGCATTCTGATTCTGGTTCTGGTTTCTATTTTGAGGAGCATTTTGATTTTGACTTGCTTGTGCTCTCTTAATTATGCTCATCTCTTTCATCATCTCCTCCATCATTTTCTCTATTTTTGAGTTTGAATTAGAAGGTGAGGATTCCTCTTTAAATGATACTCTCTTTTCAGCTTTCATCCTTGTTCTTTTCTCCATTAAGTTGACTTCCACAGAAAGAGAAACTCTTTGCATATCTTCAAGAGTTGCAAAATCTCTCTCTCTTAGCGAATAGGTCATGTCAGAGTCAAACCCTTCAGGGAATTTGTTTAAAGCTGAGCCTTGTGGAGGTTTTAGTTTTGGGGAAAGTGCATTATACACACTATTAAACCTAGTGCAATAAGCTTGGACACTTTCCCCAGGGTTTCTATGGAGGTTCTTGTAATCAGAAAGGAATTGGAGAGGATTCTTCTTCACTTCACATTTGTTTAAGAAAGTTTGATGGAATCCTGGGAGATCGTTTATACTATGGGGGGCTAAGCCTTTAAACCATTTTCTTACTCCCCCCCCCCCAGACTCTGAGAAAATAGTCTAAGTTTGACAGAATCATCATCAATTTCATTTCTGTCAAAGTAGTCATTCATTTCATCCACATGTTGTGATGCAGTTATAGCATTGCTGGCATCATATAATGGAATTTTGGACTGATAGTCCTATGGAAGATTGACTAATGGTGCAGGAAGGACTAGGGGAACATACCATTCAGCCATGATAGTAGGTGGAGGTGGATTCACAGGTGGGCTGACAAAAGGGAAGGTGGGCTGAAGTGGAGTGATTTGAATAGTGGATGAAGAATGAGTAGATGTGGATGGAACAACAGTAGATTGTTGAGATGATCTTGGATGAGAGACACCTAACTTCAACAGGAAGTGTAGATCAGGTGGTGTTGTTTCTCTACTACCAGGATGTTCACTTGTCCCTAGAGATGAAAGTGAAGACTCAGAATCTAGCTGAATTATATCATCAAATGACCTAGTTCTAAAGGGGTTTACTAAGTCAACTTGTGATTGTTGTAGAGCTGAAAGATTTTCAGGGACTGAATTAGCTCTCAAGGGTAATATGAAAACAGTTGATAATTTAATCCTAGGAGACTTCCAAAGGATACTTTCTGGGTTATCAACTATCTCAGGTGGATTAGGGTCAGGATGGGCTCTAGTGTGAATCTTTCTAGGATCCACTACGTTGTGTTTTTTAGACCCAAATAAACAAGACAAGTTCAACCAGATATGACAGTCTTTGAATGGTTAACTAACCTGTTTACCTAAATTTCAATCATATAGTCCTCTAACTGAGTTTTAATGATGTTATAATGATGTGGGTTCTTCCCAGTGGAGTCTTAAGGTCTGCTAAGGATTTTGGAGTCGCCAAGTGGAAGTTTTTAGCTCGAAAGGAGGTAAAAGTTTTCGTGGTCCACCACCATGTTTATTAAATACCAATCTGAAATATTTTTAGGTTTTCTGAGTTATTTTTCAGTTGTGTGGTTTCTAAGAATATGCTAACTCTGTTTCAAAACTTAGCTACGGTTATGAGACAAAGACAGTTTACTCTTATGGCTAAGCCAACTGATTTTTCAAGGTTAGATAAAGTCTTACGAGAACCCTAGGGTTTGCCTAGTTTGTCATTGATTCAAACAAGTTTCATCATGATTACCTAGCTTAGGTAGTGCTTGAAAAGGTTACTTTTACTCACAATTTTTTCTTGAATCAAGGGTTTATGAGGTCTTAAAAGGTATCGAAAACACTCAGTTCCCCAGTGGAGTCGCCAGAAATGTTGGGGATCTGTAATTTATTAGCAAGATTGGCAGAGTCCAATTACAGAAACAACATCGTTTCAACCAACTTTGGGATTCTAGGATCTAGCCCTCCTGAATACGGAGAGGGATCTCTCCAATAAGTGCAAAGATGGATTTGTCTTTGAAATTTGGGGCTATGATATTAGGCTAGTTATGAAGGCCAAGGGTTTTTTTTTGTTTTTTGGATGGTTGAGCATGATTACTGTTTGAGGCGTAAAGTCCTGAATGCAAAGAGTTTCAAAGGTGAAAAGTGGCAAGAAAATAGAACAGCTTTGGCTAAAAGATAGATATAACGCTGGTTTTTAGTCCATTGGGCTATGGAGTCATAACAGGGCTTTAATTGGACAACAACATCAAGAGTGGTCCAAGGGGCAAGTTATCTATATCACAAGATTATTGAGATTAGAGTGATGGAATGGAAACAATAAAGTGTTCAAGGGGTGGAAACTGATAATAATTTCACAAGGGATTTATAGTCAGTTCAAACAAGAAAAGCCTTTTAAGTAACTATTTAAAACCAACCAAGTGCAGGGCTAACCGTTGACTTCTTGGGAAAGTTGTATTAAAGCAGCTTAATTGACAAACAATCCAGTAATCCACATAATTACCTTCAGAAAGTATGAAAACATATAAGGGTAACAAAATGCAACTTAAGATCAAATAAAGTACTTTTAAACCTAGTTTTCTTTCAGTTAACACCTAGGGAAACTTTCATAATCTGATTTTTGAGAAAAAACTAGGATCAGGGCACACTGTATCTTCCATGGTCATCTTTAATAAGCATAATAAGGAAAGTAACTTTTTAAGAACAATGTTTAAGGTAAAAATTGGGACGAGAGAACTCCAACATGCCTAACTGCTTAACTGTATTAAATCATTCTTAAATAAACAATTTGGAGGAAAACATTAAGATAAAGATTTTTAGTCAGAGAAGGTTACTGATATACAGTAGGTCCTAACTCTATGCATGTTGTTATTTATAAGGGAAATAGTGAACAATATGACATACGTAGAAGGAAAACGATAACAAAGAGAGGTGCACTTCACCGATGATATAGACCAGGATCCCAAGAAATAACTTTTATATTGATGTCAAACCAGTTACAGTCTTCAAGTCCAATATTTCAGTTCAGAAATCATCTTCACTCTTCAGCCTAACTAATCTATCACAAGCAGAGCTCCAAGGGCCAGTGAACACTATTTACAATCAGAAGTTTGAGCTCAAATGTATTTCAAAGTTCTACAACCAACAGTCTCTCATCTTCTACTGAGGTATTTATAGAAGAATGAGGAGGTGAATTCTAACAAAAGATCTCTTAAGGAAATTAATACATATTCAAGACTTCTCGGCCTTTTGAGGGGATCGATGGAGAAGTTTACAGGTGGACTACTATACTAAATTTTTTACAATAAATATCAAAGCTCGGTGGGAGCTTTATTTGACTTTGAGGCTCTGTGTGCTGTGTGGAGTTACTCTGGAGATATTTCTGTATTTATTTCGTTGCAGCAACAACTCCTCGGCTACGTTGAGGCAAAATATCTAATTATGTAGTAAGTTCAGCCTCTGTTTGAATGCTTCGAGGCAACAGGTAGCTCGTTTGGTAGTTGAGGAATCACTTCACCTCATTTGAAGCGGTGGAAGCCTTTCTGTCAATAAAACACTTTTGATTTTCCGTTGACTGTGTTTTAATCCAGGAAATTAGGATTTTGATAATCATTCTTAGCCGTAATTCCCCAGATCCATCTTCAATCTTCATCTGTTGTGCTTTGTCTTCAAACTTATACTCTTTAACTGTTCTTTTGAATAAAACAGTGTCTTGTCGATGTGCAGGGCCACACAGGCCATTTTACGTGTTTATCAATGCTCATGAAACATTGATAAATCATTGAATTTAAACCTATGAATGGTTCCTTTTAATAGCTCGAAGGCACTGTAAACATCTTTCCCAACCCTTGAATTTTCTTAATTATACAATGGAAAACCATTAAAACACCTGCAAAACACAAAAACGATTAGGAAATCCTACGTTTTTTGGGTTAAACTGCTTAGAAGGTGGGGAAAAAATTGCAGCCGTTGGATCTGGACACATGGACGGTCCAGATCTAGTCGGGGAATCACAATCGGTGGGAGGAGGAAAAGGGTGCGATGAGAAACTCCGATGCGATTGGGTGATCGGGAGGGCGGAGGCGATTAAGCGATGGTCATTGGATTCGAGGATCATATCAACGGCGGGGAGCGAATCGGAGGAACAACAATCGGGGGAAAGAATAAATTTATGCTTTGGAAAACTCTGATGTGATTTAGCGCTGGCCGTCGATCTGCAGATCAGATCGACGACAGAGAGTGAATCGAAGGGTTTTTGAAGCGGGGGCAAGACTTGTGATTAGAGTTAATGAGGACCGTTGGATCACGGAAGGCGGAGAGGATATCAACGGCGGATAACCAATTAGATATCGGCAATCAGGGCGAACAAATAAACGCACCCGATGAAAAGTTGTGATGCGATATAGCGCGGACCGTTGATCTGAGGGTCAGATCAACGGTGGAGAATGAATCGGGGGATGGCCGATCGGCAGGAGAAAACAAGTGTATGCGATGGAAAACCCCAATGGGATTGGGCGCTGGCCGTTTGATCGGCTTACGATCAACGGTGGAGATTAATTTTTAGAATGAACAAGTTGAAACCCTTATAATATACCAAAACCCAAAGTTTTTAATATAAACAAAGGTTTAATGGATCGGGGCAGAAATAAAATATATAAAAAGGATAGGTGCCCACCTGCGGGGCCTTCGGATATATGGAACGGAAAGGGCCCAGGGCTTAGTACATCAAAGGGCAATCACAAGCGGAACTGCGGGCCTGGTCTTTCCGATCAACCCATGGTGAATTCTCTTATCGCGATTGCGCGATCGGGTCTTTTTAATCTACCCATTTTCATATTAAAACACGTGACTTTGGTTTTTGGTTAATAACTTCAGGAAAGTGGGTTTTGGGTTTTACAAAGAAAAAAGCGGATCAGGCATGAAATATTTACAAGTTTTTTAAACGTCGGGTCGGGCCCACAGGATATATATAAAATATATTGCGATCGAGCCTTTTTCAATGCAAAACCAATCGCATCGGAACTTTTGGAAACATGTCAAAGACTTGCACATTTGAGTTTTTGCGATGCAATTAGCGTCAAAAAGGTTTTAGCGCTTGGTTTTAACGTGTGGGCATGTGGGGGGTGGGAAGCGGTTAGGACTTAGCCCAAAGGGGCTTAAGTCCATAGTCATAATACTTGTATTTTTTATGAATTTTTCATAATTTTCAATGGAATTTGATGGTTTCGGGATAGTTAAAAAATGGGTTTTTAAGTATGGGAAAGTGATTTTCATAAATGGAAGAAGATGATTTATGAAAATAAGGGAGTTTCTATGGAGAAAAAGGGGAGAAAATGAAGGTTTGAGAAGGGAGAAAATGAATGTCTTTCAGCATTCTTTCACTTGGAATCAGCAGAATTGTCTAAGTATAAAATGGAAGTAGTAATGAAGATTTTTGGACAAAGGCATGAGGCCTTCAAGGAGTCTTCAAGAGCCAACAATTTTTAGTAATAAAATTTGTTCCTTGGAGGCTCAAAAATTCTTAGCCACCTTTTGGTATAATCAAATATTATAGGTGGCTAACAGGCTGCATGAGGTTTCGGCACTTCGTAGCCTTCAGACCGTCAGAAACTTCTGTCACATCTCTACCATAGAAAGAACCTTGCCTTGCCAAGAGGGCATAGATGACATTCAGACACCTGCGAAGCCTAAGGGTTTCATGGAATGTAGGTCCGAAGAACTACCGCTAACCCAATATGAAGCACCTACGCAGGGACCTGTCTCCCCTACCCGGAGGAAGTATTGGATTAGGGTGATCCCTCGTATAAAAACTCCCTTAGCCATATGCGCCCCAAGGTCGGTCTACCCACGTGGTTACCTGCTGACATGAAACAATCAAGGGTGCGCTCGACCCTTGCCCAACCAGACTTACTAGAGTACTACTGACCTCAGCGTGAATAGGATTACGGAACTGTCTACAATCATGTGTATCCGGGAGAATCTGTGAACGTCTAGAGAAATAAATCACCTATAGACGTATGACGCAGTCATCTTGCACAAGAATTATCCTTCCACAAATGGCATAATTGATTCGAAAAGACTCCCGATCAACTTGTAGGATCACCTTGTGTCAATCTTCCATTGAGATACGAAAATGCCCTTAACGCGTCAGCCACGCTCTGACATTACAAGGACACGACCTAGGATACGAAGGAAGAACGTTAGCTCATCCCGAGTTAATGTGAAAAGACACTTACAAACACAGAAAATGGGCGGTAGATCATCAATATCACCATTTATGATAATCATGATTCAACAGATCGAGGGTATGCGCCACATGCGAACTACCTTGCCATTAAGTAGCTTTGATTGGATGAGCTATTGATGCGATCTATTGTGTAAGCGATCTGTTGGGTTTTTGGGGAACATAATCTTGCTGGCTATGTGCACAGAGATTCTAGTCTAGCTATGTGTGGACCCTGCTGCTGTGTGCGCAGGTTGGGAAGGGAATTGTAAGGAAAGGTTGATGAACGAATAAATATGTAGGATTATTAGATCTGAATCTGTGAGTACTATTGAATGAATTGCTAGTAATTATTTTGTTATGCATTTTCTGTCTTTGCACTACAAAGGTTTGTATATTGAATGATTGGATCTGTTCCATGCTGGTTATATCTTGTTTTGAAAGTCTGTGTATTGAATCGGATCTAGATCTATTCTGTTCTGGTTATGTAGTGTTGTGTTGATGTTATGAAAAACATATAATTGTAGATCTAGTGCACGTGGATGCAATTGGATATGTATTTAACCCTGCGCAGAAACAAGGTAATATGAACAGAACGCAGCCCTGCTTTCCTTACCCTTCCTTTCTCAGGGTGCAGAAACCTGGTTCCAACACCCACCCATACTACTTCGGGTGAGACTATGACCTGTGTAAGTGGGTCATTGCCGAAAGGCCCAGTAGTATAGGGGTTTGTTTGCAAACCTTGCGCACCGAACCTGGGTCAGGACCCCTCAAGCCAACAACAATCATAAGCAGATCAGATCTGAACAGAACATGGATTATATTTGTAATCCATGTATTACCACAGTGAAGGGAAGAACCCCAACACTAGAGATCTCTCCTCCAAAAAGTATGCCAAAACACCCTGCAACTGTACACTTGAGAATAATGTAGTCTTGGAAGGGAAATTGTGTTGTAGGCTCCAGTAATAATTTGGCTTGATGCCAAGATCTGAAAATTCAGCTCAAAAGGTCTAACACTCTCTTGTCAAGAGGATAGAAGGCTTTCCCACTGAAAAGAGGCACTAGATTGGCCTAGATCTGAGTAGATCTAGCTTCCACTTGCTACAACTTACAAGGAACCCCAAACCTCAACAGGATATGCGTCGTAGTTGGAAGAAGAGCTTGGCCAAATGCTTGATAGTGGACAAGATAAAAAATAATCCTCCAAGAGCTACTCAATTGAAGAGGTGGGATTCTCGATCAGGAACGCCCTAGTGCTAAATATCACTATTCTCAACTAAACATCAAGAGAATGATATATTTCTAATGAGACAATATATTCAGAAATATACATAATCAAAAACCTTCTTCTATTGTCCTCCTCTTCCTTTTATAAGATGAAAGTCCTGCCAAACCCTAAACCATCTCAATGATTTAGCTTCTTTCACATGTGTAGCCTCCAACTAAAACTGCGTTGTGCATCTAGGAGATCCATTGTATCTAGACAGCTCTGTTGATTTGGTCTTGGTTGACTTGGTCAAATGGTCCAACCTCTTTCACACCTAAGTGTGCTTATGTAATAGCCCAGATTTAGCTTTTTTCACATCTGGCATTGATTTATTTTGTTGTTTAGGAGTTTTATTGATCCTTCTTTACAATTTTATTCATGCAACAAGAAAATGAAACAAAATTGTATATTCCCATTAGCTTGGGCTAATTGGGAATATTACACAATAAATGAATATTCTTGAAAATTTTCCAACATTTCCATGATCATATTTCTGAAAGCTCTCATCCTCACGTCCTTATTTTTATATGTTCCTTCAACTTGTTTAATTACTAATTTAGAATCTCCACAAACTGAAATTTTTTGGGCACCCAATATTTTAAAAATTTCTAAACCCAAAAACAGAGATTCATATTCAACCATATTATTTGTGCAGACAAAGTTCAGTTTGACAGAATATAACTTACTTTCATCATCAAGAGTAGGGATCCATATGCCTGCTCCAACCCCCTCTCTTCCAGCAGATCCATCAAAGTGTAAAAGCCACCAGCTCTCTGCTTTTTCTTCTATGATTTCTTGATTTTTAACTTGCTGATTTTTAACTTCTTGAAATTCTACTTTCCTTTCATTTTCTTCTTCATCAGTTAGCTCATTGAAAACAATTTTTGATCCTAATTCAGTTTCAACATCAAAAATTGGAAAATTATGAGGTTTATCCTTATTTCTTACCATATAGGCCATCCTAGTCTCCATGTACAATCCTCTTTGCTCACCAAAAATAGGTATGGTGGCATATGTCAAGTCCATCTGCATGGTGCCTTTGATTTATATTGCCCAAGATCTGGATAAGAGCATTCCAAACTTGGGTGGAATATATGCCACCACAATTTCCATTACCATTGTCTTGGCAGGCACTTGTGTTAGGCCAACAACAACATCCTTTATCAATCCTATGCATAGAACTCTTTTAGAATCAAAAGAAAAAAAATTCTTGTATGGCCTAGTAATCTCCAAACCCATTCTTTCCATCATCACCTTAGGCATAAGGTTATGGGAAGCCCCTGAATCTAACATGGCATTGTGCAAGGTCATGTCATGGATACTAAGTTTGATATAGAAAGGAGGTACTTCTTCATTCTGCTCATCTTCCAATTTTAGTCCCAGGTAGATGGTAGTATGGTATTCTTGTACATTAAGGATTTCTAAAGCCCTGGTTGAGAATTCAACATTTTTACAATTTTTCTTCTATACTCATTCACCTTGAGAATTTCTCCAAAAGGGAATGGGATCTTGATTTTGGAGATCTCATTCTCCAAAATGAAAACAGAAGTAACCTTTTCACTCTCTTTGATAGGGGGAGGAAGCGGTGGATCTTTTCTAGCCTCAGATTCTTTAGGAGCATTATTCTTTGGATATGTTTTATTTTCAGTGATGGGAACATTTCTATTTATGAGATTGTATTGCTTCTGCATCTCAAAAATTGCATGTTGATAACCCTTAAGATAGTCATATTGTTCTTCACCCTTATTTACATCATGATCAGACTCAAGATGCTCTTCTTTGGTTAAAAACATTCTAGACATGTTTTCATCTAGGTAGTGGATGGATTCTTCTTGAATCTCAGGCTGAGTTTCTTCTTCATCAATCAAATTTTGTTGAAAATGAGGCCTTACTTGAGGGTCAGAATGATTTCTATTTTGTCTTTGTCTTTGTTGATTATGAGGCCTTATAAACCGTGGATTTCTAAATTATGGCTCATGTTGTATAGGAGGTGCAGAAGCATTTCCAAGGGAAAACCTATCCATGAGTTTTTCCATAGTCTTTATCATAGAATCAAACTTATCCTCTGAGGTGGAAGGATTTTATTCTTCTTTTAGTTTTGTTTTACCCATCTTAAACTTCTTAGCTGCTATCCTATTTACTTCTACTTTCACAACATCATTCTGCATTTCTTCTATTGAAGGATATTCTCTTTCTCTAAGCAGGATAGAGAATTCATAATCAAATGCCTCAGCATAGTGCAATTGAGTAGCTCCTATTGGAGGTTTAAGATGAGCAGGTATAGAATCATAAAATTTGTTAAATCTCTTGGAGAAATTTTGGACAGTTTCATCTACAGCTCTTTTTAAACTATTGTATTCAGTAAGGGCCTGCACAGGGTTTGTTCTATTCCCCCATTTTCTCAAAAAACTATCCTAAAAATTATTCCAATTATGCAAGCTTCCTGGAGCTAGGGCTTTAAACCATTTTCTGACCTCAGAAGTGATACTTTGAGAAAATAGTGTCATTTTGACATCTTCATGGTCTACCTCCTCTCTGTCTATGAAATCATTGAATTGGTCTACATTTTCTTCAGCTATAATTTCTTCATCACTCCCCCAGGTTTTAATTATAGCTGAGTATTTACTTGGGAGGGTATTAAGAACAGTTGGGAGAACAAATGGATCATATCTAGCAGGTACAGCAGGAGGTGGAACATTTCTAGCCATGATAACATGGACTGTGGTATTTTTAGGAACAACAATAGTAGAAGATGAGCTATTAGAAGGTGGTGTAGTTGGTATTTGTAGTCCAGTTACAAATGAGCTCCAGTCAGGTAAAGGAATACCGGATTTTCTTCTTAGCAAGAATTCAAATGGGTCTATTACTTTCAACTTATCAAAAGATTACCTCTCTAATAGTAACTCTAATGTGACTTCCTCTCATAATTCTTCTCTTTCTTTTTTGGTTACTAGGGATGAGGTATCAATACCTCTTCTTTATAGGTCTATAATAATTGCAATCAATTCATTTCATTCTCAGACCCAAAACAAAAATTCCCGAATTGTATCATCAAATTTATTATCTTCAATATTTCTTACAATTTCATAGGACAAAGCTCTTGAGTGTGTTGGAGTACCTGATTTTGAAGAGCTGCCTTGAATGCCTCTAGAAATTGTGTTTGGATTATCCACAATGGTAGGTGGGTTAGGATCTATATTTCTCCTCGTATATATCCTTCTCGAAGCCACCTTTAAACATGAAAATTTGTAATGGAGTCACCAAGGTAGTTGCAACCTCAAAAAAATTCTGAGCTCCTACTACTTCCAACAATTCAGCTTCAAGTTTTGCACAAAAACCTTGGGAAATATGTCTTTAGACTCCCGACAGACACACCAAAATTTTATCACCAAATTGATCTTGATTGGCTTCTCATCAATCAACTCAATGTAACTCTTTCAAACCACTTCTAACTGAAGATTAGCCTCTTTAGTTTGAGTGGGCTCTCTCAAAGGGGGTTTATGATTTTGAATAAAGATAATACTAGATGGCTAACTCTATGAAATGTAACTTGGTTTTAGTATAATTTCAAGTTGAAAAATGAAGGCTTGCTACCATTGGGCTATGGAGTCAACATTAATACTTTTAATGACAGACTTTCTTCACATGGAAGATGAGGCAGATAGAGGTCTTTAATCAAGATAATTCACACACATAACATAAGGGAAACATAGTAATTTCACCCCTAAAGGAAGTCAGAGCATAATGTTATGAATTATAAGTAATTAGAGATAAAATTGTTAGAAAATCAAATATTACAGAGCAATGAAACACATAAAATATGCGGAAAATACAAGCACACAAAACACATAAAACCAGAGAGACACATATATACGTGGTTCACCTAGTTTGGGCTACGTCCACCCCGAATAGCCAGTCCTTCCTTTATATTATCCAACAAAAATGAAGAGACAAAACCTACAGCAGATCCGCTGTAATATCCTCTGTTCTCTCTCACAGTCTCCCTCTCTGTTTCTCTCTCCACGAATACACTCATAATACACAGCCGCAATACAATGCCCTCATATATACAAGGGGGTTGCCTTCTAGGGTAGAAAACCCTAATCTAAACATAACTTCTACCGTCAGATCATTTGCCTAATGAACGGTCCAGATTGACTAGAAATTACTATACTTTTACAAGGCAATTTTACATCTGTTTACCCCTCACGACAGCGATTAAATTTCGGGCGGTGTTGCCACCCCTTTTAAGGTACAGGGGTCCAATGCAAAGTAAACAAGATAATCAGGCTCCACACCCAACAATCTCCCACTTGGAGACTGATTGTAGCAACTCCATCACTGCTTCATTTGCTGGACAATGAATCCTCTTTGGACCTGGCTGTTTCTCATCTTCATCGTCATCCTTGAAGACCAATTGAAACTGAGGATGTTCTTAGTTTCTCCCTGGTTACAACTTTTGTTAGCATATCTGCAGGATTCTGGCTAGTGTGTATCTTTTCCAGCTTCAACTCTCCATCTTCCAATACTGACCGTATGAAATGGTACTTGAGATGTATGTGTTTAGTCCTGGAATGAAATGTTGAGTTCTTTGCAAGATGAATAGCACTTTGGCTATCATTGTATAGTGTGCCCATATCATGCTTCTTACCCAATTCATCCATAAACCTTTGTAACCAAATCATTTCTTTACTAGCCTCTGTAGCAGCAACATACTCGGCTTCTATTGTTGAAAGTGCAACAACACTTTGGATTTTGAAACCCAACTAACAGTTGTTCCACCTACAGTAAATACATATCTTGTAGTGCTCCTCCTGTTATCTCTGTCACCTGCCATATCTGCATCAACATATCCCTGTAGAGCAATGTTTGAACCACCAAAGCATAATGCTTGATTTGTGGTACCTCTCAAATATCCGAGAATCCATTTTACTGCCATCCAATGTTCTTTTCCTGGATTGTTCATATACCTGCTTACAACTCCCACTGCATGTGCAATATCAGGCCTTGTGCAGACCATTGCATACATTAAGCTTCCAACTGCTGATGCATATGGAACTTTAGACATATAATCCATGTCTTCTTGGGTCTTTGGGCACATCTCCTTACCAAGTTTGAAATGGCTAGCAAAAGGTGTACTAACTGGTTTTGCATTCTGCATATTAAATCTTTTCAACACCTTTTCTATGTACTCATTCTGAGACAGTGTTAATTTTCGATTTTTCCTGTCTCTAGTTATTCTCATACCAAGGATTTGTTTTGCAGCTCCCAAATCCTTCATTGCAAATGAATTTGCCAATTTTTATTTGAGCAAATTTATTTCCTGCATGTTAGACCCCGCAACAAGCATGTCATCTACATACAATAACAATATAATATAGCTGCCATCATTTTTCCTTTTCAGATAAACACAATGATCAGAGTGACATCTAGTATAACCTTGTTCAGACATAAACTTGTCAAATTTTAGATACCACTGCCTTGGAGCCTGTTTTAAGACATACAAGCTCTTCTTTAACCTGCACACCAATTTTTCTTTCCCTTTTACCTCATGTCCTTCTAGTTACTGCATGTATATCTCTTCCTCCAAATCTCCATGGAGAAATGTTGTCTTTACATCTAACTGTTCAAGATGTAAATCTTCCGCTGCTACAAGGCTTAAAATAGTTCTGATTGAATTCATTTTAACAACAGGAGAAAATATTTCATCAAAATCAATACCTTTCTTCTGTGCAAATCCCTTCACCACAAGTCTAGCTTTGTACCTTTGTTTTCCTCCATCTTCTTCCTTCAGCCTGTAAACCCATTTATTCTGCAATGCAGTTTTACCTGCAGGCAACTTCACTAAGTCCCAAGTCTGGTTATGCATTAAGGAGTCCATCTCTTCTTCCATGGCTAGCTCCCACTTCTTCCTTCTTTCAACCTGCATTGCTTCTTCATAACATTCAGGTTCACCAGAATCAGCCAACAATAAATAATATAATGAAGGAGAGTATCGTTCAGGGGGTCTACTTATCCTGGTAGATCTTCTGACACCACTTTCAGGTGTTTGAGGTGCCTGTTGCTGTTGTGGTGGTTGCTGTTGCCGTGGTTGTTGATTATTATTATTTTTAGGCACCTTTACTTTTTCAGTTTTCTCATCAAGAACCGTGTATTCCTTGCTTTCTTTTTCCTGTTTCTTTTCCTGCAGCTGATTCTTATACAAGACCTTTTCATTGAATATTACGTCTTTTCTCCTAATGATTTTGTGATTTTCATAATCATATAAGCGATAACCAAAATCATTAGCACCATATCCAATAAAGGTACATTTCTTTGATTTTGCCTCAAGCTTTGTTCCGTTTTCTTTATTAATATGGACAAAGGCCTCACAACCAAAAGGCTTTAAAAAAGAGTAGTTTACCTTTTTACCTGTCCATGCTTCCTCTGGAATACCACCATCCAAAGAACTTGAAGGCCCTCTGTTTATTAGATAAACAGCAGTATCTACAACATCTGCCCAAAATTGTAAAGGCAATCCTGCATGCAATCTCATGCACCTTGCACGCTCCATGATTGTTTTGTTCATCCTTTCCGACACACCATTTTCTTGTGGTGTTCTTGGAATTGTCTTCTCTCTATGAATTCCATGCTCTGAACAGTACCTATCAAACTCTTTGCTGCAATATTCACCTCCATTGTCTGATTTGAGACACTTCAACTTCTTTCCTGTCTCAATCTCAACCAAATATTTCCATTTCTTGAAAGTATCAAATACATCAAATTTATTCTGAATACAATAAATCCATGTTTTTCTAGTTGCATCATCAATAAAAGTAACATAATAACGAGAGCCACCGAGAGATGATACCTGAGCAGGTCCCCATACATCCGTATGCACAAGCTCCAATTTTTCGCTCTTCTTTTCTTTCCCAACTCTGAGAAATCTGACTCTCTTTTGTTTTCCATAAATGCAATTCTCACAGAAATCCAAATCAACATTCTTCAAACCTGGCAACAAATTTCTTGAGTGGAGAATCTTCATTCCCTTCTCACTCATGTGTCCGAGCCTATGATGCCATAATGCCGCATCTGCTCCTTTGGAAGTTAAAGCATTAACAGAGTTAGAAATACCATTGCATAAATACAATGTACCAACCTTTTCGCCTTTTGCTATTACCAAGGCTCCTTTGGTGACCTTCCAAGTTTTATCTGTGAAAGTTGTCACACAACCTTCACCGCCTAACTGCCCTATTGAAATCAGATTTTTCTTCAGATATGGAACATGCCTTACCTCCTTTAGTAGCCATTGGTTTCCATTCTGTTGTTTTACAATAACTTTACCCATTCCAAAAATTTTACAGGGTTTATCATCACCCAAACGAACTTGTCCAAAATCTCCTTGAACATAGTCATGAAAATATTTCTTATCAGGTGTGGCATGGAATGAAGCCCCTGAATCTACAACCCAAGAATCAGTAACATTTTCGAAAGAAAGAATCAAAGAATCTTGTAACACATCACCTGTCACATTTGCTTCATGATTGTTTTCTTGTTGTGTGTCTCCTTCTTTTCCCTTCCGAGATCTACAGTCTTTCTTTAGGTGTCCTTTCTTTCCGCAATTCTAGCACACTATCCCCGATCTAGACTTGGATCTGCCTTTCCTTGATTTACTGCGATATCCCGAGCTCTTTCCTCTTTCCATTCTTCTTCCCCTAGATTCTGCACTCAAAGCATTACCCGATGTCTCACCGGAGCTTTTCCGTCGCATTTCCTCGCTAAGGATAGCACCAACAACATCATCAAACTTTAAAGTACTAGATCCAGAGACAGAGTTACTAATGGCCATTAATAAACCATTCCAACTCTCTGGCAATGAGCACAAGAATAACAGAGCTCTAACTTCATCATCAAAGTTTACCCCTACAGAACTTAACTGACTGGTAACTGTATTAAATTCATTTAAATGGTCTGCAACAGATCCACCTTCCGACATCTTCATATTAAATAGTCGTTTCATAAGAAATACCTTGTTTGAGGTCGAGGGATTTTCATATAGTTTCGCCAACGTCTGCATCAAACCCTCTGTTGTTGTTTCCTTCGAAATATTGAAGGCGACTGACACCGCAAGACACAACCGTACTATTCCGAGTACCTTTCTATTGAGAATGTTCCATTCCACGTCTGTCATGGGCGCCGACTTCTTTGTTTTTCCACTCAATGGTAGGTATAGATCTTTCTGATACAGATAATCTTCCATCTGCATCTTCCATAGTGCAAAGTTTTGGCCGTTAAATTTCTCGACCCTAAACTTACCATCGTCCGCCATTGCTCCCACTCGAACCAGGAACCATTTTTTTCCTGCGATTTTATCAGCCAAATATACCTTCGGCTCTGATACCAGTTGTTAGAAAATTAAATATTACAGAGCAATGAAACACATAAAATATGAGGAAAATACAAGCACAAAAAACACATAAAACCAGAGAGACACAGATATACGTGGTTCACCCAGTTTGGGCTACGTCCACCCCGAACAACCAGTCCTTCCTTTATATTATCAAACAAAAATGAAGAGACAAAACCTACAGCAGATCCGCTGTAATATTCTCTTCTCTCTCTCACAGTCTCCCTCTCTGTTTCTCGCTCTGAGAATACACTCATAATACACAGCCGTAATACAATTCCCTCATATATACAAGGGGGTTGCCTTCTAGGGCAGAAAACCCTAATCTAAACATAACTTCTACCGTCAGATCATTTGCCTAATGAACGGTCCAGATTGACTAGAAATTACTATACTTTTACAAGGCAATTTTACATCTGTTTTTAGCTTCGGGGGCGATGCCCCCGAACCCCCACCAGGGGGGGGGGGCTCCGAAAAGCACTGCCGCCCCCCCCTGGACCCCCCACGGCAGCGATTAAATTTCGGGAGGCGTTGCCGCCCCTTTTAAGGTACAGGGGTCCAATGCAAGGTAAACAAGATAATCAGGCTCCACACCCAACAAAAATCCACTGAAAATTATTAGACATAAAGATACAAATCAATAACACATCAAAAACCTCATGAGAACCTCAAGTCTAGAAGTAGAATGTCATTGTATATTACTGCTAATGGATAAAACATACAAGCAACAATTTGGTGCAATATTCTCCAACCCTTTGCTCTTCAATGTTTAGTCTATAAATAGACATTCTTTACAATGTAGATGATTTTCCCAGCTAGCTAGATCTTCAAATTCTACTCTGACACCTATCATAACCAAAACCACTAACTTGAAATAGAAAAAGGACAACTATCCTTAAAGAAAACAAACTCCTAATAGTACTCTATATTTATTACATTTAGGTCTCCTAACAGTGAAAAAGTTACATAATGGATATCACATGCTCGAGGGACAAATCACCATCACTTTACATTTTTAAAACCCCCCTAGATCTGTGGAACACAATCCTAATTTTTAGGAGTGGATAACCGTTCACTTTAATCATTATTTTTCCTTATGAGTTAGTTGTGTGACACTTCCTTTGACCAATGAGTCTCTACTAATATGGTCCACTAACGTGCTGAAGGTCTCCAGCTAGCTATTGTGTTGTTGGGATGCTTAAAACGCTTCAAAAAACTCCTCGCTACAAAATAGGGCATTTTAGGAAGTTTCGTAGTGAGTTTTAGTAGCATATGAAAACTTTCTTTTACATCTATCTCTTTAACTCCTTTGTTGTTCCAACACCTTTAATATGCCAAGACACCTTGCAAAAAATTAATCTCCCTTCATAATAATTGAAAAAACTGAGTTTTAAGACAAAAATGCACCTACAGGAATTTTCATAGATTTTTTCTGAACTCAAGCCTGAGGTACGCTACGAAACTGTCCAAAAAACCAAAATTTTCTGAATTCAAGATTGTCTTCAAAAATTGATCTCTAGAGGTAAAATTTGATTCTTTGTAAGTCATGAACCTCATCAAACATATTCCAACTCATTTTTTTACTCCTGTGATGTTTCATCTTCATTTACAATCAATTGGTTGATGGGATCTTCTACCACTGTCATCTTCAGCCCTTTCTTTTCCAACTCCATTTGAATAAAATCTAGTTGCTCCTGAAGATCTTTCACTTGATATTTTAATGATCTATTTTTGGATTGTAAGTGCAAGTTTATCCTTTTTATGTGTTTGACCTCTCCTCTTAGTGGCTGAGTCCATTTCATCAACTTTTCTATATTGTCCAAGGTTTTTGAAACACTTGTGACTTGTTCTTCCCATATTTTTCGTCATTTGTTCAAATTGAACCTTCTCATCTTTGTGTTTCTTTGCCTCCAACTTTAAAACTGATATCCATTTACCTGCTTCCTTCAACTACTCTTTGAGGATTTCTATTTTTTTTTTGCAATCATTTTCTCTTTTCCCTTTCTTTTCTTGATAACCAGTTCCTCCTTTGCTGGTGAAGACAAATATATGATACTTGTTGGCTGGGTAGCTTCATTTATTTTCTCAGTCTCTTTGCTTTCCATGACCTTCCTTGCATGTCTGGTCATTGGCTTCCTAGGTTGAAAAATGAAACCAACATCATCACTTGAAAAATATAGTTTTTTAGTAGTCATACCTTTCTTCAGCTTTTTTCCTCCTTCTTCAATGTCTTCAACTTGCACAATGGGTGGCTCTTTAATGTCAATTGCATGCAGGATATCCTCCAAATTTCCTTTAGCCAATGTCTGGCTACTAGTGACTTCCTTGCTGCCTTGTTTGCTGACTGTCTGCTTCTATTTTTCAAGTGTTGTTAGAGGTCTGTCACTCTCTACAAAGGCTTTGTCCTCATGTCCACTGGCTTTGCAAGAGGTGATCTATCTTCTTCTTCAACTTCTTCTGCCACAACTGGTGATGAAATAGTTCTAGGTTTGGAGTATTTCTTTGGAGTAACCACATCAATTTCAAAACCACTCATGAACAAGAAGGAAGTATAATCGCTTTCTAACCTCCTCAATTCCTCTAACACTAACAGCTTAATTAGACCATGATGAAAAAGAGAAGTTTCATTTCCCTCTGTTTTGATTTGAACCTTATCTGACATTTTCCCTAGACTTCTGTATAAATAGAAAGGCAGGACAAGTGAACTCTTACCTTCAAAATGTAGAAGAAGTCTGATATGATAGGAGTAGACCATGTGAAACCTTCCTTCAAAGGTAAAATACTTTTTAATGAACATCAATAGCTTTGCATAAATCTCCTTCATGAAACTCCTAGGGATAGCATTTGTCAAATCAATTTCATTGTATTATTGCATGATGAAATCTTTGAAATATTGCATTGTGAATTTGATACCTTTAAACCATTTTTCACCTCCTCTAGGGATTCTTGTAGCTGATGAGATGCTCTCTGGTGTCACTGTAAGGTTCAGAATTCCAAAATTTAAAGTTGTTCCTGTGAAGATGGTGGAAAAATCATTTGAAACCTGTAAATGAAATCCCTGCAACCTCTGACAGAATTGCAAGTAGCCAGTTCTTCTGAAAACCTCCATGGCAGTAGGGTCTTCATTGAGTAAATTCATATCCATGAGCTCATACCTATGACAATGGCCACCCTTATTTTTTTTCCTTCTTGCAGCCATGGATGCTTTATAGTATTCACTGCCTCTTTTTTTGATGACACCTATAGAATTCGAACTTGCCAGCCACCTGCTTGGCTCGATGAAACAACTCTACAGAAATTGACTCACATGCAAAGATAAATCACAATATGACAAAAGGCTAATTTAGGTAAGATTTAATGGTTTAACTGACAATTTAAGCTTCAATCATGACACATACAAGCCAAAAAAGGTAACGATGACATCAAACACGAGTATGTACATTTGAATTTACCATAACAAGTTTGAATGACCTCTACCCTTATTGATATAATCAAAAAATTAAACCTCATACAACTCTAAAAAACCAGGTTAAAAAATGGATTTTCGTAGCGAAATTAGTTAAGCCTCTGACGGATTCGCTACGAAACTATTAGGCAGTTTCGTAGCGAAATCCATTGTTTTCCTATGTAAAATGCTACGAAAATTTGAAAAAAATGACAGATTCTCCCTTTTGATTTTAAATGCATGGGGAACGAAAACTGACATGATATGGGTTTGATTTGACTAAAATGGCATAAATGAAGTTGATCATGAAACTTAGGATAGGCTAAAAATGTAAAAATGTTTCCTATACCACATTGAAATGGCTTAGGAGACCTTATCCATTTGGTGAGTGACCTATATGACTCTATCAAGAAATGTTTCACAACTTTAATGAGTGATAATAGTGGCTCCACTTGGGATGGTGTGCCCCTGTGGTACACCAAAGAACCTGTAGTTCCAGTGCCATCCATGTTTTTTGGAAATAAATATTTGAAATTTTCCAAGGCATATTCAAACTCTTATGGCCTTCACCTCAGGCTCAAGCTTGATGATCAACCTATATTTCTTAGTAGAAAAGCATAATAAAATGGAATATATAAAATGGAGTGAAAATTTAGTAAAATTTAAGAGGAATAGTGCTTTAGAAACCTGCCATTGACAGGCCCTCTAACACAAGGTTGTCCATCCATCTCCTAAAGTAGATAAGTGTTGTTTCCATGGAATGAAACCAATATGAATGGTCATTTCCATATGTTCTCAAACTTTCCATGTTTCCACTTTTCTTCAATTCTGGCTTTCCACTTCAACACCGCATCTTGAATCTGGAAAGTTTCTTCTTTGACCATTCCGTAAATGTCTTCTTTGTTATGTTATGTGAATTTTGATGGTTGTTGTATACCTCCTCCCTTTTTTCCTGCAGATCTATAAGTTGGTTTATCCTCCTCTGAATAACATTAGGCTCCTCTTCTATTCCTTGCAGAAATTTCATTATAGGCACTCCCAAGGATGTGGGAAAAATGGATTCAGCTCCATAAAATAATTCATAAGGTGAAGAACCAATTGATCTTTTTGTACATACTCTATCAACCCATAGAGCATACTTCAGATTAAAATGCCATGATATATTTTTTTCTTGCAGTACCTTCTTGATAATTCTCACAATTCTTTTATTAGAAGATTCAACAAGACCATTACCCTATGGGTAATAAGCAGTAGAGTGTCCAAGTGTTATGTGATACTAATGACAAAAGATAATCAACCTTTTGGATTTAACAGCCTGTGCATTGTTAGTAATAAACTTCATAGGACAACCAAACCTGGACAATATGTTATTCTCTAAGAATTGGATGATGACTAAATCATTTACTTTGGGATTGCTTCAATCCACTTAGTGAAATAATCTGTTGCTATTAGGATCTTGTGATGTTGCCCTGAAGATGATGGGTGTATTTCACTAATAAAATACAGCCCCCACTATTGGAAAGGCGCCTCAACATAAATTGGCATAAAAGGTAGAGGAATCGGCTTTTCTTACCATAAAAAATTTTACATTCATGGCAGGCATCTATCTTCTTGTAGACATCCTTGAACATGGTGGGCCAGTAGTACCCTGCTTTGAGAATATTGTTTGTTTTGGCCTTCCAATAGTGGTGTCCTCCAAAATATCCCTTATGAAATTATTCAATTACCTTTTCAACTTCCTCTTCCAGCACACAATTCAAAATAATGTCACCAATATCTTTCCATTATTGATTCTTATCTATAATGTAGTATCTTAGAGATTTTAGCTTCAAAAACCTTGCTTTTGATTTAGTTAATTTTGTAGGAGCTCTATGATGATGCAAGACAAATACAATTTCTCTATACAAGTCAGATAAAATGTACTTATCTTCAATAGGAATCAAATCGTCATCTTCATCTGATAACTCTGAAATTTCTACAATAAAATTCATGTCAAGACAGTCAAAATTGGACTATGCCCTCAACTTTGCTATCCCCGATCCTTTCACTAATTTTGTAGGTCTAATTTATATGTCATACTCCAACAAATTAGCTATCCACTTCCCTCTCTTTCAATCAGCATCAGCTTGTGTCAAGATTTCCTTAACCACAGTGTTAGGCACAAATGCTATGACATGGGAATGCGGAATATAGATTCTGAAATCCTTAATGGCTTTGATCAAAGAATATGCCTGTTTTTCTAAAATATTGTATTTCAATTATGAATTAGAAAGGGTTCTGCTAAAGAATGAAATGGGTTTCTCTGTACCTTACCGTCCTTTTTGCAATAAAACTCCAACTATAGTATTTTCTTATACAAATGTAAAAACCAGAAATTCTTTTGAAAAATTTGGACTAATCAATACTAGGGCCTGAGTGAGTTCTTTCTTTATTTCTTCAAATGACTGCTTGGCTTCAACTATCCATTTAATATGAACTCATTTTTTAAACATCTTGGTAATGTCTTTGACAATCTCAACAAAGTTTGGGATGAACCTTCTAACAAATTTTACTCTCCCAAGATAGGACTGAATTTCCTTTTTGTTCCTTGGAAGCTCTATCTTCGGAATGGCATTGAATTTATTTGGATCAATATTTATCCCATATTTGGATATAATATTCCCAAGCAACTTTCCATAGGTTAGAGAAAAAATAATTTTAGTGGGATTAAGAGAAATACCAAATCTTCTACACTTCAGCAGAACTTTCTCTAGATGCTTCAAATGGCCTTCCTCTCTTCTTGAAAATATAGTTATGTCATCCAGATAGACCACCACTAGATTATCTTTCTCTTCAAAAAAGGCAATTTCCATTTCTCTTTGAAAATTCACTCATGTCATCAAACCAAAAAGCATATTGGCATACCTGAATGTCCCCCATAGTTTTGTAAAATTAGTTTTCTCCTGGTCTTCTGGGTGTACTAATATCTGATTGTATCCTGAAAAACCATCCAACATAGACATCCATATTAGGGAGAGGGTAGTTGTCTTTAAAAGAAGCCTTATTCAAGTTTCTGAAATCAATGCATATTCTAATCTCTCCACTCTTTTTTCTGACAGGTACCAAGCTAGCAAGACATTTTGAGAATCTGATAGGAACAATAATTTTTGCATCATAACAATTCTTAATTTCCTTCTCAATCAGAGGCATTAACAATGTATTAATCCTTCTCAATTTATGTTTGAATGGTTTCTCATTCTCTTTAATAGGAATAGTATGTTGAATAATAGAAGGATCATATTTCTTCAAATCAGCATAAATCCATGCAAAAACATCAATGAACTTCTTCATCATCTCAATATATTTTGGTTTCATTTCCATAGAAAGAAACTTAGAAAGATTTATCATTTTAGGCACTGCTACTGTACCAAGATTACAAGTCTCTACCTCTTTATCATCAGCGTGCATTCTAGGAGATTTGAACACATCATTTTGGTCAAAAATATTTTCAAGTGGAATAAGACCCTTGGGTATACAATTATTCTTCAGCTACAAAACTTCAAAATTACTCTCTGTTTCAGCAAGAATTTTTTGTTGATCTACTTGGGTGCTTTCAAATTCCTCCTTCAACTCTATGAAATTTTTGACTTGCTGATCATCTTCGAACACTTTCCAATGGATGATATTATCTAGGATGGTAGGCCTATGACACACATAAATTTCATACTTCTTAGTGGAATGTGCAGGGATGACAAACAAACTTGCAGAAACATCTAGGGAATCTACCACTGAGATTTGATCCGTAATTTTCACAATAAATGAATATTCTTGAAAATTTTCTAACATTTCCATGATTGGATTTATATAAGCTCTCATCCTCACATCCTTATTTTGATATGTTCCTTCAAATTTTTTAATTACCAATTCAAAATCTCCACAAACTGAAACTTTTTGGGCACCCAATTTTTTCAAAATTTCCAAACCCAAATATAGAGATTCATAATCAGCCATATTATTTGTGCAGTCAAAGTTCAGTTTGAAAGAATAGAACTTAATTTAATCATCAGGAGTAGTGATCCAGATGCCTGCTCCAGCCCCCTCTCTTCTAGCAGATCCATCAAAGTGTAAAAGCCACCAGCCCTCTCTTTTTTCTTCTATGATTTCCTGAATTTAAACTTGCTAATTTTCAACTTCTTGAATTTCTTCTTTCCTTTCATTTTCCACTTCATAAATTAGCTCATTGAAAAGAATTTTTGATCCTAATTCAATTTCAACAGCATAAATTGGAAAATTCTAAGGTTTTTCCTTACTGCTTCCCATATAGGCCATCCTAGTCTCCCTGTACAATTGTAATATTCCCAATTGGGGAATGCAGCAACATATGAACACAAAACTCTAAATATAAGTGTAAATCAACTCTTGAACATTGGAGACAAATATGGAGACATAAAATCATGTATTAGATCAGAAAATCAACACAAATAGTGAGGCATAAACCATATACAATGAAGGAACAAGCCTCCCATAAACAATCACTCTCACAAATGAGCTGTTGGCACAATAAAAAATGTCGGAGAGCTGCTAAAACACAGTTATAAACACACTGCTACAGAAAAATAATGTACAAAATATGTAGGGTTGTTATATTCCTAAAAATATATGCCCAATATAGATCTAGGCTTAATACAAACTCCTACAAAGAACCCGGAAAGGGTTTTCAGAAATACACCCTATACAAATGGGATCTAAAGCCCGAGGGCTGAAGATTCACTACAAACAAAAGCACATGAGTGTAGAAGGCTGAAATATGGAAGATCTGATGTAGATCCCCTCAAATATCACCTCCAATGAAAGGTTGAACCCTTCAATCACAGGAAAACACTCCAAAGGAGCCACAAGATCCCTAACTGAAGCTGCCCTAAAAAATAATGCAATTCCCAGCTGCAACAGTGCTGGAAATGATGGGAAATAGTTGGCCTGGTGACAAATATCTAAATATGTCCAACAGCTCTCCAAACTGATCTCCCAAGTGAAGGAATCTGTCCTCCAAAGAGAAACTAGCTCAAAAAGTGGGTTTCTAAACCCTCCACTGCAACACATTGCAACACAGCACAATAACCTGCAGAAACTATGCTGATGAAGAAAGATGAGCTTGGAATAAAAACCAAAATGTGGAAATGAATGCAATTATATTCCAAGAGGCCTCTCAAGGAAAGAGGTGGGATTCCCACTCGGGAACACCCCGTGCTAAACAACACAACAATCTCAACTAAACAACTGAAGAATGCAAGTAGTCTAAACAGACCATACATGAAATAATAATCCAAAACATAACCTCATATAGTTTCCATCCTCTTCCTTATATAGATTATGAGATTCCTTTCCCTTGGCCCCACTCAATTAGGTAATTTCCTTCATGAAATCAATCTCCCTCCAAAAGTGAGTTATTCCTCAATTAATCTCCACTCCTCCATAATAGCATTGTTGACTTGGTCAAAGTTGACTGAATCAACATGATCCAACCCCCATTCACACTTGGAGGAGCTTTATTTAGCTGCTGAAAAGGTATCCTTTCATACTTGAAGTGTTTTTATTGCTACTTCGGAGACTTATGGGCCTCCCCACCCACTTATTCACTTACCTAGTGATAAAAAAAACTATAATATTCCATTTAGCTAAACCCCTCCTCCTCTTGTGGCCTCCTCATCAATAGTCCCCACCACTGCTCAAGATAATCTGCAATATATCTGCCCTCCAATTGTTCCTCCCAAGTATGTAAAATCCAATGATTCACATCATGAAAAGGTGGAAGGTGTAAGTGGAAACCTTCTTGCTGTCCAATGGCCTCCTCAAGGTAGGAGTGATGACAAACATGGGGAACCTCATTCCCAATCGGAGACTCCCATACCCATGCTATCATCCAAATGAAATGAGCCATCCTAGGTGGCTCATCAAAGAAATCCTCAACCCCTGGTTTATGAAATGTATTGGGGCTGCATGGAGAGATTAGATTTTTCCATCCAAGTTGTTTCTTTCTCCATTTATGGTAAGTATGGGGTTGCTGCTGATCTTGGGCTGAAATTTCATGGCCTCCAAGAATGGCCCAAGTTACCCCCCTGAACAAATCAGCCATGAAGTGTGTTGTACCTTAAGATACAATCCCTTATATGTGATAAGGATTCCGTGCTTAAGAAAATTATATTGTTATGTCACATAAATATTGGTCTTTGTTTAATCACCCTCAAATATTAATCATTAAACCCTCAAATATCAAACATAATGAATGTTCCACAATTCTATTATCTGTTGATATCGAATGAAATGATTAGAAGAACATGTAAGAAGGAAGACCAAACTGATGTGCTGTTGTGCAGAAGATATCACCTCAAACTCCAGAAGAATTATAAGAAAGGAAACAATTAAAATGAAGGAGCGCCCATTAAGGAATTTAACTCTTATTTACACAAGTAAAAAGAGACTTGCAACTTCATTAATTCCTTTTATTCAAACATGAAAATTACACAATGTAAACTATAAGACACATCAACATCAAAAAATGCCAGAAACTTTCTTTTCATTCATTAATATTTTGAAATCTGAGTACAAAAATTGTAGTCTGAAGGTCCAAAACTCAGAACCTTTCTCTTTCTTCTCTATCTCATTAAATACAATAGAAAACAGTTTTTAACTACTGTAACTGATCTTAACTACTTTAACTACTTAGGATGTCGTAGACTATCTACTACATGTCTTCAAAAATGCCTTGTTACAATTAAATTCTCTCCTGAAATGAGAAAATAACATGAAATTAAAATCCTAATTTATATGATGAATATGGATTGATGATGATGCTGCTACATTTCCTTGATGGGTTGATTTATCCCTCTTTGAAGTCGATGGATCATTTGGTAAATATGTCATCCAGGCTCTGCACTTCTTCCATATTTCGATGTTTGTGTTTGGTGAATGAACCAGCTTGTGAAACTCCAATCTGAAAGAAATGATTCTGTTGAAACATGGTCTTTCCACAAACAGAATTTTCACTAACCATAGTAGCTGAAAATTTCTCTGAAGGAAATTGATCATTGTTGCTCCTTTAAGAATCTGAGTTTTCTCATGAGTGTTGTCTACCTTACTTTTTTCCAAAACTAGCAAGGGCTCATAAGAATTCCATGTCATAAGACCACCTCCAAGCCCCCAACATGATGGAAAACCTACTCTTGCTATTTTATCAAATAATTTATCAAACTGAATCACTGCTTCCTTTAACTCAATCAACTTCTTTTCTGCAGACTTCCTACAATCATTTTTGACAATCATTTTGTTAATTTCTGCTGCATATGAAATTATGTCTTTAATTTCATTTTCTTCCAATTCCTGATCTGTTTTAGAATCAATGAAATTAATGAAATTCCTTGCCCAAATTTCCATATTGATTTTTTTATGTTTGTCTGTCATGACTTTCTCTTCAAATTCCCTGATAATGATTTGTTTTTCTGCAATAACAGTAAAAAAATCCCAGATTGTTTTCATTTCTTCAATAATATCATTCCATATTATATCCTTAGCTTGTATTAAGGATATATTTCCTTTCAATGTTTCTTTGAGATTTTTAATGTCAACCTCAGTAGTTTGGTACTCCATTTTATTATTGACTTCTCCTTCATTGACCTTTATAATCTTTGTTGCTTTTTCTAAATCATCTTGTGCCCTTTTTCGATCTCTTTCTTTGATCTATAATTCAGTGGTTAATTGAGAAATTTTTTCTGATGAATCTTCACTACCTGTTGGAAAAACAAAAGTGAAAGTATGAGATTTGATATTTTTTTGTAATGATAGTGCAGTTCGCTTTAATTTAGTGACTTCTTCCTTTTGCATGACTTGCTGAAGAAATCTTTCTTTCTCATTTTCCACCTTTGCAACCTCTGTTGCCATGGAATGTTCTCTTGTAGGCAATTTCAATTTTTTATTTAACACAGATATTTCTAATTCAGCACTTTGCAGAAGCTTCTGCACAGCTGACCTGTCATTGGGATCTACTCGAATATTTACTATGATCTTCTTGAGCTCTTCATTCTGGATTGTCAAAGCCCTGGAATTGGATTTTTCTAGCTTTAACTACTTTATCACTTTTCCAATCATATTCTCTGCATTCACAATCAGCTGACCTGTTTGCATGTGTGATTCACTTTATCCAGCAATGGGATTTTCTTCACATCTACAATCAAGTCTACAATATTGAAATTTTTATAAGAACCAATTGACATATCAGAAGGATGTGAAAGGGAAATTTTGAATTGATCTTTTTCAAGATCCATTGCAGTTAGAAGTCTTGTTTGGGCTAGAGCTATCTGATACTTAGCTTGAGCTTCCATAATTTCCTTCATCTTCTGATTTCTCTCTGCAATTTGGGAAAAAATTTGTTTAATTAGAGGCACTTGATCCTGAGTGCTCTCATGCTTCATGGGTGAAGCAGGGACATTTTTTTCATCTCGCAATTGTAATGAAAAATTAGGTTGAATATCTGCAGACTCGTCATTTAAATTTGTTTTATTCTCAGCTCTTTGTTCCTAATCCTCTGAATCAAAAACTGTATCTTTACCTCTTTTATTTGATTTTTCTGATATAGCAGTAGTCTAAACATTTGAACTTAATGAACTCACAACAACTGTACTTGCCATTTTTTCTAGATTTGGTTTGCTCTCATGAGTGAAGGTTGAATATCCATTATCAATTCTTCCACTAGAAATTCCATTGTGAGGGTCATAAGCCCACTTATCTCCTAACAGTAAGTTCATTCCATCTAATATCTGAGTGGCTTCATCAAATTCTTGTCTCATATTAACTATAAAGGGACCCACAGTCATTAGCAATTTGAACATATGACCTTTCTTCGTAGGCACAAAGTGAATTTGGTCAACATTTATACTTTGCCTAATAAACTCTAGAGAAAATAATCTCATAGGCACAAACATAGGAAGCCTATAAGGTTCTACACTAGCTCCATAAAGTCTAATTTTAGAATAATCTTCAAAAATAAACCAATCACAAAATTTACAACTTGTCCTCAAATGCAATAACTCTTGAGATTTGAGAAAAAAATAGGGGGGAGAACTTCCATTCAAAACTTTATATGAAGAAAACATAAACTTACCAGAAAAAACAAACAAACCACCCTCATTCTATTCTTTTCTCACTGTATTTGTCCAAAATATTACTGATTGTCTCCTCTTATTCATATCCATAATGTTTAACCCTAGATGCATAAATTCTTCTACATTTTGATATAAGAATAAGTAAACAATAAGTGAGGGAAACATGAATGAACCCATTAATGATAATCTCATAAGCTGAGAGTTAATAGCTTCTTGCAAATAGGATGGAATATCCAACACCAATCTTGGTTTCATCATCATGGCGAAATCCCCAAAATTGACTTGTCCACTTTACAGTCGTCATATTTTCCCAAAATATTTGCAATGCAACTCACCATCGATTTGACTTCAATATCAAAAAATTCCCTAGGGAACTCTTTACTGTCAGATACAAGCTATTGTGTATTTGGCTTCAGAAAATGGAAAAATTGATTAAATTCTTGACCTGCAAGATAGTCATAATTTTCTATCAAGGAATTATCAGAGAATTGGACATATGACTCTGACTCAGGGTAACATAGAGCTTGGAGAATTAACTAAACTGACACTTGTATAACGTTTTCCCCTTGATAATTCATTACAAAACATTTCCCAAGGTACATAATAGACACTAGCCAGTAGATAAATTCGGGAAAAAGATTAGTTTTCGGGACACATGCTGACAACATACTAGTTATTTCCATGGTGGTGTAAATTGGAGAATTCTTTCGTTTAGAAGGACTTGTTGGTAAAATAAAGGTGGTCAAGGGAACAATTTGTATCCTGGATATCCCTCTTGGTATCCATGAGAGGGATGTGACTAGCAGAACCTGACAGGGATGAGAATTTATCCATAGTTTAACTTTGGAATGGTAGACAACTTACAGGGTGACCAATAATTGACAGGGTGACTGTTTCGGGGAAAATCACCCTAGAGGTTTGTTGGGTCAAAACCTCCACAGAGCAGGGCATGCCATTCAGAAGGAATCACACACAACCATACTTGAATGCAAAAAACTAGATAACAATGATAGCAGGACTCACCCGTAGTCCTACATTCGATGTAGATCCCGCGGGGTTCAAACCCCCAGCAACCTTCCTTCCTCCTTGAACCTGCAAAACAAGAAATAACGTGCACAGAAACCTAGTTGTATAGCATATAATTCTCCTAAACGTTAGTGTAATCAATGTGAAATATGATATAAACGATAATAACTGCTTAATAATCAACCTTTCCACATATAAAAATAGATACTAACACAGAAGTTCAGGAACAAGACGGTTCTTCATTATTATGAATAGCATGTACAGAAAGAAAGAGTGGAGAGATCACCTGAATCCTTCCACGATCTTCGAGCAGACCGTCGTCCGGATTCGTCCCACCCTTGCCTCGCTAAGAAACTTTCAAGACTTGTGCACTCGAGATGGCATATAAATGGATGAACATCTCCTGGAAACAAGGGTTTCTTGTATAAATCTGGGAAAGTGCAGGAGGCACGGGGAATCAGACTTGAACTGGGAATCCAACAGAGTATAATTTCTATAAAATTTCCCTCTCCCTTAGGCCATGCACATGAGGGGCTTTTATACTCCCTCAAAGTAGTTTCAGTTAGTTGGAAACAGTTGGCCACGTACTGGGGTGGTTGAACTACCAGAGTAACCATCAACCCAGTCCGAAAATAGGGAATTTATATATATTTTTAATGGTTTTAATGGCATACGCAGAAAAGTACATGTGGAATCGCGTATACACGTGCAAAATTCTGGGCATACCCGCGTATGGGAATTTTAACACTGTTTTTTAGTGAATTTGTTCAAGTCTGTAGGAATGGGTGCCCAAAGCCATAATAGAAATCATGAATCATATGAAGGTGAAAAATGATGCTATAACAGATGCCCCCTAATATATGAGTTCAGAAGGGGTACATGATGGCTGAAATGTATTATGCACATAGAAAGAACTTCGCAAGGACAAGAGAGGACTTCACCAGATTTCAGCCTGCCAAAAACCAATGAAAGAAAGCAAAGAGTCAACTCATGTTGAGGTAGGCATACCCATGCTCAGTCAAAAATACATCATATAGAAAGTACTGAATAGATCCAACATGTATACAAGTATGACTGAACTGAAAGTACATAATGAATCATCTGAGCATGGCCCGGAAGTATAAGTATGAATCAATGTCCAAGTATCACATATAAAAAGGGCGATCAATAAATCCTTTGGCTTGGATGTAATCCATATAAATGCTTGAATCTCCAAGTACCAAATCATAAGAGGTGGAATAAACGGTACAATCACGCAACTCGGGAGCCAACATATAGGATGCTGTTTTACTAACACTGCAACATATAAGGGTGAACGACATCACTGGCATAAACTGAATGGACTGTCAAAAGTGAACCGAAATATGCTTATGCAACCCGAGGTCTTCACCGATCTCGACGGAAAAATTCTACACAATGGGAATAAATGAGCTGAAGTTGACCATGTGAGAAATCGTTGATTACCGATCATTGATGTATATCATTAATAAACGCGAGACAACCCATCGATAATGATAATGAGTGTCAAGGTGCCCTAGCACAATCTAACAAGTGCAAATAAATGAGTTGAAGTTGAACACTTGAAAGAATCTACCAATCAGGAGGAAATGATGAATCCCCACTGTCGATAGCGAAGAGTCTGCCACTGATGACTGCAAACCCTAAGGTACTGACAAAAAAACTCTAGATCCTATTCCCAGAGCAATGAGTCGGAGTTGATGGGAAAATATCTACTGGAAGGAAGGCATTAAGGCATCCCACATCAGTCCAGCGCGAGTGTAACCCGCAGGCCAAGATTTGGAAGGAATCGGATGAAGTAGAGTGATGGAACCAAAACCGAAGTACATTTCCGACATGCACAAGATGAAGCTAGCGCACGGAAGAAACCCTCTGAACCAACCAATAATGAAAGCTGACACAGAGGCGAGAAATCCACCGATAGGGTCAAATGGAAATCAAGGTACTGCACGAATCCCAAGTGTGATAATGTGTGTTGACGTCGAACACGGGGGAAACCACTCAGTCAAAGACCCATAATGATGATCAAATGCTGAGCACAAGGTCACCTATCAATGATGGAAATAGGGCCAGGGTGCGGCTCTAGGTTTGCTCTCAGAGAAATATGTCGTAGTCGATAAGAGACAAACTCGCCAGCAAGAAGTCAATGGAGACCTTCTCAAACCAGCACGAGCAGAAGACCAAAACATCTGATGTGATAGAACAAGATACTGACAAGACCGGGAAGGCCGACTGAATAATGAGTCAAGAGACACCGCAGAATGGCCGACTCTGGTTAGAATTCCTTTGAACAAAAGCATGACTTGTGATGACCATGGCAGTAAAAAGTGACACTGTATAAGTCTGTTATGCAGGAGGCAGAACAAACTCTCCATATGATTGGAAGAGATAACCAACCGGGAGAGGACTGACAAGTGAAAAAAGGTAAAGGCTGAACCTAGGTCAAAACTAAAACCATCCCAAATGAAGGAAATATATATAAGTATATGTGCTTTGTTCAAGGGCGACAAACTGACTCTGTATTGCCATCAAAACAACGAAGATACATCCCATTCCCGCTCTTTTTGTTATATTTGATTTTTTATATTTTTCATATAATAAGCCTGAAAAAGAATAAAAGAATGCTATGGTACAATGGATAGAACGAGTATCAAGAAACAGATGCACTAGTTCCTGGGATTGGAACGATCCTATGCTCAATGCAAGGTGGCGGAAACTGGTAAGCGATACTTAGAGGAATGTTCCATCCATGGGTAAAAGGGTGTCAAGTCGCGATAGCTAAGTGCATGCAATGGTTTAACTTGTACAGATAGACAAGGTCAAAATTTGGCTTAAACATCGAGTCCAAATGAAGCTGGCTAAAGGCCAGGATAAACAAGTAGCCAATATGCAATGTAGTAATACAACTCAACAACACCAGGGAGCCTCTAGGGTAATAGCCAGAAGAAATGATAGTGAGGAAGAAGAAGAATGAAGCTTCAACACATAAGTCATGGCGGGACTAAAGAGGACTCCCGAGCCTACATAAAACGTAGCATGGGCAACAAGTGATAGCGAGGAACTAACTAAGAAGCCCATGTAAAGGAAGGCTCTACCACCAAGTCATGATTAAATAATCGGCGAGTGAAATGGGTGTAATAGTCATGACCTGATGGGATCGACCCTATGGCAAGTGATCAGTATGGAGGCTAGTATGCAAGATGCAACGGAAAGTGAATTCCCTAACCTATATGCCAGTGAAGATCATATACCTGCCATAACGAGTCAACAGTCATGGATAAAAAACTGGGAAAAATCTCAAATTCATCAAAATGTACCTGAAAACATACCAAACTGGGCACTTCCAAGCATCCGGGTTATGCAGCTTAAGATAGATTGAAAAAATAAGCATAACAATTTTTTGCGGAAATTTTCAAATTTTTGGACATAAATAGACAAATTACCTCATATTTGGTTCATTGTTACATTGCTGATTTGGAAAAAAGTGCTCTGGAGCAAAAAACTTCTTTCGTCAAATCAGGAGCAACCAACCGTCAAATCACACCGAATTTTTCAGGTAAGCTCATCAATCATCCTTGCTATTCATTTTGTTCGTTCATAGATTAAAATTTAGTAATTTTTACCATAGAATCCCTTGCTAAAAATCACGGGTTTGTGCATACGCGGGTTGGTAATGATGAAGTCGTGTATACACGCGACTGTGCACAAATAAAGTCGCGTATGTGCAGGCCCAAATGAAAAAATGTGTAGCCAATGAAGGAATTGTTGAAATTTTTCAGGATGACTATATCATGGAGAGAGCGTGAACACAGTGCAATTGATCAAGAAGTCATGCGAGATCGAGCATCGCTAAATATTCTTCGGAATTGCGGATTGCTCAAGTTTTTCAAAATGCCAAATATGAAGAGCAATGTCTAGTTGCTTGAAATGCTTGTGAACTATTGGGAACCAGAAGAGGACTGCTTTATGATAGATCAGATGCCTGTACGCATTGAAGTGGAAGACATATATTTTATCACTGGAATCTCCCGGAGGGGGGAGCCAGTAGACTTGCATGGTAAGCCTTTGGGAGGGCTCACCGTGGAAGATTACGTCCACGTGTACTGCGTACAGGGTTCCAATAAAGTTGGAACTCAAATTGCAATCAAAGATTTAAGGGATTTGTACATGAAAATCCTCCTTTTCACCATTGGCAGAGTGGCAGGATCTGCCTCCCTACACCAGGCGTCCAGGACGCAAATGAGCATAGCAGTGGAATGCTTAACTCATATATATGATTGGTGCATAGCCCTATTGCTGAACATGAAGCAACAATTGACCTCTATCCGCCAAGCCAAGACAAAAAATTTTGGATACGGTACAATTTTGATGACATTCTTCTTTGAGAAGATACCGGCATTGAGACCCAGAGTCATCTCTACCATCAACAGCCCTAGAGATCCAAGAATTTCCCGTTGGGCAGATATGATGAAGAGATTGGGGGGAAGTGAAGTTCCTCAGACCACTTGCGATGATGAGTTCTTCCTTTGGTGGGGAGAACAAATCATCGCTGTGAACGACTATCCCTATGCCGGGATGGACTTTCGTGGAGATCCAGATCTTGTCCTTCCACTAAGAACGGCATGGGGTGCAGTCGGTAAGTTTGCAATTTTTTTACTTATATAATTTTTTGGATTTTTTCAAATATGTATGAAAAAATGAAAAAAAAACATGTTTTTTATTGGATTCATAATGACTTACGATTAAAAAAATGATCATGATGCAGATATTGGACCAGATCGACCTGAGGGTTTCTCGTGACACAAGCGTCGCCGAGGCGAAGCGGATACAGTGGATTCAGATAGGACCCTCCAAGCTGTACAGAGGAACTTGGAGGGATTAACCCGCCAAGTACCTATGGCTGCAGTGGAAGATCTGCCAGAAGCCATCCAAAGATGGGTGGTAGGAGTGCCCCGAGACTGGGTACGGTTATTCTGCCGAGTTGCCACCGCGATCATGTTCTATAGGAACACGACTTCTGGGCAGGGACCTCAGGAGTAGATAGATATGATGTATCAGATGACTGTATATTTTTTGAGACTGAACACGATCGGGCATAAGCCCAATTTTTGTATGACTTTAGGGATCCAAATTTTGTAAAGTTTTTGAACACTCTGATGATATATATATAGCGATATTTGATGTGATGTGATAAATGTATAAAAATGTATGATGTTTTTGATGATTAAATTTTATTGTATGGAATGATTAATATGCCAATCTAGTGCTTGATTAGCTAATTATTCTGCTAGCCAATTGTCAGCTCGAGGAATATGAATGAAAGTTAAAAAATGAAATGATCTTTGTAACAAACGTACCCTCAAGAACAACCGGAGTAAAAATGGATCTCGAACCCGATAAGTATTGTTCAACTGCGACACCACCAGCTGAGAGTCCAAGAAAACTACCAATGAATCAACACCCAAAGATATTGCCTCCGAGAGTAGATAAACAACTGCAGTGTATTCTGCTATGTTATTGGAAGTAGGACCAATGCAGACCCCTCTTGATACTAACAGCTGACAGGATGGATAATGAAGTACACAAGCCGCGGAAGCTAAGTTCTGGGTGTGTCTACTAGCACCATCGGCGAAACCAAAATGACTCATGACATCCAACACAACCTGCCAAAACAGATCAAAAACATCACCATCCCATCAAAGATCGAAAAATCAACCAGATATGTACAAAGCAAAAACTACTATATACAAAAGCAACATGCCAGGCCGAAGCCTAGGCATAATACTTCTTCAAATAGAGCCCATTTCGGGGCTCCAGCAACTCGTTCCCTTCGAAATCAACCAAGGTATACGCTCCTTTCTTAAGGACTTTTTTAACGATGAAGGGGCCATACCACATAGACTTAAACTTTCCTGCCCCCAGGGCATATTTTTCTTGGGCATAGACCAAAACAAGGTCACCTTCCGAAAAAACCCTAGGTTTGACCGCCTTATCGTACTGAGCTTTAACTCGGTTTTTATGCGCTTCATTCATCGTGGCGGCATCCCGACGCTGCTCATCGAGATGTTCCAGATGAAGGAGCCGTTCTTCAAGACTAGAAGTGTCAGGAAGAAGTTCAACAACTAATTTAAGAGAAGGAATCTTGCATTCAATGGGAAATACGGATTCCAACCCGTGCACTAGCTGAAACGGAGTAAAGCCAGTTGCAGTTTTCACTGACGTCCTGTATGCCCAAAGTGCAGGATATAGCATAATATGCTAGTTGGATCTAGCTTTATCAATTGTCCTTTGAAGAATTGTCTTCAAGGATTTATTCACGACTTCCACTTGCCCATTGGCTTGAGGATAATACGGAGATGAATGCTCTTGCCGGAAACCTAATTTTAGAGCCAACTCAGCCATCATGCTATTCTGAAAATGACTGCCATGATCAGTGACAATCTCTCTAGGAATACCAAAACGAGCAATAACCTGGTTGAAAAGAAAAAGAGTTGTAGTCTCACCATCATTCCCAAAAGTAGGCATAGCCTCGGCCCACTTCGTAAAGTAGTCTACTGCTACAATAATATACTTGTGACCTTTAGCCGAAGGCGGGTTACAAGTAGTATAATCAATACCCCACTTTGTAAAGGGACCGACAGTAATGACTGGAAAAAGCGGAGCTGGATGAGCACGCATTTTTCGAGTATAAACTTGACACGGATGACACTTTTTGACCGACTCCATACAATCCTTGAAAATCGAAGGCCAAAAGTACCCAGCACGCAAAATCTTTTGGGCTGTAGCAAGCCCAGATAAATGACCACCACAAGCTCCACTGTGGGAATCATTCAGCACAGCCTCAGCTTCTTCGAGAGTTAAGCAGCATCGCAGGATTGAATCAACCCCTCGACGGTATAAAGCATCACCAATAATCAAATAATTTTTGGCCAAGTGACGCAAATTACAACGCTCATGTTTCGAAAAAGTAGAGGGAAACTTCGCAATCTGAAGATACACGATGATATCTCCATACCAAGGATCCTGTGAAGAGATAAGAAACAAATGTTCATCTGGGAAGGATTCATCATAGATCATCTCTTCCCCACAGGGCAACTCGGAGATCAATTCCGCGAAAACCAATGATTTCTTGGACTTGGTAGACATAAACTCAAGATCAAATTCCTGCAAAGTCACAATCCATCTATTGTATTTGCCCCCAATCACTCGCCTACTGAAGACAAACTGAAATGGATTGGCTGCTGCCAAAACATAAGTTTTTCGTAGAATAATGTAATGTCGGAGTTGCTGCATAGCATGAACTACTGCTAAAGCTAACTTTTCTATCGGAGTGTACCGGAGTTCAGGTCCTACCAATCCTTGACTAAGATAGTAAATAACATGCTCTGCAAGAGCATCATCTTCCTGAACCAGAACCATACCAATGGTAGATTCTACTGCTGCTAGATACAAAAGGAAATCCCTGCTATAATCAGGTGGACTCAATAAAGGAGCAGAAGTCAATGCTTTTTTCAAAGCATCGAATGAGCGTTGAGCGAAGTCATCCCAAAGAAAAGGAACTCCCTTCTTCAACAATCTCATAAATCCCTTGGTAACTTCAGCATAATTTACGATAAATCTCCGAAGAAAATTAGACTTTCCTTGTAGACTTTGAAGTTGACGAATAGAGGACGGGGGAAGCAACCGAAGTATTGCCTCAACCTTGAAGGGATCTACCCTAATCCCTTCCCTAGACACAATGAATCCCAATAACCGACCGGATGTAACAGCAAAAATGCACTTGTTCGGATTCAACCTAATCTTATAGAAACGACATCGTTCAAATATTTGCCGGAGGTGAGCAGGATGATCCATCCTCTTTCGAGAATGAGCAGCTAAATCATCCAAATACGCCTCGATAATCTTTTTGATGTTGTGGAAGGCATATGACATGGCCCGCTAAAATGTAGCCCCAACATTTTTAAGACCAAAAGGCATCTTCTTGTATGAAAAAGTACCCAGGGACAAATAAAGGCAGTCTTATGCTGATCTTCAAGACAGATAGTAATCTGATTATATCCGGAGAAACCATCCATGAAGGAGAAAATCTCATTACCAGCACACTCTTCAATGATCTGATCGATGAATGGTGTGGGGTAATTATCTTTAGGACATGATTTATTAAGGTCTCTGAAATCAATGCAAACTCAAATCGTTCCTTGCTTTTTATCTACAGGAACAGGGTTTGAAACCCATTCTGTCAAAGGAACAGGGAAAATGAATCCCGCCTTAAGCATCTTCTAAAACTCAGCTTTGATAGCTGCTGCCTTCCTAAGATTGACCGGACGAAGTTTTTGCCTCACAGGCTTAGCGTTTTCGTAAGTCTTGATCTCATGCTGGACAATAGATGGATCTATACCAGGCATTTCCTCATAAGACCAAGCAAATACATCCCTATAGTCTTTAAAGAGCTCGGTGTAAATCTAAATCTCTTCACGGGAACATTCAGCTCTGATGAAGACATTCTCAATAATATTGGGATCCCTGGAAATGTTCACCGGGATAGTAGGATAAATCAAAACCATGTTCCCTTCAACATAAACCTGTGTTGGTGCTAAAGGGTTCAGGACTGGGTGAACAGGACCAGGAGACTGAGGACTTGGAAAACTTGTTTCAACTTCGCTCAAATCAGGTAAAAAGTAAGACCGATGATGCAATTCATCCCACGGTCTATCTATACCAGTCATAGCTTCCAGGATGTCCTCTTCAGATGGAAGAGTGGTATCAAGGCAATCCTGGGCAGAAGAAGAACTAAGTGTCCAAGCCGGAGCCACATCTCCATCCAACTCTTTCAGTGAAAGAGGAGCTAGACTAAATTCTGCAGAGTCAACAATAGACTGATAAGCAATCTCAGCTGCAGACATCAGAAATGCCATTCCACCCACTTGACCTTCCGCTAATGTGGCGGTAGGGGAAGGCAAGGTCCAAGGGTCCAAAAAATAATGAGTTCTGAAGAACTCTCTTTGAAGAGGAGCCTTGGAGGATGAAATAGCATTTATATGCACCGTAGGAGGAGGAATATCGAAATTACCCATCAAGGAAGAATACATTCCAACCCCTAAATTCTCAACAGGCGCCTTAGTATTATCCAACTTAGGAATAGATGAGTCAGTAGACGCATTTGGGTCTACAAGAGGACAGTCCAATTGATCCACTATAACGATCCTCCCTTCATGAGGGAAACAAATAATCCGAAATAATGAGGATGCAATGGAATCCATCTCATAAATCCAGTTTCTCCCCAACAAAAGGTTGTAGTCCAAGCTTGCATCCACTACCTCAACCTCTATATTGACAGTTTTTCCCCCAACACAGATGGGAAAAGCTGGGACAATACCATGCGGTCTGTGAGAATGACCATCGAATGCAGTCAGAAGAGTGGTAGATGGAACAGCTTTGGGAGATCCAATCGTCTTCCAACATGTGAGAGACATCACGCATGTGAAAGCACCCTCATCAAAAACAGTCCGAAAGATGTTGCACTTCCGGTACGACGATTTAATATGAAAAGCCATAGGATGGGGGAGTCTCTTCTTAAAATTAGACATATCAAAAGTAATCAGAAGAGAATTTTTCGGATCAATAGCCCCAATGGCAGTGAGAAAAGCACTGCACTGAGCCGGACAAGACTGGAGTACCTCTAAAGCCGACATAGCACAAGGAATTTGCGCCAGATCTTCCACAATAGAGTAGTTCTGGGCAGCCCTAGCATTTGGATTAATCGTCGACCGCTTAGTAGATGCTTTGGGCATCCAAGGCATAGACTCAACAGTAGGCTTTGTAATGTGAAGCGGCTCAGTAGCATCAGGAGTATCCTCAGCATTCGAAGACTCTTCTCTGCCATAATCATGGGATCTCGTAGCGATATCCGCGTGAGCACTCATCATGAATATGTTTGATGGAATTTCCCCTTCTTGGGTGCCCCCTGAGGAAGCCCCAGGATTTTGATTCGCGCCAACAACTAACTATTGCCCTTGGGGAAAAGGGTTTGTTAACATAGCCTGGGAACTAGAAGAACCCTGCTGAGCTAACAAGCGCTGCACATCCTGAATTTTAGGGCAAAGGTGTGTAAGGTGGTCTCCAGTACATAACTTGCATGGAAACTTCACTTTCTTTTTGTCCTTTGGACCCTCACCAACATGCTCATTGGTTTTATTTGCATTACCCTTCCCATTCTTGCCCTTCTTCTTATTATTCGTCCCTTCTTCTTCCCTTCAGATTGTTGATTTCCTTTGGGATCATAAGCTTGGACAACATTTATGGACAAAGATTGGGAAGGCGATGACTCAGCAGGCACATCCTAACCAGAAGGAGCAGATTGCAAAGACAACTACTGCAGTTGAGTAAGCAGGCTGACTGCACCACTATTGATCGACCCGACAAGCCCATCACCATGCGGACCAGGCTTAGTTTTGGATAAATCTAATTTGGAGCGAGGAGCATTGGGAAAATATTTATGGAGGACCCCAGACTGAGAATAGATCAGTTCTAGCTGCTGGGCCCTAAAAATGGCCTGCTCCTTAGAAAATACCCCAGACAGTGATACATCTTTAGAAATGTCTGACTGCAGAGATTTCAGAAACCATTCCAAAAGAAATTCTCCTGGAATATGAGCTTTAATAAGCCTCTTCCTTCTCCTCCATTCCTGAATGTGATCAGAAATGTGGGTTACGTCATCCTGCTTAAAATTAGCTAGGAGTTCAGTCCCAGCATCATATCGGACAGGAAACTGAAAATGGTTTAGAAATGTAATAGCCAGTTCTCCAAATGTATCAAAACTGCCCCCAGTTAGCTCAATATACCATTTGGCAGCATTTCCAATTAGGGTGCGTTGAAACAATCTCAACCTAATCGAATCGTCGATCAGGGAGTTAGAAGAACACCATAAATGGAAAGTGGTGATGTGGACAGCCGAATCCTCTCCATTCTTGCCTTCAAACTTTGGAATGTCTGAAGGTAGTTTGGTCAGGACCAGAGGCCACCCCGGACTATACCGAATCGGATCATTCGTCAATTTCGATAGATCTGGCAAGTTTAACGTTGCCAGAAAAGGTAAACGAGGTGGAGCCTGAGGATTCCATCCTTGATAGGATGAATTCTGAACATTCTGAAAAGAATACCCTGGATTTGATGAGGCACCAGGTTGCCAGAAAGAACTCGTAGCAAAAGGAGAAGAACCTCCTCCCCACACCAAGTTACCAAAGACCGGACCAGTTCCCCCACCTGAAGTATTAAATGAAGAGGAAAGCCCCTGATATGGGTTCCAGGCATTAGATAGAGGGGAAAAAGTCTGATAAGCACTCGACGAAAGGAAAAAATCATTCCCTTGGTGAATAGCGTAAAAATGATTCCCTGCCCCCGCTGTAGTGAATACAGGGTTCCAACCTATAAAAGTAGTCGAAATTTGACCTCCAGACCAAGGGTTGAAACTCTGGGTCTGAGAAGTAAAAGGAAAGGACCTTAAAGAAGGATTCGAACTAGAAATATGTCTAGTTCCAAAGGGGAACCCTTGAAAAGAAGCTGATCCACTAGCCATGGAAGATATGGGTGTAGATCCAGCTGCAGCAGCGGAAAAGGAAAAAGAAGGAATCCCACTAGTGGGCATTCCAAAACATAAAGGACCAGATTGAGAAGCATGTGCTTGGGTGAAACCAGAGCCAAACACAGCAGCACTAGAGGCAATCGAAGATATAGCTATAGTGCCCCCTCCTTCAACAGAAGCAGGAGTCTGAATGCCTGCAGCACTCACAGCAGAAGCCGCGTTCCCAGTCATGGCCATTGAAAGGTATGTATAATAAGGAGGATCTTCCGGTCTCTCTGACTCGGGTCCGATGTATTCAACAACGAACGGATAATCAGGAGGAAGAGGAGATGGAATTTAATCTGAGGGTTCAGACACTTCCTCTACCTGTATATCTTCTTCCTGCGGAAATAACACTCGCGAGGTGAGTGGAGCGCTCCTCTCGGAACCAATACCAAAATCAGCTATGAAACCTTCAGACCCTTGTGGAGGATCTCTCTCCATTTTGTTGGACCACAGGGTGGTAACCACCTGCTAAATCACTCCTACGCCTTCTTGAATAAGGTTCTGGACTCTCGGGAGATAACCCCCGGATTCTCCTCGATCGACGAGGCACTTGATCAGCCACTTTAACAGATTTTAATTAGACTGAACAAGTATAAAGCTAGGCAAGCTAGGAGCAAAGAGAACTCACTACAAAAAATAATCCCTGAGATACAATCAAGCAAACAACCGTCAAATATTTCCGCTTCGGGTGATAAGGACCGGACACAAAAATACAAGAAAGCGAAAATATAGGACCTCCCAAAAGTAGTTTGGGATAATTACGGCCTAGGCCTACTAGCGAAGGTATCAGAAACAATTACGCAGACCTCCTAACGACAGCCTTTTCCGGCTCAAGTACCCAAGCTTTGCAAGGGCACCCCCCAGAAGTACTGCTGAAAGTGATGCGAAGTCTGCCTCAGGTACCACGGGTATTCCCCCCCGCAGTCACCTATGTGGAACCTAGGAGTGGAAACTATGGGCACCAATCCATGTCAGAAGCCGGGCGGAATGGTCTTGAGGTCAGATTCAGCAAATCAGAGAGGGGGTATCTCTCTTCTCAGCCTTCACTTCCCCTCGCGCTTGACTCTCTAGAGGAGAGCTTTCTCGGTCCACCTAACGGAGTTGGATTTCGCTCAATTAATCAACTTCTATGTTTTTTTTGAGCGACCTTGGAGAGTTAACTCTCCACTCACCTAATCCAAGGCCCTACAACCTAGCTAGTTGGTGTATGACACTTAGAAAACTTGCTAGTTTTTTTTAAATTATATCGCTTATTTTAATCGGCTGTTATGTTAAGTCAAAGGGATACGGAAATGAAACTTATGGTGTTTTGACGCAGAAAAGAAATTAATAAAAACTAAAATACATGCAAATGCAGTTATTGTCTTTCAATGAAAAGAAACTTCTACATAGGTTCTATGAGATTAAAAAAAATTATTTTCCTTTTCAGATAACAAACTCACACTCTCAAAAACTATGAAAATGACTAAATGCTTAAGTGCACCTGATGCAAATCACTAAAAGCATGCAAATTCTAAGATGAAAAATCTCCTAAAGCAGAGTTAAGTTTCCCAAAGATCCTTCAGTTTTATCTCTTTTTGGTTGTCTAGAAAGCTAGTTCCCAAAATCAAGAACTCTTAATATAAAGACACCAAAAATGCTTGAAACAAGAGGAAGAAACCAATGAAAATTCCTTTCCAAAATCAAGTCAAAAACCAAAGGCAAGAAACCTCAACAAAGCTTCAAAAGATGCAACAAAATGAAAACAAAAATGCAAAACAAAAGAAAACAATAAAACAAAATGTTTTTTGAGCTTTTGAATTTTATAAAAAGAAGAGTTCGAAAAGACCAAGAAAAACTATCAAATCCCAAGCCAAACGACTCTGAATTTCAAGAAAAAACTTCAAAAAACGCTCCAAATCTTATAGTGCTAGCTAGTAGCAAGATTTATATGAGCAAAAGAAGACAAGAAACTCAATCACTCAGCCTAGAAGAATAGTACAACCTTGTAGCAAACAAAAACTTCAAAGAACCAAGAAAGACTCTTCAAAAATTACAACAAGACCTAGTCAACTGAACTCAAGAAAACCAACCAAGAAATGGGCAAAAATTGAAGTGCAAAGCAAGACACAAAGGTAGGAAAGAGTGAACGAGCAGAAGCTCTCTGTTCTGATGAAGTAGAACAACCAATAATCCCTAGGAAGAGATCTTGGTACTCGAACCAGAAATGCAAGCACAAGAAACAAACTTTGCCAGATAAGAAAGTTTTCAACCAAACAAGAGAGAGAAAAGACCAAAGACCACTTTCTACACAATCCAGAGGATACAAATACACTGCAGGAATAGGTCTCCACAGGCAGACAGGACTAAAAAGCCAAGAAACCTAAAATTTCAAAATTGACCCAGAAATATGCGACTTGATAGTTATGAAACAAGCGTGCATACGCGACTGTGTTAAAGGAAACTCACGTATACGCGACTACCTTTAACAAAAACTGCGTGTATACGCGTCTGTGTACAGACAAACCCGCGTATGCAAAGGTAAATAATGAAAAATAAAAAATATCAAGCCTGGATAAGGAACCAGGACTTCAGTCTGACTGAGAAAGAGTTAACTGGACTAGAAATAAAAGTTAAAACTGTTGGAAACCTATCAAATAGCTGAAACCACCCAACAGGGGAATCAAAAAATGCGGTCCCCAGCGGAGTCGCCAGTTCTATTTAGGGGAAAAACACCCTAGAGGTTTGTTGGGTCAAAACCTCCACAGATCAGGGCATGTTATTCAGAAGGACTCACACACAACCATACTTGAATGCAAAAAACTAGATAACAACGATAGCAGAACTCACCCGTAGTCCTACGTTCGATGTAGATCCCGCGGGTTCCAAACCCCCAACAACCCTTCTTCCTCCTTCAACCTGGAAAACAAGAAAGAACATGCACGGAAACCTAGTTATACAGCATATATTTCTCCTAAACGTTAGTGTAATCCATGTGAAATATGATATAAACGATAATAAATGCTTAATAATCAATCTTTTCACATATACAAATAGATGCTAACACAAAAGTTTGGGAACAAGATGGTTCTTCATTATTATGAATAGCATGTACAGAAGTAAAGAGTGGAGAGATCACCTGAATCCTTCCACGATCTTCAAGCAGACCGTCATTCGGATCCGTCCCGCCCTTGCCTCGCTAAGATACTTTCAAGACTTGTGCAATCGAGATGGCATATAAATGGATGAACATCTCCAAGAAAAAAGGGTTTCCTGTATAAATCTGGGAAAGTGCAGGAGGCACGGGAATTCAGAATTGAATTGGGATTCCAACAGAGTATAATGTCTATAAAATTTCTCTCTCCCTTAGGCCATGCACATGAGGGGCTTTTATACTCCCTCAAAGTAGTTTCAATCAGTTAGAAACAGTTGGCCACGTGCTGGGGTGGTTGAACTACAGGAGTAACCATCAACCCAGCCCGAAAATAGGGATTTTTTATATATTTTTTAATGATTTTAATGGCATACACGGAAAAGTACATATGGACTCGCGTATACACGCGGAAAAGTCTGGGCATACCCGCGTATGGGAATTTTAACACTGTTTTTTAGTGAATTTGTTCAAGTCTGTAGGAATGGGTGCCCAAAGCCATAAAAGCAATCATGAATCATATGAAGGTGAAAAATGATGCTATAACAGTGACAGAAAACTGAAAAATAAACAACACAGACAAAATTCAAACACCAACTAACCAATGATAATTTTAGAAAGAATTAGAATTTCCCTTAAATAGGTGGTGCAACTTTGAACTTAAATGCTGATGAGACGCGCCAACATACCGTTAAGAAACCCTGACGTGGATGACAAATATAACCAACTTGGCAGCAAACGTCACTGCGGGGGGGGGCTCGAGGTATGGAGGATTTATTTGGCTTATGCCCCCATAATTAATCTCGTCCATTCATCTGGGTTACTCCCACAGTCAACACAGTCAATTGCGGAGGCACCCTCCATGTTAACTCACGTGCTAAAGTGCCTGCGGGTTGAGCCATTTTCTTAGTGCTTAGTAAATCATCGAATCCCGCTCGATAAATTGATCGATATTTAAACTTTGAATTGGGACCCGCTTTCATAAAGCCTAAAATTATTTAAACTTTTTAAGTTTAATATAACGAGTAGATATATTTTTATGCTAGAGTATATGAATTGTAACACTCTAACATATCTTTGTTATAGCATCATTTTTCACCCTCATGTGATTCATGATTGTCTTTTTGGCCTTGGGTACCCATTCCCACAGACTTGAATAAAAGTTCATAAAAAACAGTGTTTAAAATCCCATACGCGGATATTCCCAGACTTTTCCACGTGCATACGTGAGTCCAAATATACTTTTTCGCGTATGCCATTAAAATCATTAAAAATATGTATAAAAATCCCTATTTTTGAGGCTGGGTTGATGGTTATTCCCGTAATTTAACCACCCCAGCTCGTGGCCAACTGTTTCCAACATATTGAAACTACTTTGAGAGAGTGTAAAAGCCCCTCATATGCATGGCCTAAGGGAGGGAGAAAATTATAGACATTATACTCTGTTGGAGCCCAATTCAAGTCTGATTTCCCGTGCCTCCTACACTTCCTATATTTTTATAGGAAACTCTTGTTTCCTGGAGATGTTCATCAGCTTATATGTCATCTCGTGTGCACAAGTCTTGAAATAATCCTAGTGAGGCAAGGGCGGGACGGATCCAGACGACGGTCTGTTCGAAGATCGTGGAAGGATTCAAGTGATCTCTCCACCTTTCTATCATTGTACATGCTGTTCGTAATGAAGAAGAACCATCTTGTTCTGGAATTCACGTGTTAATATCTGCTTGCATATGTGAAAATATTGTTAATTAAGAATTTATTATTGTTTATATGATGTTTCACATGGATTACACTGACATTTAGGAAAGATATATGTTGTACAACTAGATTTCCGTGCATGTTTCTTCTTGATTTCCAGGTTGAAGAGGAAGAAGGGTTGCTGGGGGTTTGGACCCTGCGGGATCTACATCAAACGTAGGATCTACGGGTGAGTCCTATGATCTATAATATCTAGTTTTTAGCGTACAAGTGTGGTTGTGTGAGTCCTTCTTTAATAGCATGCCCTGATCTGTGGAGGTTTTTGACCCAACGACCTCTAGGGAGTTATTTCTCGAAACAGAACTGGCGACTCCACTGGGGATCACATTCTTGTGATTTCCCTGTTGGGTGGTTTCAGCTGTTTTAAAGGTTTCCGACAGTTTTAATCATTATTTCCAGTCTAGTTAGTTTTTTCTCAGTCAGACTAAAGACCTAGTTCTTTAGCCAGGCTTGATCATTTTTATTTTTCATTATTTACTTTTCCATACGCTAGTTTTCCTCTACACAGATGCGTATACACACAGGTTTGGTGAAAGGAAGTCACGGATACACGTTTTTCCTTTGCCACAGTCGCGTATGCATGCTTGTTTCAAAACTGCTAAGTAGTGTATGCCTCGGCAAATTTTGAAATTTTTGATTTTTTGACTTTTTGGTCTTGTCTGCCTATGGGGACCTGTTCTTGCAGTGTCCTTTTAGTCTCTGGATTGTGTTGAAGGTGGTTATTGGTCTTTTTCTCTCTTTTTTGGTTGAAGACTGGCTCATTTGGCAAATCTTGTTTTTTTTTTAGTGTTTGCATTTTTGGTTCAAGTACCAAAATCTCTTTCCGGGGATTCTTGGTTGTTCTGCTTAATTAGGACAAAGAGCTTCTTCTCATATGCTCTTTCCTAAATTTATGTCTTGCTTTGCACTTTAATTTTTGCCTGATTTTCGGTTGGTTTTCTTGATTTCATTTGACTAGGTCTTGTTGCAATTTTTGAAGAGTCATTTTTGGGTCTTTGAAGTTTTGTTTGCTACAAGATTGTGCTATTCTTCTGGGCTGAGTTACTGAGTTTCTTGTCTTTCTTTTGCTCGTATAAATCTTGCTACTAAGTGGCACTATAAGATTTAGAGCATTTTTTTTGAAGTTTTTCTTGAAATTCATAGATTGTTTGGCTTGGGAATTGGATAGTTCTTCTTGGTCTCTTTGAAATCTTCTTTTTATAAAATTCAAAAGCTCAAAAACATTTTGTTTTGCCATTGCCTTTGTTTTGCATTTTTTTTTGGTTTCTTTCCATCTTTTGAAGCCTTGTTGAGATTTATTAGCTTCGGTTTCTGACTTGATTTGGGAAGGGAATTTTCATTGGTTTCTTTCTCTTACTTCAAGCATATTTTGGTGTCTTTATACTGAGAGTTTCTGATTTGGGAACTAGCTTTATGGACAACCGAAAAAGTGATAGGACTGAGAGATTCTTGGGAATTTCTCTTTGCTTTGTTAGATTTTGCATCTTAGAATTGGCATGCTCCTAGTAATTTGCATTAGGTGCACTTAAACATTTGTAGTCTTTTTCATAAATTTTGCGATTGTGAGGTTTGATATCTGAAAAGAAAAAATAGTCTCGTAGAACCCGTGTAGAAATTTATTTTCATCGAAAGGCAATTACTGCATCTGCATATAGTTTGGTTTTCATTAATTTCTTTTCTGCGTCATAAAACATCACGAGTTTCATTTCCATATTCCCTTGACTTAATATAACAGCCAACTAAAATAAGCGCATTAATTTAAAAACAACTAGCAAGTTTTTTATTAAGTGTCATACATCAACTAGCTAGGTTGTAGGGCCTTGGATTAGGTGAGTGGAGAGTTAACTCTCCAAGGCCACTCAAACTAAAACATAGAAGTTTATTAAATGAGCGAAATCCAACACCATTAGGTGGATCGGGAAAGCTCTCCTCCAGAGAGCCAAGCGCGAGGGGAAGTGAAGGTTGAGAAGAGAGATACCCCCTCTCCGATTTACTGGATCTTGCCTTAAGACTGTTCCGCCCGGCTGCTGACAGAGATTGGTTCCCTTAGTTGCCATTACTAGGTACCACACAAGTGAATACGGGGGGGAATACCCGTGGTACCTGAGGTAGACATCGTATCACTTCTAGCAGTACTTCTGGAGGGTGCCCCGGCGAAGCTTGGGTACTTGCACCAGCAAAGGCTGTTGTTAGGAGGTCGGCGTAACTATTTCTGTTACCTTCGCTAGTAGGCCTGGGCCGTAATTATCCCAGACTAATTTCGGGAGGTCCTATTTTTCACTTTCTCGTATTTTGGTGTCCGGTCCTAATCACCCGGAGCAAAAATACTTGAAGGCTGCTTACTTGGTTGCATCTTAGGGATTTTTGTAGTGAGTTCTCTTTGCTCCTTGCTTACTTAGCTTTATACTTTTTTTATTCTAATTAATTTGTTAAAGTGGCTGATAAAGCGCCTTGTCGATCGAGGAGAGTTTGGGGATTATCTCTCGAAAGTGTAGAGCCTTCTTCAAGAAGGTGTGGGAGTAATATAGCAGGTGAATATCACCCAGTGGTATCTGACGCGGCAGAGAGAGATCCTCCACAAGGGCTTAAAGGTTTTTTAGTTGGTTCCAGTGTTGGTTCCGAGAGGAGCGCTCCGCTCACCTCGAGGGTCTTATTTCTGAGAGAAGAAGAAGTAGAAGTAGAGGAAGTATCTCAGCTTTCTGAGTCACTTCCATCTCCTCTTCCTCTTGATTATCCATTTGTTATTGAGTACATTGGACCTGAGTCAGAAAGACCAGAAATTCCTTATCCATCCTATTCATACCTTTCGATGGCCACGACTGGGAATGCGGCTTCAGCTGTGAGTGCTACAAGCATTCAGACTCCTGCTTTAGTAGAAGGAGGAGGCACAATTGCTATATCTTTGATTGCTTCTAGTATTGCTGTGTTTGGCTCTGGTTTCACCTAAGCACAAGCTTCTCAATCTGGTCCCTTTTGTTTTGGAATTCCCAGTAGTGGGATTCCTTCATTTTCCTTTTCCGCTGCTGCAACTGCGTTTGCACCCATGTCTTCCATGGCTAGTGGGTCAGCTTCTTTTCAAGGGTTCCCCTTCGGAAGTGGGCATATTCCTAGTTCAAATCCTTCCTTAGGGTATTTTCCTTTTCGCTTCAGGCAGAGTTCCCAACCCCATGATGCTAATCGGATTCGAACTACCTTCTGAGGTTCGAACACTGTGACCCCTACGACGATGGGGGCGGGGGAGCTGTTCTTGGTCAACAAGGGAATTTTTCTTTCCCTTCGTTGAGTACTTATCAGGCTTTTTCCCCTCTTTCTAGTGCTTGGAACCCCTACCAGGGGGTTTCCTCTTTATTCACTACTTCGGGGGGGGAAATGGTCCGGTCTATGGTAACTCTACGTTGGGAGGGGGTCCTTCTCAAAATGCTGGGTCCTATGGCCCAACATTTTCTACGAGTTCTTTCTAGCAACCTGGTGCCTCATCAAATCTAGGTTATTCTTTTCATAATGTTGGGAATTCATCCTACCAAGGATGGAATCCTTAGGCTCCTCATCGTTTACCTTTTCTGGAAAAATTGAACTTGCCAGATTTGTCGAAATTGACGAATGTCCGATCCGATATAGTCTGGGGGGCCTCCGGTTCCTACCAAACTACCTTCAGACATTCCAAAGTTTGAAGGAAAGAATGGTGAGGACCTGGCTGATCATATCACCACTTTCCATTTATGGTGTTCATCTAACTCCCTGATCGAGGATTCGATTAGGTTGAGGTTGTTTCAATGCACCTTGATTAGAAACGCTACCAAGTGGTATATTGAGTTAACTGGGGGTAGTTTTGCTACTTTTGGAGATCTGGCTACTATATTTCTAAATCATTTCCATTTTCATGTCCGTTATGATGCCGGGACTAAACTCCTAGCTAATTTTAAGTAGGACAACACAACCGACATTTTTGACCATATTCAGGAATGGCGGAGAAGGAAGAGGCTCATCAAAGCGTATATTCCAGGAGAATTTCTTTTGGAATGGTTTTTGAAATCTCTGCAGGCAGATATTTCTATGGATGTATCCCTTTCAGGGGTATTTTTTGAGGAGCATGCTATTTTTAGGGCCCAACAGCTTGAATTGATATATTCTCAATCTGGTGTCCTTCATAAATATTTTCCTAATGCTCCTCGCTCCAAATTAGACATATCCAAGACTAAACCCAGTCCTCATGGTGACAGACTTATTGGGTCGATCAATAGTGGTGCAGCTAACCTTGGTGCGGCTAACCTTCTTAGTCAATTGCGGCGGTTGTCTATACAATCTGCTTCTTCTAATACGGTGTGCTGTTGGTCATCGCCTTCTCAATATTTGTAGGTAAATTCCTTTCAGACTTATAACCCTAAAGAAAATCAACAATCCGAAGGGAAGAAGAAGGGACGGAACAATAATAAGAAAATGTTGGCAATATGATGAAGAGTGTTGTCCTTGATGGCAACCCACTGAATAAAGATGAAGACATGAGACTGTTGACATGTGTTGTCCTTGATGGAAAACCACCTGATGAAGTTATTCTTGACCTGATGAACTTGTTAAATGATGTAAATCTGATATGCAATGATGTTTGTTAGCAATATGATGCTGAGTGTTGTCCTTGAATGGCAACCCACTTGATGAAGATGATTACAACTTACTTGATGAAGTTGTGCTTGATAGAATATGTCTTGATGAACTAAATCTGATGTATCTACAGTGAGTACAGAAGGCAATGAAGAAAGGAATTCATCATGTGCTAAATCTATGGTGAAAAGAGTATGTTTCAAGGCATACGCGGATCTGTCTAGGAGAAGTCACATATGCACGCGGAAAACAACGTGTTAAGTAGCGTATGGGAAAAAGCGCTCAAAAAGTGCAAAACCAGGGGTAACCACCATGGTATTGACCCATTGTATTAGGTAATGATTCGTCTAAATGACCTCGTCCAGGAATACCATCGGAAGGAATGTGGTATTGAAGGCTCGTGGTATTGGTTTGGCTCATGGTATTGAAAAAGGGGCCCATGGTATTGAAAAAGGATAAACCTATATAAGGAGGAGAAATTCATTGTGCAATATATATGTGTGGTGGAGCAAGATGGTTGAGCTTGAATGAATACTTATCTATGAAGTATATCTGTATGGAAAGGGTAAAGGCTTGATGATAGATCTGAATCTATGATGCACCTATGAAGAAATGATGAAGCGGGATTTCTAGATCTAAAATGTACTTGTATTTGCTAGATCTGTTTATGGAGTGATTAGATTTGTGATGAGGTGAACATCTGTCTGAAGTAAAGGGTTGAATCTGAACTAAATATCTGATCTGAAGAAGTATTCATCTCTGTAATGGTTGAAGATCCATACGCTAGTTCGTCGCAGAGGAAGCGCATATATACACGGCTTCGCTGAAGAGAAAGCGCGTATGCGCAATGAAATTTGATCTGTAATATGTACAGAAGTATACGCTGGTTTATGTGAACGAAAGCGTGTATATACGCGACATCAGTGAAAGGAAAGCGCATATGCAAACTAGGGTTTGCTAAAGTCTGTGGTAAGAAATTTCTGATCTGTTCTGCTGGTTTATTGATATCTGTCAGTAAGTTATATGTATCTGTTTCATGGTTGACTGTGCTTAAAAGTATGGAAAGGGTCCAGTCTGAAAATATGATGAAACGTGGCCTGCAAGTGGTGTCCTAAAGGATGCGTTGGATCCAGTGTGAAAATTGATGAAACGTGGTCCATAGAGGTGCTGAGGGTTGTAGCCTTCAGTCAGGGGGTTGTAGCTCCCTTCCAGGAGAGGCTGGTAAACGAGATCAGGGGGTCATAGCTCCCTTCCAGGTGAGGCTGGTAAACGAGAGCAGGGGGTCGTATCTCCCTTCCAGGAGAGGCTGGTAAACGAGTCAGGGGGTCGGAGCTCCCTTCTAGGAGAGGTTGGTAAACGAGCATAGGTGGGTGCTTGCGTGCTGGTAGGAGTCTGCACCAGCACATATGTTGTAAGATGTTTTCTCTATAATTAAATATTGAAGGCTGAGCAACTGCAGCGGTGGTTTTCTCCCGACTTGGGTTTCCACCTAAAAATCCTGGTGTTCATGTGTGATGCTTTGTGTGATGGTTTATTATGTTGTTTCTGCACATGTTTTCTGTTAACTTAATATCAGATGATTGAATAGTGCAAAAGAACTAATCTAATAATATCTGCATATTTAGATCTCTGTTAATACGCGAGTTGTATGAAGGATATCCGCATATATACGCGAGTTTACTAAAGGAAAGTAGCGTATGGGTTTTGGAGAGTGAAAAAGTAAAAAGTTTTGAAGATGCTGTAAATACTGATTCACCCCCCCCCCTCTCAGTATTTTTCCCAACAATTGGTATCAGAGCAGGTTCTTCTGCAGAAGCTTGATCGCTTGAAGGAGATCCGTCGCAATGGGAAGTCAAGAAGGAGTGATGTCTATAAAGTCACCTCTATTCAATGGAAGCAATCTGATATTCTGGAAGGTACGAACAAAAGCATATCTGCAAAGTCTTGGTGCAGATGTATGGGAAATCGTGGAAGAAGGTTATCAATACCCGGCAAGTATTCCTACTGATGCAGCTGAAAGAAAGAAGTATGAAATCAATGCCAAAGTAGTGAATGTCTTATTGGGAAGCATGTCTGAATCAGAATTTGCTAAAGTGATGCAGCTACATTCAGCAAAAGAAATATGGGACAAAATCATTCTAAGCTATGAAGGAGACACAAAAGTAAAAAGTGCAAAACTCCAAACTCTTAGAATTGAATATGAAAATTTGAAGATGCATAGTGATGAAAGTGTTGCCAGTTTCTTTCTTCGTCTAGATGATATTGTAAATCGGATGAGAAATTTGGGTGAAACCATAACTGATACTACTTTGGTAGAAAAAGACTTAAGATCCTTGACTTCAATATTTGATTCTAAAGTTTCAGCTATTGAAGAAAGGCAAGATCTGCAAACTCTTACTATTGTTCAATTACATGGTATTTTGACTGCTTTTGAAATGAGACAAGGAGGTCCTTCTCAAATCAGAGAAGCTGCTTTTAAGGTGTCTGCAAAAGGAAAGGAAAAGGAAGTTGTCAAAGAAACCAGCTATATATCTGAAGAAGAAGAAGCAGATTTTGTGAGAAAACTCCAACTAGGCACTGGAAGATTCAAAGGTAAGCTTCCCTTCAAATGTTTTGAGTGTAGAAAAGTTAGTCACTATGCTGCTAAATGTCCTTATAGAGAAAAACATGGTAAAGGGAAACAATTTGAAAAGAGGAAGAGTTTCTATGAAAATGAAGATGATGATGAAGTGTCCAGTGAAGATGAAGAAGATTTTGACCATGATCTGAAAGTGCTCATGGCAAAGAAGCAAAAGAAGAAGTCTACTCGAAACAAGGAGATCTCTCAGAAAACATGGTTAGTAGAAATTGAATCAGATAGTGATTGGGGTCCTGATTGTCTCATTGGTACAATGAATGGTGAAGATAGTGAAAGTAAAGTTGTGGATCTAGAAGAAGCTATCAAGATAAAAGTTGAAGAACAACAAAAGGAAACTAATAAGAAAGATTCTATCTACAATGAGATGATCTCTCAAATGAAATATCAAATAGAAATGCTGAATGGACAGGTGGACAAGTATCAAAGGTTTCATACTTATGCATCCAATCGAATTAAAGAACTAGAAGCAGAAATCAACGATCAAAATGCAGATCTCGAAAAATCAAGCAAGAAGAATGAAGGACTTGAAGCTGCAATCATCTCTCTGCAAGCAGATCTTGAAGCAACAAGTAAGAAGAATGAGGAACCTCTACAAACATTTGAAAAGGAAGGCCTTGAAGCAAAAATCATCTCTCTCAAAGAAGATCTGGAAAAATCAAATAAGAGGAATGAAGAGCTACAACAAACATGTGAAGAAAACGAAAATTGGTTGAAAGAAGAGATTCTAAATCTGAAGGATCAAGTTAAAGATGGAAGAAGGAAAGAAGAAAGCATGACAAAGCAATGTCAAGCCTTGAAGGTTGAGGTAAACATTCTCAAAGGTAAATTAGAAGAAAAGGGTAAACTTTTGAGGTTTCAAGATAGTACTAACATTTTGGACAACATTTTGAGTAATCAAAGGTCTCCTGCTATCAAACTTGGTCTTGGTTTCCAAGAAACTGTTAAAGGAGAATCTAGCTCACAAGGAAGTGCTAAAACTTCAGAGGATGACAATGCAAAACCTGAAATGTTGAAAGAGACAAAAGGTCAACCAACAATGATGAAATCTCAAAGGAAATCAGTCAATAAAGTTGAATGCTTTAAATGTCATAATCATGGGCATGTTGCAGCAAATTGCAGGAGCAGATCATTTCAGCCTCAAACAAGCAATTCCTACATAGAAACGTACTCTGGTTTCTTCAAGGGATATTGTTTTTCATGTAACAAGTATGGACATAAAGCAGCTGATTGTAAAAGGAGGAAGATTAGAAATACTCATTATGATTCTTATGCTTATTTCTCTGGACACATGAGATGTTATTTTTGTAACAAGTATGGACATGTAGAAAAGGAATGCAGGTTGAACAGATCTGAGAAAGTGGACAACTTTCAGCACACAGTCAGGAAGTTCAAGCAAGTTTGGAAAAAGATGGAGAACCGATCAGAAACGTAGGGAATTCTGACCCTACTGCAGTCATCCGCTTCTGAAGCTGAATTTTCTTATTGACTGCAGGAATGATGTGGGATACATTATGATATTTAGTAATGTATCATCACATGGGGAGCTATGCATGATGACTCTCATGGTTGATTTGATTATTCTGGTTATGTTTACTTCTGACAGCGCATCTGATGTGGAAAGGACAGATACAGGAGGTACAAACTCAGGAGGAAATGAAGGAAGATGAAAATTTTCTATGCTTCACTTTCCATACGCGGGTTATATTAACAAAATTCACGTATACATGCGAGTTTCATCAGACACAGTCACGTTGCATTGATGATAAGAGAATTTATATGCTAGCTGAAGATCTGGAGCAGAGGCTCAGGGGGAGTAACAGTCTGATTGTTAATAACTGTATTATTGACTCTATATCAACTTAATTTCTCATTTTTAAATAATGATGACATGATACTTGGTTACTTATGTTGAAGATTATGGATGAGTCCTGGTTGCTTGAAGATGAAGAGTATTCGTTGCTGAGATGAAAGTCGTATAAATCAGAGATAAGGACAGATCATGCAGAGATTGTTGTTGATGACTTGCTGATAAAGGTATTCAGGTTGCACTAGTTAAGGAGGAGCACTAGTTCAGGGGGAGCAGCAGGTTGAATACTAATGATTGCATTATTGGCAATATGACTGCTTATTCTTGGTTATTGTGATACTCATGCTTAATGATGACTTGGTACATGGTTTATCATGATGAGATTTTGATCCCGGTTTACTGAAAAGCATCTTTTGTGCTCACACATGGATGAGCTGGATGTCGTTTGATTCAGAAATAAGAATAGATCATGCAGAGTTTGTTACTATGGTTGAGATCTTTTGCCTACATATGTTACTTCATGATATTGGACCACATGGATGATTTCTTGACACATATTTGAAGATGTTGTTCTGGTATGATAATCTCTCTTGGAAATATTGTATTGATGCTGCAAAGAATCTGAAGGCTTGGTTCCTAATGTACTTATGCTACAACCATTGGATGATGCTTGAAGACACAACCCCATTGTTCTATCTATCTGTAGCTTTCAAATATCTCAGAAAGAAGCTGAACACTGTCTTTGCCTCACAGAGGATCAGATCTGGTTAAAATATAGGAGAAGGTATTGGATACGCGGATTTCCTGAAACACAGTCGCGTATATACGCGAGTTCCTGCACAGAAAACTGCGTATGTCTGATTGCTAACATGTTTCTATTTGGATTCAGCTCTCTTCAGCACAGCTGCAGTGCTGTTTGGTATCTCTGGTGGTGCTCCAGTTCTCATAATTCTTTTTCTAATATTTTTATAAAGATGCCTTGATGATTTGTTGGTAAAAGTGTTCAGGATGCACAAACTAAGGGGGAGCCTTAGTCATATGAAAAGGATGCTTGGATGCACATATTCAGGGGGAGCATTAGCTTTGCTGAGTATAATGCATTGTTGGCATTATGATGGTTCTGAAATATGTTCTCTTTCTTGAGGACTTTCTGGTGTTGGTCATAAATGGTCATTTTTGTAGTTTGATGAAAAGGTCATGTTGAGACCCATGATATAAAATTGTAATATTCAGTCATGTAAGGACTTGTCAAATTTGTAAACCCACTTGGTTGGGTAGCTGAGTCAAATTTTGTAAAACCCACTTGGTTGGGTAGCTGAGTCAAAATGTGTAAACCCACTTGGTTGGGTACTTGAGTCTCATATGTAAATCCACTTGGTTGGATATTTGATGTAAGTATGAGTCTTTGGTGATAGGAAGTTCATAGAGTCATGTACTTCATTGGAAAATATGTTTGAAGATTCAACATGAACTCAGGGGGAGCTTGGTCACTTCAGTATATATATCAGATCTGCAGAACGCTTCTTCCATGTGTGGAGAAAAGGGGGAGAGTATGTTGGTTTTGATCCACCCTTTGCCCTTGATGTCAAAGGGGGAGAGTGACATGGTGTTTGAATGAAGAGAAAGAATGGTGTCAAAAATGGGGAATGTGACATGGTGTCCTTTTATTCTTAATGTACCTATCTGCTGTGGTAACCAAACACCATTGTGGTTGCCATCAAGTCCAAAGGGGGAGATTGTTGGCAATATGATGAAGAGTGTTGTCCTTGATGGCAACCCACTGAATAAAGATGAAGACATGAGACTGTTGACATGTGTTGTCCTTGATGGCAAACCACCTGATGAAGTTATTCTTGACTTGATGGACTTGGTAAATGATGTAAATCTGATATGAAATGATGTTTGTTAGCAATATGATGCTGAGTGTTGTCCTTGAATGGCAACCCACTTGGTGAAGATGATGACAACTTGTTTGATGAAGTTGTGCTTTATAGAATATGTCTTGATGAACTAAATCCGATGTATCTACAGTGAGTACAGAAGGCAATGAAGAAAGGAATTTAGCATGTGCTAATTCTATGGTGAAAATAGTATGTTTCAAGGCATACGCAGATATTTCTAGGAGAAGTCGCGTATGCACGCGGGAAACAACGTGCCAAGTCGCGTATGGGAAAAAGCGCTCAAAAAGTGCAAAACCAGGGGTAACCACCATGGTATTGACCCATTGTATTGGGTAATGATTCGTCTAAATGACCCCGTCCAGGAATACCATCGTAAGTAATGTAGTTTTGGGCTCATGGTATTGTTTTGGCTCATGGTATTGAAAAAGGGGCTCATGGTATTGAAAAAGGGAGAACCTATATAAGGAGAGGAAATTCATTGTGCAAATCATGAGTGTGGGTGCAAGATGTCTGAGCTTGAATGAATACTTCTCTATGAAGTACATCTGTATGGAAAGGGTAAAGGCTTGATGATAGATCTGAATCTATGATGCACCAATGAAGAAAATGATCTAGATCTGAAATGTATTTGTATCTACTAGATCTGGTTATGGAGTGATTAGATATGTGATGAGGCGAACATCTATCTGAAGTAAAGGGTTGAATCTGAACTGAATATTTGATCTGAAGAAGTATGTAGCTCTGTAATGGTTGAAGATCCATACGCTAGTTCGTCGCAGAGGAAGCGCGTATATACGTGGCTTCGCTGAAGAGAAAGCGCGTATGCGTAATGAAATTGGATCTGTAATATGTACAAAAGTATACGCTGGTTTATGTGAACGGAAGCGCGTATATACGCGACATCAGTGAAAGGAAAGCACGTATGCAAACTAGGGTTTGCTGAAGTCTGTGGTAAGAAATGTTTGATCTGTTCTGCTGGTTTACTGATATCTGTCAGTAAGTTATATGTATCTGTTTCATGGTTGACTGTGCTTAAAAGTATGGAAAGGGTCCAGTCTGAAAATATGATGAAAAGTGGCCTGCAAGTGGTGTCCTAAAGGATGCGTTGGATCCAGTGTGAAAATTGATGAAACGTGGTCCATAGAGGTTCTGAGGGTTGTAGCCTTCAGTCAGGGGGTTGTAGCTCCCTTCCAGGAGAGGCTGGTAAATGAGATCAGGGGGTCGTAGCTCCCTTCCATGTGAGGGTGGTAAACGAGAGCAGGGGGTCGTAGCTCCCTTCCAGGAGAGGCTGGTAAACAAGTCAGGGGGTTGGAGCTCCCTTCCAGGAGAGGCTGGTAAACGAGCGTAGGTGGGTGCCTGCGTGTTGGTAGGAGTCTGCACCAGCACATATGTTGTAAGATGTTTTCTCTATAATTAAATATTGAAGGTTGAGCAACTGCAGCGGTGGTTTTCTCCCGACTTGGGTTTCCACCTAAAAATCTTGGTGTTCATGTGTGATGCTTTGTGTGATGGTTTATTCTGTTGTTATTGCACATGTTTTCTGTTAAATTAATATCAGATGATTGAATAGTGAAAAAGAACTAAGCTAATAATATCTGCATATTTAGATCTCTGCTAATACGCGAGTTGTATGAAGGATATCTGCATATATACGCGAGTTTACTAAAGGAAAGTAGCGTATGGGTTTTGGAGAGTGAAAAAGTAAAAAATTTTGAATATTTTGTAAATACTGATTCACCCCCCCCCCCTCTCAATATTTTTCCCAACAGAAAAAAGGCAAGAATGTGAAGGGTAATGTAAATAAATCCAACTAACATGTTGGTGAGGGTCCAAAGGATAAAAATAAAGTGAATTTTCCATGCAAGTTATGTGCTGGAGACCATCTTACTCACCTTTGCCCTAAAATTTAGGATGCACAGTGCTTGTTAGCTCAGAAGGGTTCTTCTAGTTCCCAGGCTGTGTTGACAAACCCTTTTCCCCAAGGGCAACAGCTAGTTGTTGGCGCAAATCAAAATACTGGGGCTTCTTCTAGGGGCACCCAGGAAGGGGAAAATCCATCAAACATATACATGATATGTGCTCATGCAGATATCGCCACAAGATCCCATGATTATGGCGAAGATGCGTCTTCAAAAGCCAAGGGTGCTCCCGATGGTACTGAGCCGCTTCATATTACGAGGCCTACTGTTGAGCCTATACCTCAAATGCCAAAAGCATCTACCAAGCGTACGACGATTAATCCAAATGCCAGGGCTACCCAGAACTACTCTATTGTGGAAGATCTGGCGCAGAGTCCTTGTGCCATGTCGGCTCTTGAGGTGCTCCAGTCTTGTCCTGCTCAACGCAGTGCTCTGCTCACTGCTATTGGGGCTGTCGATCCAAAGAAATCTCTTGTGATTACATTCGATATGTCCAATTTTAAAAAGAGACTCTCCCATCATATGTATTTTCATATCAAATCATTGTTTCGGAAATTCAATATTTTTCTAACGGTCGTTGATGAGGGCGCTTCCACATGTGTGATGTCTCTCGCATGCTGGAAGGGAATTGGATCTCCCGTAGTTGTTCCATCTGCTACTCTTCTGACTACGTTTGATGGTCATTCTCATAGACCACATGGTATTGTCGCAGCTTTTCCCATCTGTGTTGGGGGAAAAACTGTAAATATAGAGGTTGAGATAGTTGATGCAAGCTTGGACTACAACCTTCTGTTGGGGTGAAACTGGATTTATGAGATGGATGCCATTGCATCCTCATTATTTTGGGTTATTTTTTTCCCTCACGAAGGGAGAATTGTTACAGTGGATCAACTAGACTGTTCTCCTGTAGACCCGAATGCATCTACTGACTCAACTATTCCAAAGTTGGATAATGCCAAGCTGCCTATTGAGAATTTAGGGGTTGGAATGTATTCTTCTTTGATGGGTACTTTTGATATTCCTCCTCCTACCGTTCATATAAATGAAATTTCATCCTCCAGGGCTCCTATTCAAAGAGAGTTCTTCAAAACTCATTATTTTTCAGATCCTTGGACCTTGCTTTCCCCTACCTCCACATTATCGTAAGGTCAAGTGGGTGGAATCGAATTTCGATGTCTACAGCTGAGATTGCTTATCAATCTATTGTTGACTCTGCAGAGTCCATTCCAGCTCCTCTTTCTCCGGAAGAGTTGGATGGCGATGTGGCTCCGGCTTGGACACTTAATTATTCTTCCGCCCAGGATTTCCTTGATACCACTCTTCCATCTGAAGAGGCCATCCTAGAAGCTATGACTGGTATAGATAGACCGTGGGATGATTTGCATCATCGGTCTTACCTTTTACCTGATTTGAGCGAAGTTGAATCAAGTTTTCCAAGTCCTTTGTCTCCTGGTCCTGTTCACCCAGTCCTAAATCCTTTAGCACCAACATAGGTATATGCTGAAGGGAACATGGCTGTGATTTCTCCAACTATCCCGGTGAACATTTCCAGGAATCCCAATGTTATAGAGAATGTCTTCATCGGAGCTGAATGTTCCCCTGAAGAGATTCATATTTACACCGATCTATTTAAAGAGTTTATGGATGTGTTCTCTTGGTCTTATGAGGAAATGCCTGGTATATATCCATCTATTGTCCAGCATGAGATCAAGAATTACGAAAATGATAAGCCTGTGAGGCAAAAACTTCATCCGGTCAATCCTAGGAAGGTTGCAGCTATCAAAGCCGAGGTGGAGAAGCTGCTCAAGGTGGAATTTATTTTCCCTGTTCCTTTGACAGAGTGGGTTTTGAATCCTGTTCCCGTGGATAAAAAACAAGGAACACTTCGATTTTGCATTGATTTCAGAGACCTTAATAAAGCATGTCCGAAAGATAATTACCCCACACCATTTATAGATCAGATTATCGATGAGTGTGCCGGTAATGAGTTTTTTTCCTTCATGGAAGTTTTCTCCAGATACAATCAGATTACTATCCGTCCTGAAGATCAGCATAAGACTGCCTTTATTTGTCCCTGGGGTAATTTTTCTTACAATAAGATGCCTTTTGGTCTTAAAAATGCTGGGGCTACTTTTCAGCGGGCCATGTTATATGCCTTCCATGATATCAAACATATTATCGAGGCGTATTTGGATGATTTAGCTGCTCGTTCTCGAAAGAGAATTGATCATCCTGCTCACCTCCGTCAAGTATTTGAACGATGTCGTTTCTACAAGATTAGGTTGAATCCCAACAAGTGTGTTTTCGCGATTACATCCGGTCGGTTATTGGGATTCATTGTGTATTTGGAAGGGATTAGGGTAGATCCCTTCAAGGTTGAGGCAATACTTCGGTTGCCTCCCCCGTCATCTATTCGTCAACTTCAAAGTCTACAAGGAAAAGCTAATTTTCTTTGGAGATTTATCGTAAATTATGTTGAAGTTACCAAAGGATTTATGAGATTGTTGAAGAAGGGAGTTCCATTCTTTTGGGATGACTTTGCTCAGCACTCATTCGATGCTTTGAAAAAAGCATTGACCTCTGCTCCTATATTGAGTCCACTTGATTATAGCAGGGATTTCCTTTTGTATCTTGCAGTAGAAGAATCTACCATTGGTATGGTTCTGGTTTAGGAGGACGATGCTCTGGCAGAGCATGTTATATACTATCTTAGTCGAGGCTTGGTAGGACCTGAACTCTGGTATGCTCCGATAGAGAAGCTAGCTTTAGCAGATGTTCATGCTGTACAACGACTCAGACATTATATTCTTTTACGAAAAACTTATGTTTTGGCAGCATCCAATCCATTTCAGTTTGTTCTCAGTAGGTGAGTGATTGGGGGCAAATACAATAGATGGATTGTGATTTTTCAGGAATTTTATCTTGAATTTATGTCTGCCAAGTCCAAGAAATATTTAGTTTTCGCGAAATTAATCTCTGAGTTGCCCTGTGGAGAAGAGATAGTCTATGATGAATCCTTCCCGGATGAACATTTGTTTCTCATCTCTCCACAAGATCCTTGGTATGGAGATATCATTGTGTATCTTCAGACTGCAAAGTTTCCCTCTACTTTTTCGAAAGATGAGCACCGTAAGTTGCGTCACTTGGCTAAAAATGATTTGATTATTGGTGATGCTTTATACCGTCGAGGGGTTGATTCAATCCTGAGACATTGCTTAACTCTTGAAGAAGCTGAGGCTGTACTGAATGATTGCCACAATGGAGCTTGTGGTGGTCATTTATCTAGGCTTACTACAGCCCAAAAAATCTTGTGTGCTGGATACTTTTGGCCTTCAATTTTCAAAGATTGTATGGAGTCGGTCAAAAAGTGTCATCTGTGTCAAGTCTATACTCGAAAAATGTGCGCTCATCCAGCTCCGCTTTTTTCAGTCATTACTGTCCGTCCCTTTACAAAGTGGGGTATTGATTATACTACTTGTAACCCACCCTCGGCTAGAGGTAACAAGTACATTATTGTAGCAGTAGACTACTTTACCAAGTGGGTCGAGGCTTTGCCTACTTTTGGGAATGATGGTGAGACATCAGCTCTTTTTCTTTTCAACCAGGTTATTGCTCTTTTTGGTATTCCTAGAGAGATTGTCACTGATCATGGCAGTCATTTTCAGAATAGCATGATGGCTGAGTTGGCTCTAAAATTAGGTTTCCGGTAGGAGCATTCATCTCCGTATTATCCTCAGGCCAATGGGAAAGTGGAAGCTGTGAACAAATCCCTAAAGACCATTCTTCAAAAAAAAATTAATAAAGCTCGATCCAACTGGCATATCATGCTGTATCCTGCACTTTGGGCATACAGGACGTCAGTAAAAACTTCAACTAGCTTTACTCCGTTTCAACTAGTTTACGGGCTGGAATCCATATTTCCCATTGAATGTGAGATTACTTCTCTTAAGTTAGCTGTTGAGCTTCTTCTTGACACTTCTAGTCTTGAAGAACGTCTCCTTCATTTGGAACATCTTGACGAGGATCGTCGCGATGCCGCCACGATGAATGAGGCGCATAAGAAACGAGTCAAAGTTCAGTATGATAAGGCGGTCAAACCTAGGATTTTCTTGGAAGGCGACCTCGTTTTGGTCTATGCCCAAGAGAAGGATGCCCTGGGCGCAAGAAAGTTTAAGTCTATGTGGTATGGCCCCTTCATCGTTAAAAAAGTCCTTAAAAAAGGAGCATATGCCTTGGTTGATTTTGAAGGAAATGAGTTGCTGGAGCCCAGAAATGGGCTCTATTTGAAAAGGTATTATGCCTAGGCTTCGGCCTGGCATTTTGATTTTGTATATAGTAGTTTTTATTTTGTACATGTCTGGTTTTTAGGTCTTTGATGTGACGGTGATGTTTTTGATTTGCTTTGGCAGGTTGTGTTGAATATCATGAGTCATTATGGTTTCGCCGATGGTGCTAGTAGACACACCTGGAACTTGGCTTCCGCGGCTTGGGTGCTTCATCATCCATCCGGTCAGCTGTTAGTATCAAGAGGAGTCTGCATTGGTCCTGCTTCCAATAATATAGCAGAATACACTACAATTATTTTTCTACTCTCGGAGGCAATATCTTTGGGTGTTGATTCGTTGGTAGTTTTCTTGGACTCCCAGCTGGTGGTGTCGCAGTTGAAAAATACTTATCGGGTTCGAGATCCATTTTTACTTTGGTTGTTTTTGAGGGTACGTTTGTTACAAAGATCATTTCAATTTTTAACATTAATTCATATTCCTCGAGTAGACAATTGGATCACAGACTCATTAGCTAATTAAGCAATTGATTGGAATATTAATCATTCCATACAGTAAAATTTAATCATCAAAAACATCATGCATTTTTATACGTTTGTCACATCACATCATAAATCGATGTATATATATCATCAGAATGTTCAAAAAACCTATACAAAATTTGGATCCATAAGTTGTACAAAATTTGGGCTTATGCCCGATCATGTTCAATATCAAAATATACAGTCATCTGGTAATCATATCTATCTACTCATGTGGTCCCTGCCCAAAATTCGTGTTCCTATAGAACACGATCGCAGTGGCGACACGGCGGAATAATCGTACCCAGTCACGTGGTACTCCCACTACCCGTCTCTGGATGACCTCAGGTAGATATTCCACTATAGCCACAGGCACTTGGCGAGTTAAACCCTCCAAGTTCCTCTGTATAGCATGGAGGGTCCTGCCTGGGTCTTCAGTATCTGCCTTGCCTCTGCGACACTTATGCCACAGGTAGCCCTCAGGACGGACTGGTCCAATATCTGTATCATGGTCATCATAATATTGTAAGTCATTTTGAATCCAATCAAAAACATGTTTTTTTTTCACATTTTTTTCATATATATTGAAAAAATCATAAAAATCATATAATTTAAAAAATTGCAATCTTACCGATTGCGCCCCATGCCGCGTCAGGTGGAAGGACAAGGTATGGATCACCGCGGAAATCAATCCCGGCATAGGGTTAGTCCTCCACGGAGATGACTTGTTCTCCACACCATTGGAAGAACTCGTCGTCCCAGGTGATTCGGGGAACTTCACTTCCCCCCAGTCTCTTCATCAGATCTGCCCATCGGGCAATTCTTGGGTCCCTTGGGTTGTTGATGGAAGAGATCACTTTGGGTCGAAGCCCAGGAATCTTCTCAAAGAAGAATGTCATCAAAATGGTTCCATATCCGAAATGTTTTGTTTTTTCTTTCTAGATGGAGGTCAGTTGTTGCTTCATGTTCATTAATAGAGTTGTACACCAATCATACAGGTGAGCTAGGCATTCCACATCTATGCTCATCTGGGCCCTAGATGCCTGATGCAAGGAAGCAGATCCTGCTACCCTGCTGATGGTAAACAGGAGAATCTTCATGTGTAGATCTCTCAAATATTTTATAGAAATCTAAGTCCCTACTTTTTTGGACCCCTCTACACAGTAGACGTGGACATAGTCATCCATAGTAGGCTCGCTCAAAGGCTTGCTATGAAAATCTACTGGGTCTCCCCTCCGTGAGAGTCCAGTAATGAAGTAGATGTCTTCTACCTCTATGTGTATGGGCATTTGATCTATCACGAAGAAATCTTCCTCCGGTTCCCAATAATTTACCAGAATTTCGAGCAACCGGACATTACTCTTCATATTTGGCATTTTGAAAAATTTGAGCAATCCACAGTTTCAGAGGATATTGAGTGATTGTTGATCTTGCATTACTTCATTATCAATTGCACTATGCTCACGTTCCCTCCAAGTGATGGTCATCCTGAAAAAATTCATTTATTTGTTCATTAGATGCATTTTTTCACATTGTGGGTTGCGCATACGCGACTTACCCTGTAGACAGTCACGTATATACGCGGCTTGGTACATACGAACTCGCGTATGCGCAGAGCCTTAAATTAAAACAAATGTTTCTAACAGTGAAACTTCCAAATTTTAACTATATTAATGGACAAAATTGATAATAATGATGGATTAAGAGCTTACCTGATTGATTCGACGAAGTTTGACCACTGATTGCTCCTGTTTTGATGAAAGAGGGTTTTTCTCCAGAGCTCTTTTTCCCAAATCAGCAAGTAACAATGAACCAAATATGAGGTAACATGTGTATTTATGCCCAGAAATTGAAATTTTTTGCAAAAATTTGTTATGCTTATTTTTTCAATCTATCTTAAGCTGCATAACCCGGATGCTTGTAAGTGCCCAGATTGGTATATTTTTAGGTACATTTTGATGAAGTTGAGATTTTTCCTGTTTTCGATCCATGACTGCTAACCTGTCATGGCAAGTATATGGTCTTCACTGGCATATAGGTTAGGAAATCCACTTTCCATTGCATTTTGCATACTAGCCTCCATTCTAATCACTTGCCATAGGGTCAATCCCATCAGATCATGAGTATTTCACCCATTTCACTCGCCGATTATTTAATCATGACTTGGTGGTAGAGCCTTCCTTTACATGGGCTTCCTAGTTAGTTCCTCACTAGCACTTGTTGCCCATGCTGCGTTTTATGTAGGCTCAGGAGTCCTCTTTAGTCCCGCCATCACTTATGTGTTGAAGCTTCATTCTTCTTCTTCTTCACTATCATTTTTTCTGGCTATTACCCTAGAGGCTCCCTGGTGTTGTTGAGTTGTACTACTGCATTGCATATTGGCTACTTGTTTATCCTGGCCTTTAGTCGGTTTCATTTGGACTCGATGTTTAAGCCATCTTTTGACCTTGACGACTTGACACCCTTTTTTACCCATGGATGGAACATTCCTTTGAGTATCACTTACCAGTTTCCGCCACCTTGCATTGAGCATAGGATCGTTCCTATCCAAGGAACTAGTGCATTTGTTTCTTGATACTCGTTCTATCCATTGTATCATAGCATTTTTTTATTCTTTTTTAGGCTTATTATATGAAAAAGACAAAAAAATCAAATATAACAAAAAGAGCGGGAACGGGATGTTACTTCATAATTTGATGGCAGTAAAGTATCAATTTGTCACCCTTGAACAAAGCACATACAGTTATATATTTCCTTCATTTGGGATGGTTTTAGTTTTGACCTAGGTTCAGCTTTTTCCTTGTTTCACTGGTTAGTCCTCCCCCGGTTGGTTATCTCTTCCAATCATATGGAGAGTTTGTTTTTGCCTCCTGCATAACAGACTTATACAGTGTCATTTTTTACTGCCATGGTCATCACGAGTCATGCTTTTGTTCAAGGGAAGTTTAACCAGAGTCAGCCATTCTGCGGTGTCTCTTGACTCATTATTCAGTCGGCCTTCCTAGTCTTGTCAGTATCTTGTTCTATCACATCAGATGTTTTGGTCTTCTGCTCGTGCTGGTTTGAGAAGGTCTCCATTGACTTCTTCCTGGCGGGTTTGTCTCTCATCGAATACGACATATTGCTCTGAGAGTAAACCTAGAGCCGCACCCTGGCCCTATTTCCATCATTGATAGGTGACCTTGTGCTCAGCATTTGATCATCATTGTGGGTCTTTGACTGAGTGGTTTTCCTTGTGTTCGATGTCAGCATACATTATCACACTTGGGATTCATGCAGTACCTTGATTTCCATTTGACCCTATCGGTGGATATCTCACCTCTGTGCCAGCTTTCATTATTGTTTGGTTTAGAGGGTTTCTTTCGTGAGCTAGATTCATCTTGTGCATGTCAGAAACGTACTTCAGTTTGGTTCCATCACTCTGCTTCGTCCGATTCCTTCCAAATCTTGGGCCTACGGGTTACACTCGCGCTGGACTGATGTGGGATGCCTTAATGCCTTCCTTCCAACAGATCTTTTCCTATCGACTCTGACTCATTGCTCTGGGAATAAGGTCTAGAGTCTTTTGTCAGTACCTTAGGGTTTGCAGTCATCAGTGGCAGACTATTCGCTATCGACAGTGGGGATTCATCATTGCCTCCTGATTGGTAGATTCTTCCAAGTGTTTGACTTCAACTCATTCATTCGCACTTGTTAGATTGTACTGGGGCACCTTGACACTCATTTTCATTATCGGTGGGTTGTCTCGCGTTTGTTAACGATATAAATTATTGACCGGTAATCAAACGATTTATCACATGGTCGACTTCAGCTCATTTATTCCCATTGTGTATAATTGTGCCATCGAGATCGGTGAAAACCTCGGGTTGCATCAGCATTTTTCGGTTCACTTTCGATAGTCCATTCAGTTTCTGCCAGTGATGTCGTCCACCTTTATATGTTGTAGTGTCAGTACAGTAGCATCCTATATGTTGGCTCCTGAGTTGTGTGATTTTACCATGTGTTCCACCCCTTTTGATTTGGTACCTGGAGATTCAGTTACTTTTGTGATCAGACATCCATTTTCAGTATTATTGATCAGTTTGATATATGTGATACTTGGACATTGATTCCGACTTGTACTTCTGGGCCATGCTCAGATGATTCGTTGTGTACTTTCAGTTCAGCTATACATATATACATTCTGGATCTATTCTGTACTTTCTATATGGATATATTTTTGACTGAGCATGGGTATGCCCGCCTCAAACATGAGCTAACTCTCTGTTTTCTTTCATTGGTTTTTTGCAGGCTAAAATCTGGTGAAGTCATCTCTTATCCTCGCAAAGTTCTTTCTATGCACATAATACATTTCGGCCATCATGTACCCCTTCTGACCTCATATATTAGGGGGCATCTGTTATAGCATCATTTTTCACCCTCATGTGATTCATGATTGTCTTTTTTGCCTTGGGCACCCATTCCCACAGACTTGAATAAAAGTTCATAAAAAACAGTGTTTAAAATCCCATACGCGGATATGCCCATACTTTTCCACGTGCATATGCGAGTCCAGATATAATTTTTCATGTATGCCATTAAAATCATTAAAAAATATATAAAAATCCCTATTTTTGAGGCTAGGTTGATGGTTATTCCCGTAATTTAACCACCCCAGCCCGTGGCCAACTGTTTCCAATAGATTGAAACTACTTTTAGGGAGTATAAAAGCCCCTCATATGCATGGCCTAAGGGAGGGAGAAAATTATAGACATTATACTCTGTTGGAGCCCAATTCAAGTCCGATTTCCCGTGCCTCCTACATTTCCCAGATTTTTACAGGAAACTCTTGTTTCCTGGAGATGTTCATCAACTTATATGTCATCTCATGTGCACAAGTATTGAAATAATCCTATTGAGGCAAGGGCGGGACGGATCCGAACGACGGTCTGTTCGAAGATCGTGGAAGGATTCAGGTGATATCTCCACATTTCTATCATTGTACATGTTGTTCATAATGAAGAAGAACCATCTTGTTCCGGAATTCACGTGTTAATATCTGCTTGCATATGTGAAAAGATTGTTAATTAAGCATTTATTATTGTTTATATGATGTTTCACATGGATTACACTAAAATTTAGGAAAGATATATGATGTAAAACTAGATTTTTGTGCATGTTTATTCTTGATTTCCAGGTTGAAGAGGAAGAAGGGTTGCTGGGGGTTTGGACCCTGTGGGATCTACATCAAACGTAGGATCTACGGGTGAGTCCTGTGATCTATAATATATAGTTTTTAGCGTACAAGTGTGGTTGTGTGAGTCCTTCTTGAATAGCATTCCCTGATCTGTGGAGGTTTTTGACCCAACGACCTCTAGGGAGTTATTTCCCGAAACAATCTTTTTAGTAGTTTTCTATTTTTTTGTATTTTTGAAAATTAAAAAAAAAAAGATATTTCAAATGATCCACAACAAAGTGCCTCCTCCAAGAACTCAAGTTCTCCAAATGGCTCCTCCCACATGAAGAAAAGAGATGTAGTGTGGCAATGATGGTTTTCCCATTGTTTCTCCTGAAACATGAAATATGTAAAGTAGGGAGAATCATACTCCCAATGGGCACCTCCAACTTTTGTGCCACTCTCCCAACAAAGCTTCCCATAAACATAAGAACATCACCAATATATGGAAGCAAAAACCAATGAAAACAAGTTTCCATATGACAATCGAGAGGTGGATCGTAGTTCCACATATGGAACTAGCGCAGTGCATCCCCTACCTACCTCAAAACAAAGAATAACAAGTGTCTTCTCAGCCACTTGTTTTTTCCACAATCATCCTACAAGATAGGATCATAAAATTAAAAGGTGGTGCCAATGGTGCACACCAAGAATCATGTGGCCTCCCCCACAAACCACCAATAGCATGGCCAACATCAATGCTGCAAATGGCCTCAAGTACATCAAAATACAATATACAAGAAGGGATAATCATCCCTGGTACAACATGGTGCTCATATAAAGTAAAGGGGTACAAATTAGAATGCATAAATGTACCTTCTCTACTATGTACTCTGGTCATTGAGCTAAAATGGCTCAACTGAATGCTCTCCCTCACTCTCCATGAGTAGGGAAGTGGTTGTGAAAACCTCTCAATCACCATCCGGGCTATGCATCTGTCCATATGCTGATATATATCCTATTGGATGCCCTCCCAAGTGAACTTCTCCATCAAATAATGATATGCATCAAATTGCATGGAAAGAAAGTCCACATGTGCTGCATGTAGCAGCTTCTCCTTGAGCCCAGAAGCTCTAGTCAAGAAGACCCTGCCATAAGCATAAATGTCCTCATCATCTACCATGTATGCATCATTTCCCTCTGGGTCATCAAGAATCATGCAAGCACCAAGATCCTTGGAGTACTCTACCAAGAGTTGAGACCTCCAATATGGATCAACCCTCCTAAGAGAGAACACTGTAGATCTGAAATGTGAAGCTCCCCACATGTTTTTGTCTTCTCCTTTGAAATCCCCCATGCCAAATTCATCCTCCAAAGTGCTGTCATTCCCATCATGCAGCTTCTCATGCTCAAGTAGAAGTGGTGGCCTTTGGAAGTTGGCCTCCCATGAGAAGCTACCATCCAAAAAGAGCCTCCTGATCTTGGCCAATAAAGGTATGAGTGGCCTCCATATACTCCATTGTATGGAGGATTCGTTCCTCAAAGGAAGTACCCTCTGCTTTTCCAAGTCTATGGAGCATCTCCCTTGCACCATGGTGGTGCCATCCCCCAACACTACAGCAACTTTTGCCAACACATAATATGTAGTGAGAGTGGGTAATGCTAAAAATGGGAGAATGTCTCCCTCCTCCTTGAGTCTACCCCAAACTATTTGTGCTGTAATAGACCCCTCCAAATTATCCAACCCTCCGGGATATAAGAGTGGTGCAATCCCATGTGAAGCATTTCTCATAATCTCCAGATCTGGTGGTCTCCCCGGTGGAATTCCTCCATGCAGTGAGACATCAATGTCAAGAGTAGACTGCACATATGGATGGAAAAATTTTTCCATGCCCTTACTGTGCAAATCAGTCTACCTCTTCTGTGCATCACCCTTCTAAAATAGATAGGGGTGTGTACTCCTCATCATGTGATGCTGAAATTCCTCCCTACCTTCTCCTTTCATCTTCAAGGTTTCACAATCTATCAATAATAGCACATGCTGTTCTTGGATTGTGCCTTGATCTCCACATATAAAATCCTTAGGAACTTCTTGCTATGATACAAGATTTCCTTTTGTTGGAGAAAATTCTCCATCTACATCTGCATGAGGTTCTAGATATGCTCTAGATATGACAACGCTATTACCCCCAGCCTTCTCTTCTTCTTTAATTTGAATGGGAATCACCTTCTCAACAAGAGGATCCTCTCTTGAAAAAGGGATATCCATGCCCTCTTTTCCAAGAATACGAGATAGATATCTCGCATCTAGCAAGGTATTATGCAATATGTTAGCCTCTTCAATAGTTTTCTGAACTGGAGTTGAGTTTCTAGGTCCTTTCAACCTTTGCAAAAGTTTGGTTTGTTTTGGTTTGTTTAACTCCATCAAAGGTGTTTCAGAATTTTTTCCATAAAACCTTTCCACTAGTCTCCTAGTGAACTTTGCATAAGTAGATGTATGTGCATTTTTTAAAGAAAAGGACTCAAATATCCACCAAGCATAGGCCTTACCTCCAAAATGCAGCGCTGCAACCTTGATGGCTTCATTCTCTAAAACTTGGTGTTGCTGCAAATAGGTGTCTAGCTCCTCCACCCAATCTCTTGCTAAACATTTCAGTGAACTATCAAAATTAGATAGAAAAAATATACCCATATAATGTTGCTTGCTCCTCTCCACCTTTATCTTGCAAAACTCTTTGAAGGTGATATTATCTCTGAACATCTTAGTTTGAGATTCATATTCTTGCAGATAATCCCTAGGAGACTCCTTAGGAATTTCTTCTTCTTTCATCTCCCTCATAGTAGATCTGGGCATATGAATGCGATGTGAATCATAGTGTGTGGCTACATACTCACACTCATCATGTGAAAATCTAAAGTTTGCTTTAGATCCAAACTCCTTTGGAGATTCTCTCTCCCTTCTTATCTTCTTGAGATCTCCTTTAATGCTCTGCATAGTTTGAAAGAGAAGATTTGAGAGCTCCTCCTCCTCTCTTCCTCAAAATAATGGAGTCTTATTTTTATTTTTTTTGTACATCTATTCTTCTTATTATTCTCCTGATAGCATAATGTTGAGATCCACAGGCTAAGCCAAGATTATGCTCTGATACCACTGTAATATTCCCAATTGGAGAATGCAGCAATATATGAACACAAAATTGGAAATAACAGTGTAAATAAACTCATGAACATTGGAGACCAATATGGAGACATAACATCATGTATTAGATCAACAAATCAACACAAATAGTGAGGCATAAACCATATACAATGAAGGAACAAGCCTCCCATAAACAATCACTCCCACAAATGAGTTGTTGTCACAATACAAAATGTTGGAGAGTTGCTACAGTGCAGTTACAAACACATTGCTACAACAAAAGAATTTACAAAATATTTAGGGCTGTTATATGCCTCAAAATATATTCCCAATATATATCTAGGCTTAATACAAACTCCTACAAAGAACTCGGAAAGGGTTTTCATAAATACACCCTATACAAGATTGGATCTAAAGCCATGGGCTGAAGATTCATTTCAAACTGAAGCACATGAGTGTAGAAGGCTTAAATATAGTAGATCTGATGTAGATCCCCTCAAATTCCACCTCCAATGAAAGGTTGAATCCTTCAATCACAAGAAAACACTCCAAAGGAGCCACAAGATCCCTCACTAAAGCTTCCCTAAAAAATAACGCAATTCCCAGCTGGAAATGATGGGAAATGGTTGGCCTGGTGCCAAAGATCTGAGATATGTCCAAGAGATCTCCAAACTGATCTCCCAAGTGAAGGAATCCTTCCTCCAATGAGAAACTATCTCAGAAAGTGGGTTTCTAAACCCTCCACTCCAACACCTTGCAACACAAAACAGTAACCTGCAGAAACTGCACTGATGAAGAAAGTTGTAGCTTGGACTGGAAACCAAAATGTGGAAATGAATGCAATGCTCTTCCAAGAGGCCTTTGAAGGAAAGAGGTGTGATTCTCACTTGAGAACACCCACTGCTAAATAGCACAGCAATCTCAACTAAACAGTTGAAGAATGCAAGTAGTCTAAATATACCATACACGAAATAATAATAAAAAAAATAACCTCATATGGTTTCCATCCTCTTCCTTATATATATTGTGAACTTACTTTCCCTTGGCCCCACTCAATTAGGTCATTTCATTCATGCAATCAATCTCCCTCCAAAACTGCCTTATTCCTCAATTAATCTCCACTCCTCTATAACAATGCTATTGACTTGGTCAAAGTTAACTGAATCAACATGATCCAACCCCTATTCACACTTGGAGGAGCTTTATTTAGCTATTGAAAAGTTCTCCTTTCACACTTGAAGTGTTTTTATTGCTGTTTAGGAGACTTATGGGCCTCCCCACCCACTTATTCACCTACCTATTGATAAAACAAACTATAATATTTCATTTAGCTGAAGACTAGATTTTTGGAATATTACAACAATCTTATTTGCTCACAAAAAATAGGTATGGTGGCATATGTCAAGTCCATCTACATGGTGCCTTTTATTTTTTCGTCCCAAGATCTAGATAAGACCATGCCAAACTTGGGTGGAATATCTACCACCACAATGTCCATTACCATTGTCTTGGCAGGAACTTGTGTTAGGCCAACAACAACATCCTTTATCAATCATATGCATTGAACTTTTCTAGAATCAAAAGAAAACAAATCCTTGTATGGCCTAGTAATCTCCAAACCCATTCTTTCCATGATCACCTTCGGGATAAGGTTATGGGAAGCCCCTGAATCTAACATGGCATTGTGTAAGGTCATGTCATGGATACTAAGGCTCATATAGAAAGGAGGTACTTATTCATTCTGCTCATCTTCCAATCTTGGTCCCAGGTAGATGGTAGGATGGTATTCTTGTACATTAAGGATATATGAAGCTCCTGGTTGAGAATTCAACATTTTTACAATTTTTCTTCTATACTCATTCACCTTGAGAATTTCTCCAAAAGGGACTGGGATCTTGATTTTGGAGATCTCATTCTCCAAACTGAAAACAGAAGTAATATTTTCACTCTCTTTGACAGGGGGAGGAAGTTTTGGATCTTTTCTAGCCTCAACTGCTTTAGGAGCATCCTTATTTGGCTATATTTTATTTGTAGTGATGGGAACATTTCTATTTATGAGATTGCATTGCTTCTGCATCTCAAAAATTACATGTTGATAACCCTTAAGATAGTCATATTGTTCCTCACCCTTATTTACATCATGATCAGAATCATCATGCTCTTCTTTGGTTAAAAACATTCCAAACATGTTTTCATATAGGTAGTGGATGGAATCTTCTTGAATCTCAGGCTGAGTTTCTTCTTCATCAATCGAATTCTGCTAAAAAAGGAGGCCTTACTTGAGGGTCAGGATGATTTATGTTTTCTCTTTGTCTTTGCTGATTCTGAGGCCTTATAAACTGTGGATTTCTAAATTGTGGCTTATGTTGTGCAGGAGGTGCAGAAGCATTTCCAAGGGCAAGCCTATCCATGAGTTTTTTCATAGTCTTCATCATAGAATCAAACTTATCATCTAAGGTGGAAGGATTTTCTTCTTCTTTTAGTTTTGTTTTACCCATATTAGACGTCTTAGCTGCTATCATATTTACTTCTACTTTCACAACATCATTCTTCATTTCTGCTAATTAAGGAGATTCTCTTTCTCTAAGTAGGATAGAGAATTCATAATCAAATCCCTCAACATAGCGCAATTGAGAAGCTCCTGGTGGAGGCTTAAGATGAGCATGTATAGAATCATAAATTTTTTTAAATATCTTGGAGAAATTTTGGACAGTTTAATCTACAACTCTTTTTAAAATATTGTATTTAGTAAGGGCCTACAAAGGGTTTGTTCTATTCCCCCATTTTCTCAAAAACATTTCCTCAAACGGATTCCAATTATGCAAGCTTCTTGGAGCTAGGGCTTTAAACCATTTTATGCCCTCACTAGTGAAACTTTGAGCATATAGTCTCATTTTGACTTCTTCGTGGTCTACCTCCTCTCTGTCTATGAAATCATTAAATTGGTCTACATGTTCTTTAGCTATAATTTCGTCATCACTCCCCCAAGTTTTAATTATAGCAAAGTGTTCACTTGGGAGGGCATTAAGAACAAATGGGAGAAAAAGTTGAGCATATCTAGCAGGTACAACATGAGGTGGAACATTTCCAGCCATGATAATAGGGACTGTGGTATTTTTAGGAGCAATATTAGTAGAAGATGAACTATTAGGAGGTGGTGTAGTTGGTCTTTGTAGTCTAGTTACAAATGAGCTCCAGTCAGGTAAAGGAATACCATATTTTCTTCTTAGAAATAATTCAAATGGGTCTAATTCCTTCAAATTATCAAAATATTCCCTCTCTAACAATAAATTTGATGTGATTTCCTCCCATAATTCTTCTCTTTCTTTTTTGGTTACTAGGGCTGAGGTATCTGTTAGCCACCTATAATAATTTGTCAAAGCAAACAGGTGGCGAAATCTATGTTCAAGCCTTCAAGTGAAAACATTTCCTTTGTAAATCTATCATTCTTGAAGACTCCATGTGTCATCTATTCTCTGAAGAATCGTCACTGCTGTTTCCATTAATGAACCCTGCTGTTTATGAAAGAAACTATTTTCAAAGGCCTCCATTTTCCCCATTTTCCCTCATTCATACTTCATTTCCTTCATTCCCTTCATAAAATACCTTTGATAAGGTTTGAAACTTATTTTTTAATCTTATTAGAACCCTCAAAACCCTCTGAAAAACCTTCATTTTGGCCTAAAAACCAACTTTTCAGCATTTAGGCCTTAAGCCCATTTCGGCCTTAGCCCTAGCCCCTTTCTGCATATGACCCGCGCTGTGACCGGGCGTGAAGCGCTTATTGCATCGCAAATATTTATCTCATTGCAAGTATTCATCGCATCGCAAAACACATTTTACTTGTTTTTCATGATTATTTGCCTCCCGCCGATGCGATCTCGCAATCATTTCTCCACCGTTGATCTGATCTGTTATGCCCAGATCTAACGGCCCATATTTCTCCTCGTTCCAAAACCCACCCTTCCTCATTTTTCTTCATCATTAAATCTCCCTCATCGATCTAGTTTTTAGATCAATGGCTCTCGCTCCATCGCAAATAGGCAATCACATTTTCCCTTTATCCTTTCCTTTTCCTCCTCTGATGTCGATCCCCTGATTTAATCTCAACCGTCGAATCCACAAGAACCAACGGATGAGATTCAATCGCGCTCTGCTCATGATCCCATCACCCGCGCCCGTCGATTTGATCTAGACCATTGAATCCACAAGAACCAATGGCCAGGATCTCATCACACTCCGCCCATAGCCCTCTTTCATCACCCCAATAATTTAATCCTGACCATTGATCTCTTCTGATCCTACGGCCAGCGCTCAATTGCATATTGCAAACACAGTTTCACTTTTTTCTTTTCCTCTAATGGCCTGATTCCCCGATTTGATCTGGACCGTTGAATCCACAAGAACCAACAACTAGGATCTCATCGCGCTTCACATTTCCCTTTCTCCCTTTGAATGTTCCGATGATCGCTGATTAGATCTCCGCCATCCATTCCTATAGATCCAACGGCTCCCATCTTTCCGCTCATTCGCTTACACCGTTCAAAACTCCGCTTTCTCATTTAATCTCAACCGTCCAATTTGCAAATATAATAGTCCTAACTCAACCCCACCATAGCTTCCACCCACACACATTGCTGCCTATTGCGCTTTCCCGCAACCGTCCGATCTGGCGCTCCACATATGATGGACAAAAATGGATATCGCGTAATTTTTGTGCCCAAGATTTAATGTTTCAAATTTACGCGATATGGTCGGTTTTGAAAGGACAGGTGTCGTGCGATGTATGGAATCATTTTTTTTTGGCCAAAATCTTAAACTGCTCGAACGCTACGCAAAGACCACTAATGGTTTTCTGCTAGATCGCTCCCCCCTAAGCAATGTAACTCCTGATTTAATCTCAACCATCGATATCTGAGATCGGACGGTCCTGACTTAATTTCAACCCCATTTTTTTGCCCACCATCTAACCTCCCGAGTGACTCCATCAAATAATCTTGACCGTTGCTTGTTCTAATCTAACGGCCCACTTTATATCGCATTTTCATTTCGTCCACCATTCATCTGATCTCCCAAAGACTTCATTGGACAATCTCCATCGTAGATCACCATGATCTGACGGCACATGTTCATCCTCGTACCCAAACACCCATCAGACCTGTTTTCACCTTCCGCCATGGTTTTTCATCACATTTTCCGCTGCATCCACCATTTTCTATCACTGCTCCTCCATCCTCACGAGCCTCTAAAGCAGTCACCCCACTCCCCCTGGTTTTTATAACATGTTTCTCATTTTTTGCAGGTTTCAAAGGTGGTGAATTCGCACTGTTTTCATAGTCAGTCATGGTGAAAGACCATCGCAGAGCCAAGATCGCAGAGGAAGAAATATCTGAGAAAGGTTAAAGGCATAATATTGAAGATTAAGAATCCTAATCCATAGTCAGCACAGATTAAATACAAATCATTGATCGCAACAGCGCAAAGGGTATATCAGCAGAAGATTCCTTTTACTGAAGAAAGGACCAAATTCCTACTACCCATTCTCTATTCTTCATCAAAACTAGAGCAGCTACTATTCTGACAAAGGGTCCTAAGAACTGTCAGTGCATTAGCTATAAGGCATGGAAGACCTGAAAGACAAATCTTTGCATTTCCTGCCTCAGAGTACAAAAAGAGTACTATATCCAGGAAAGTACTCCAAGAACATACCCTTGGAGTTATTATCAATCTAAAAAAGACCCCTAATTCATCTAAAGGGTATTGCAAGTTAATGTAAATATATTAAAACAAAATGGGCTAGACACTTCTCCCTCTGTTTTAATGAATCATTTAAATACTATCTACCACTACTATCACTTTTTCACCTATAAGAACTCATGAGAAATACATTGTAAATTTTGATTGGTTGGCTGATTATCGCAAAAAGACTGATTGTAAGTTGTTTTCACTGAGTTAGAGTTCTGTGAGCAGTAGTTGTAAATAGGCTGGGAGATGATTTCTAGATGATATCAAGCTATCGGACAAGGATGTATGTGACTGGTTTTGCTCTTATAATATGACAAGCATGTTCATTGGATCTTGATCTAAATCAGTGGTGATGTGTTCTCTCTTCATTATTGTTTTCCCTCTGTTATACATCATGTTCCATCTTCTCTGATAAGAAACAGTAATTTTAGTTTAGGATATACTGCTGCAAGTACCCTAACGCTTCCTACACTTTATTATCTTTAAGTTTTCTACTATTTGTGTATCTAAGAACAATTTCAACATGATTTAACCAGTATAGAAGTTGGTTTGTCCATGCTTACTGATGTATGAATTTAGAGTTTGTTTCTTAGATGTTCTTATAGGGTTTCTGCTGAAATAATTAGGAAACTGGGAGATTTAGAGTTAGCCCTGTCCCCTAGGTTCCTTTTCCAATAGTTAGCCTTTCTAAGATCCCTTTGAGTTGAATGTCAATAGCGGAGAAGGTTAAAATTCTTTCTCTGATCTTAGACTTCACTTTGTGCTAAACTTAAGTGTTGTCTATTGTCTAAAAGTAGTCAGGAGGACTGCTGGATTGTTGTCTTCAGAGTTAGCTTCATTAGGAGTTTTGATAATAGAGGTTAAAGGCATGCCCTGTCCCTAGGCTTACTCTGAAGTGGTCACCTTGGAAGGTTTTCCTTGTCATTCCCGTTCATTTCCTTATTCTTTCATCCCATACTATCGTCTTAAGAGATCCTCTGATATAGATGACTAGCCCTTTGAAAGCCTTGGATATTTGAATTGTAAGTAAACCCTTTTATGACCCCATTTCCCAATGGACTTGTGTTCTCTTTGAATTATCTCCCGATTGCCAAAAAATCCTTCACTACTCATTCCTCTACCTTAGATTGAACCCTTCTTTCATGTTTCCCAACCAAACAAAAAAAATCAAAAACCCTTGTGCTCTATAACTAGCCTAATACCTTAAACTAAACTTCAAAGATATACATTTCTTTGGCTTTATAGAGAGATCCCTCTCTGGATCCAGGAGTGCTAGATCCTGGGATCCCAAAGTGGTTTGATGTTATCTTGTCATTTGGTATTGCCAAATTTTCCAAATCACAGGAACCACAACATAATGGCAACTCCACTGGGGAGATTTTGAGTAGGTCATACCTGATACACTCTTAGGACTTTAGAAAACCCCTTGATTGAAGAATATTTTGTGTGCTAGCCAGTTGAGTCACCAACATAATGGCGACTCCACTGGGGAATATTTGAGTAAAACACTTTTTAAAACATCTCTAAGAACTCAAAGAAGACCAAATTAGCCTTGATTTGGTGTAGATTGTTGATGGTGGACAACAGCCTGCTTCAAAACATTCTAAACCCTCTACCTGGCGACTCCAAAGTTCCTAAAAGATCAAAAGACTCCACTGGTGATCAGTAGGTCTGCTAATTATATTTTTTTTCACAAGACTCCACTGGGAGACCAGTTTCATCACAACATCATCCATACTAAATGAAACACATAGGATTAAGCTTCTTTGTTTAAATATATTTTTCCTCTTAAATATTGTCATACCTGGCTAACTTTCTTTGTTGAGTCTGAGAACTTAACATACTGGCTTCAAGAGAAATTTATACCAGAGCTTATCCTAATCCAAATCCTCCTAAAATAGTTGACAATCCAGAAAGCATTCTTTGGAAGTATCTCACATCTAGGGATTCAAATATTGTCAAACCCATTCTGTTAGTATGAATTCTTCGTCGAAGCGTACGAAAAAGAACCACTTAAGCTACGCATAACTAATAGCCCTAACAACAATAGAGGCTGCCAAACATCTTCAGATCTGCGATTAGTAGTAAAAATGCTGCAACAAACAGATCTATAAATGGAAAGACATTTAAGCAGTAAAGTAAAGGTTTTGCTCCATGCATCCAATAGACAAGACAAGAACACGATTTTTTGAAAGAATTTTATATTACAGGGCACCTGGGAGGAAAACAAGAAGGTGTATCCAGCTCTCCTCAATGGGATGGGTTCTTTGTAGTCCTCAGCACTTTAGATCTAAGCTTTCTCTCTCTTGTAGGTGTAGAAAACCCAATGCAGAAAATAGAGCTCAATGGGAGAATGGTGAAAATGAGACCAAGTGTATAGATCCAGAGTGATCTAGTAGGCAACAAAAGGTCAGGAATGATGGGGAAGAACCCTCCTATTTATAACAAAATATTGGGTCATTCTAGATCTTGGTGCATGATTAAAATAATGTTAACCAAATCTAGATCCACCTTTTATGGAATACTTTATTATATTTGTTGGGGGGAAAGGGTCTTTGACTTGGGTCAAATCCTTTGATTAGTCAAAAATAAATAAATAAATGATTTATTTATCTTTTTAAGGAAGTGGTTGGAAGATAATCAAATAAATAATGATTTATTTAATTATTTGTGGGTGATTTGGTCATATTTAACAAGGAATATTATCTAAATAAGATTTAAATAACTATTCCTAGAAAATAATAAGATAAATAAAGGTTTATCTAATTAATTTCTTTGTTTTGGGTTAAACATGACTAGGAATAATAATTAAATTATGGTTTAATTAATTATTCCATGAGGAAAATCAAACAAATATAGGTTTATTTAATATTTCCTTTTGGGGTTTCCTGTTTTAACATAGTGAAAGCAGTTTTACTTAGGGTAAAACTGGTCTTACATGGTGTACTTGGGTCCATCTAATGATAATAGGTTAGATGACCAAAAAATGGTGTAACAGATTGCCCCCCAGCGTGCGAGTGTCAGGAGCAAATCGTATGACCGAAGTACGTTGTAAGAATACAATCACTAGACAACAAAAGGGGATGTCAGAGAGAGAAATGTGAGGTAGATAGTGTGTTGAAGGACTAGACCCTGAGGAGACGAGACTCGCAGGTGCAACAAGTCTCTTTTTATGAGAGGGTACCTGTGCTGAAGGCGGCGGGGGAGGCATACCTATGCCCGCCGAGACAAAGGACAAAAGAATAGTGTGTCCAGAAAACAAGGGACCGAACTATAAGATACAGCTGGCATAATCAGGAGCCAGATAAAAATACAATAAGGAATCCCACATACATGCTGTGCCTGGGATAACAGCCAGGACTGGTACAATAATATCTGAGTACATGAGATACAAATACAACCCAAATGCCCCCTATGAATGGGGAAGGGCTCACAAAATCTGACTGATACATGCAAATCGAAAGAGGCGCTGCAAGTGGCGACGGCCAACATCATCAAATATCTGGAGCTGCATCGAAGGCTGCAAGGAGGAGGTCATCCGGGCATGTGGGGGGCTACCTGCAGGGCCACCCCCTCATGAGGGCTGAGACATCTCACACACACCCGGGAATCATCAAGAGCTGCTGCTGGATCACTTGAACCATCGAGTATACGGATCTCGATCATGCTGAAAGGAGCTGGAGAAACAATCAAGTCAAAGGGGAAGAAGAGATCCCTTTGCCTGATCCGAGGCACCGAACAATAGTGGAAGCTGGAACCAAGGTACACCGCCCTCTAGACCTGGCTTCTGGAATGAATGAGCTGATGTCAACAGAAGGAGGTCTGCCATAGGTGAGGCAATGAGAGATCCTCAACTAAGGCACGAGAGAAAATAGTAGAGCGATGGACAGACTGACACTAATGATGATGGTGGAAATGGGAAGGATGGAGTGGCAGATGGATGACTTCCCTTGTTAGAGCATAAAGGGCATGAATGACATGGCAGCGACTGACACAATATCGGAAGGGATAGGGGACAGTGGGGCTGAAGGTCATGATATGCGACACAAGAGAGGAACCAAGCAAAGAAGAATGGAGGGCTATAGTGGGGTACAAAGGGACGCAGGATAGACTCCATGAATGCAATGATGACTCAACTTGGATGCTCTAAACAAGGGCGACTTGATAGTGCTGCCGCACAGTAAAGGCCCCAATGGGGGACCATGGAAGCATGAGTACAAGGTGGGCACTCATGACGAAAATCGACACGAACATGGACAAGTAAGGGAGCTATATGGTGCCCCAAGTACAAGTGGCGTGAGGAAATTCGATTTTAAATGGAGGTGAGGTAACTTCTCGTGGACGAAATGGGTCCTGGTGAAGTAGGAAAAATGAAAAAACAGATGTTGGCTATCTAAAAGAAAATAAAACATGCATTTCAGAGGGGAAATGCTAAGGGTAATATTTCTTAAGATAGAGTTCATTGCGAGGGTTAGGAAGGGGATGGCCTTCGAAATCCTCTAAGAGGTATGCCCCTTTGCCAAGATCCTTACGAATGATGTAAGGGCCTAGCCATAATGAGTCAAACTTCCCATGACCTAGGACATCATGGGCCTGGTCATATACTAGAACAAGGTCGCCTTCGCGAAAAGTGCGAGGCTGGACTTTTCGGTCATACTGAGCTTTGGTGCGTTTTTTGGCCGCTTCCATGGTTTGCAAGGCAACACGGTGGTCTTCGGAGGCACGCTCAAGCATGATAAGTCGTTGTTCTAGCGGTGGGGTCTCAGGGAGAAGTGCAACGGCCAGTTGTAGGGAAGGGATTTCACATTCGATTGGTAAGACAACCTCCTCTCCAAAAACGAGGTGAGGAGGGTTATGGTTGGGGGGCAGAGGTGCCCCTAAGCATGGTGTGGTCATGCCAAAATGTATTTAGAAAAATGGGAATCTAAACACATTTTAATGATGTGGTGTGCCATTTGTTCTGGTTATGGTTATGCAGTTTGAGAAAGAAAATGGAGGATTACCAATCTCTTTTGGTACTGCATATAGGGATCAAATGGACTTTAAGTTTCCGAATTGGCATACCTGGTGTCACTATCCCAAAAGGAGGATTTGGAGATAATGAACTGATGCTCTCGTAGAAAAGTTATAGGTTGGTCAACAATAATGCCTAAGAGACTGGGTTGCTGATGTAAGATGAGGGAACGATAAGGGGTATCATCCCGAGAGTGATCTGAAGTGATATGGGACTCTAGAGGTTCTTCTAAATGTGGAAGAATACTGGGTCTAGAGTCAACACGACCAGATACACTAGGAGAGTGGTGGAGAATGGCTTCTCTTGGTCTCTCAAATGTGGGTGCCCCCTTACCCAAACATTGGGTTTCGATGTAATGGCCACAAGGTGGATGTGGTGTGAACGCATGGGTTCGATGTAAGGGGGAATTGATAAAGTCAGGGGTGGGAATTTCTTCCAGAATGTCTTCATCGTGATAGAATATGGGGTGACTGGTGGAAGAAGAACCACCTAACGTGGTGAAGTGGCCTGAATCATCATCATGAGAAGAGAGGTTCACATGCGCATCGTCACAAGGGGTGACCGAAGAGTAAGTAGATAAAGGATCTACCGATGTCGAGCCCAAGATGACCGCTGAAGGAAGGTCAAGCGAAACAACAGGGGAGGATTCAGATGGAATGTTCCCCAAGGGTCTCATGGATGATGATAGGTAGAGAATGCTAGACGAAGGCTCCGTCATCTCGACATCCGGAGGGGGAATGTCAATGGGAGCAGTCATATCTGGTAGTTCTGCTGAAGCAGAATGCGCAAATAGGAGAGAGGTGGACTCATTGCGCTTGGCCTCGAATTGGTGGACCGCAGCGATAGAGGTGCGGAAGTCCGTGAGGCGGGGACAAAGATGGGTGGAATGGCCATGGAGATCACAAAAAGCACAGGGGTGGTTGGTGTGAATAGTCTTGGGGTTCTTGGCCGCGGTCGCGGAAGGAACAGAGGCTTCTAGGACCGCGGACTTAGGGAACGTGACATTAACCATGGGCTTGAGATGAAGTAATTCAGGACAGGTATAAGAGGCGTGACCGACAACATCACACAAAGCACCCTGGATGGTATGCTTTGGAGGCTGAGGAGGAGCAGGGTTTGTCGGGGCAGCCTTGTCCTTTGATGCCCCCTTGCGAGCTTTGCCCTTCTTACCCGAAGCGGTCGCAACAGGAGGTGGTTCCTGTTGAAGTGACTGAGGCACTGATGCAACAGGAGAAGCCATGGGGACCGGTTGAACCGGGGTCAAAGCGATATAAGGTTTGGGTTGACCAGGCAAGGTGGGGGCTGGAGGATCAAGGTACCAAACGGGAATCCCAAGTATCAAGTTAGGAAGAGAGAGGGTGGCCATGACTGGTACCGTGTACACTCCTGGTGGGGGAGCTAGGAACGGTATCTGACCAGAGGGGGCATGGCCAGGTGGGATGGCTCCTAAATGGCTAAGGCCTGGAGGAACCGTGCCAGGGGGATAAAGGGGCTCATGACTACCAACTGCAGGTGAAGGGCTAGGAGCAGGTTGCGGAGGGCAAGGTTGCTGACTAGCCGAAGCAGGTTGCTTGAGAGCAGCCCAAGACGATTGCATCATGCAAACATTCGATGAGCTGGAGTCAGAGATAGGAGGAGGGGGGAGATTAGGAAAATTTCCAAGCAGGGAGGAATCTTTGTAAACGTCGGGGGAGACACTGGTCAAGGAATCGACGGTTTTCTTGTTGGCTACAGAAGAGATGGTCGTCTCAGGTGAGGTCTGAGCTTTTGGCTCATGATATGTCAACTGGTCAATGGTGACTATCTTTCCATTATGAGGGAAAGACATCTTGCGGAAAACCGCGGATGGGACAACAGACATAGCATAGGTGTAGCTTCGCCCCAATAGAATGTTGTAGTCTAGCGGGGCGTCGATGACTTCGACGTCAACACAAACAGTCTTCCTGGCAAGGGTAATAGGACAATTACGGAAGAGGCCAATGGGCTGTGAGGCGTGGCCGTCCCACGCTCGAAGGGTGATCGTGGAAGGGGCCAGCTCAGGGGATCCGAGTTGCTTCCAAACCGAAGCAGACATCACGCAGGTGGATGCCCCCTCATCAATTACACACCGGGAAACGTTGGCGTTCCGGATTTTGACTGGGATTTGGAAGGCGACAGAAGGAGGAAGAGGAGGATGGTCCGATGGAGTGGCATCGAAAACAATCATTTGGTCATCAGCAGGATCTACAACACCCAGGGCAGATAGCAGAGCCTTCTTTTGGGAAGGGCACGATTGGAGGAGTTCCAATGTGGAAATGGCAGCAGGAGATTGCGCCAAATCATCTACTATGCTAGACGAATGAGCAGCTCGACCAGAAGCAGCATTTCGGCGTAATGGTCCTTTAGGAATCTTGGTATGAACCTCAACTTTGGGTTGAGGGATATGTAAGGGACCATTGGGTGTCGAAAGAGGCTCTGTAGAACCGGAAGAAGGGGACTCGAGGGCAGACTGAGCGGGAGGCTTGGGGTACTGGCGAGACTGAGTTTGAAGGTTAAGGTCAACGGTTAGAGGCGAATCAGAGTTCATCATGAGGATCTGGTAATTGGAGGAACCAGAAGGGGAAGGTGGAGTGGCCACCTGTCCGTCAGGTGGTTGGGTAGCCATGAATCCCTGTTGTGCATCCACCTGTGCTTGAGGGGGCGGGGAGTGCTGTTGCAGGGGTTGAGAAGGCAAGGGAGGCGAAAGTGCATATGCTGGAGGAGTTGGCGCGCCAGGCTGTGGATAAGGGTAATGGTTAGGTTGGGCAACATTGAGGTAAGCAAGAGGTTGGGCAAAAGGATGAGGCATGCCGTATCCTGGATGCATGCTACCGGGAGGGGGAGAGGTGCAGGAAGTGGTGCCCCCTCCCCCAGGAAAACCATAGCTCATGTGAGGTTGAGCGGATGGATGAGAGATGGGTCCAATGATACTGTTGGCGGCATGAGGTGCCCCCGGTGCATGGGCATCATTGGGTGTGGGAAGATCAGGTAGGACAGTAGGATCATAACCTGTCTGAGCGTAGATCAGGTCATACTTTAACGCCATTTGGAGGGCATCTTCTTCGGTTTGAGGAAAATGGGATGCGACATCTTTTCCGATAGGGGACAAAAGAGATCTAAGGAACCAGTCCATGTAGACACGGTCTTCGAAGGGAGGAGATTGGCATAAGCTCCGTCGTCTTCGCCATTCCTGGACATGGGTAGAAAGGCGGGTCGAAGAGGTTTGCTTGAAGGAAGTCAAGAGTTCGATACCAGTTTCATAACGAAGGGGAAGCTGGAAGTAAGATAAAAAGGCCCGGGCAAGAGTTGCAAAGGTGGTATGGGAGGAAGTGGGCTGGTCAACATACCACTTAGAAGCTTCGCCTGTAAGCGTGCGTTGGAACAGTCTAAGACGAACAGAGTCGTCGATAATGGAGGTAGATGAACACCACATGTGGAAAGATCGAACATGATTTGAAGGATCTTCTCCAGCACGACCTTCAAACTTTGGGATGTCGGAAGGGAGCTTTTTCGGCATAGCGGGCCAACTAGCGTCATGATGTATAGGGTCGTTTATCAACCGGTCCAAATATGGGAGGCTGAGGCCTGCCAAGAAGGGGAGTAAGGGTGTATTCGAGGTAGTTCTTGTGGTGGTTCCGCTAGTAGTAGTTCCGGCATTAGGGCCGGGAGCACCACTAGCGTTAGGCCCTGGACCAGACATAGTGAAGGTGACAGGGGGAGAACCTAGAAGGAAAAGGAGAACCCAAAGAATCAGAAGAGGAGTCGAAGGAGGACTGGCTCGATGACGGCGGGGCGGAGTAGGTCAATCAACCGGAAACGGAGGGTGAAGGCCAAGAAGTCGCCGGGAAAGGCGCCTTGGGGGCGCAATGATGATAGGAAGAAGGAAACCGACAAGGGAAGAAAGGGACAGAATCAAGTAACGTCAAGGGCAGATAAGGTGCAGTGACAATTGATTTTAGAGTCTTTGCCAGGCGGTGTTAACCAGGCGCTTCTTCACTTAGGGTCAGTGTGTGGTGTGCGTTAATTTTAATTTTTAAACCCTTTTCGTTTTGAGAGCAAGAAAAAGTGTGCTGCGTAACTAAAAAGAAATCTGCAGAGAACAATATAGATTGCTGAAATAACAGAACATTTAACAGCTAACCATGCATCAATTGAACCCAAAAAGGCGGGTCTCTCAAAACTACTCTAAAAGAGGGAAAAAATATATTCAAAACACACGGAAAAAGAGGCCAATAGATCTAGGGTAAAAAGGGACAAGGATCTAAAGGAGAAAGCTGCTAAAAAGAGGTGCAGATCACAGCCAAGAGGCAGAGGAAAGGTGGCCGGAAAAAGGGGGAAATCAGCAAAAAGCAGAAGGGACAGGGATGAGGTCCTAAAGGGGGGTCCAAACAAAACTACAAGAGGTGATTTGAAAGGAAGAAAAGCTGATTAAAAGGGATCTGAGGATGAGGTATCAGATCTGAAAAAGGGAAGGCTGAAACTCTGAAAAATCAGACACCTGAAACAGCGAAAACTCTTCCACCAAAAGTGGAGGGTACTGAAGCCCTAGGGGGCTAGGTTCCCACTTAGATGAGCAAAAGCAGATCAGAAACAAGTCGAAACGGGCTGAGACAGAGGCTGGAAAACCCTGACAGAAGCTTTAGAAAAACCCAGAAAAAGTTCAGAAAAACAGCAGAAAAAAGTCCAGGTCGCGGTTTTTGACCAGTTTTTCGCTCCGGTCGCAGTTTTGGGGCTTTTTTCTGCGACCTGAGGCTTGAGGTCGCACTTTTTGGGCCAACAAGTGCGACCTGCACTTCCGGGACTCTCGGCGGCAGATTTCAGAAAAAAAATGTCGTCTCAGCTGCGGCTGATGTCGGTCACCTGCGCAATAGGGCCAGAAACACACGGAAGTTAGAAATTGTAATGTTTGAGGGCTTTATGAGGAAAAAACCACATGAAAATAGGAAAAACAAAAAGATGAAAAGAAACCCTAGGGTCTGAAGTAGCTGGATATGCAGGAATAGGAAAAACGACAGCGGTCGTAATTTAAAACCCGTGTGGAGTCGCCATTTGTTAGTATGAATTCTTCGTCGAAGCGTACGAAAAAGAACCACTTAAGCTACGCATAACTAATAGCCCTAACAACAATAGAGGCTGCCAAACATCTTCAGATCTGCGATTAGTAGTAAAAATGCTGCAACAAACAGATCTATAAATGGAAAGACATTTAAGCAGTAAAGTAAAGGTTTTGCTCCATGCATCCAACAGACAAGACAAGAACACGATTTTTTGAAAGAATTTTATATTACAGGGCACCTGGGAGGAAAACAAGAAGGTGTATCCAACTCTCCTCAATGGGATGGGTTCTTTGTAGTCCTCAGCACTTCAGATCTAAGCTTTCTCTCTCTTGTAGGTGTAGAAAACCCAATGCAGAAAATAGAGCTCAATGGGAGCAAATGGTGAAAATGAGACCAAGTGTATAGATCCAGAGTGATCTAGTAGGCAACAAAAGGTGAAGAATGAAGGGGAAAACCCTCCTATTTATAACAAAATATTGGGTCATTCTAGATCTTGGTGCATGATTAAAATAATGTTAACCAAATCTAGATCCACCTCTATGGAATATTTTATTATTATTTGTTGGAGGGAAAGGGTGCTTGACTTGGGTCAAATCCCTTGATTAGTGAAAAATAAATAAATAAATGATTTATTTATCTTTTTAAGGAAGTGGTTGGGATATAATCAAATAAATAATGATTTATTTGATTAATGGTGGGTGATTTGGTCATATTTAACAAGGAATATTATCTAAATAAGATTTAAATAATTATTCCTAGAAAATAACAAGATAAATAAGGGTTTATCTCATTAATTTCTTTGTTTTTGGGTTAAACATGACGGGAATAATAATTAAATTATGGTTTAATTAATTATTCCATGAGGAAAATCAAACAAATATAGGTTTGTTTAATATTTCCTTTTGGGGTTTCCTATTTTAACATAGTGAAAGTAGTTTTACTTAGGGTAAAACTGGTCTTACATGGTGTACTTGGGTCCATCTAATGATAAAAGGTTAGATGACCAAAAAATGGTGTAACACATTCATAGAGCTAACTCAACACTTTAGAACCTTGCAGCTCTATCAGATACTCAATTTGACTTAGATTTACCAGGTAATTTACCAAGCGCTGAGTCATTCAGTGGTATATATCAGACAGAATTTGAGCTTCCAAGTTCACCACTACATAGTGGTCAACATATTAGTGGCAGAGAAACCTCTCCATCAACACCTCCTGACATCCACTTCATTCATAACTTAGGTCTCTCCCACCCTAAGTCTGCTCAACAGTTTTTGGTTGGTCCAAGCATTTCTGTCATCTGCATACCTATTGTCCAAGCTACTCCTTTCCCCCCACAAAAGACTATCATGGCAGCATGGTATGCTCCCCTAGTGTTGCCACAACCTCTGGTACCTTTACCCAATGATTATCAGTCTAAAATTCCCCATTTCATTGGAAAAGAATCTACCATAGCTCAAAAACATGTAGATAGGATGGAAGATGCTTTTGATTATATGGAAATAGAAGATGAGACCATTAAGATGAGAATCTTCGCTCAAAGTTTAGGAGGAGAGGTAAAAAAGTGGTTTAAAGGTTTAACTCCTAATAGAATCAATGACCTTCCCTCTTTACATCAAGGTTTCATAAACAAATGGGAAATCAAAAGTAACCCTCTCCAAATATTAGCAGAGTATAAAAATCTTAAAATAAATCAGGGAGAGAGTGTTCATGATTACTCCACTAGGTTTAATAGTGTCTACAATGCTCTTCCACCCCACATGAATCCTCCCCAAGGAATGGCCTTAGTAAAATACCCTGAAGGTTTCGATGCTAACATGGCCTATCAACTAAGGGAGAGAGACTATTCAACTCTAGAAGACATGCAGAAGGGAGCTGTGAGTGTAGAAGCAAACTTAATTGAAAAAAGAGCTAGGATGATGGTTGAAAAGAAGGTAACCTATAGGGAAGACACCACAACTTCTACATCTGATTCAAAATTTGATAATCTAGCCAAAAACATGGGGAGGATAGAAATAATGATGGAGAAAATGGTTTTCCAAGCCAATAATCAGAATAGAAATCAGTCTCAAAACCAGAACCAAAACGTTAGGAGAAACACTCCCCCAAATAGGCAAAGGGATTATGATCAACAAATCATACCTCCATTCCAAGAAAATTTCCTTGATGAGGATGAGGGAATAATAGAAGAATAAGAGGGAACTATTATAAACATGGTGGAAGTGGATAACCAAGATCACACCTTTTCCACAGAAGATAACCAGACCTCATACACACATTGGGATGAGGAAGGGTTAGAATCTAAAGACTATAGGTTAGGATTCGAGAATGCCATCATGCATGTCCGAGAAAAATATGATCTCATAAGAAAAAATAACCTAGATAATCCCAAACCAAAAACCTCTGAAATCACCATTAACAAAAGACCTAAAAAAACTCCTAAAGGGACTGCTGAAAGCAAAAAAACAGCAGCTGAGAGTTCTGGGAAAAACAAGGAAAAAGACATCCAAACCATTGATAAACCAAGCCAAGAAACTAGAAGCACTAGAATTACACCTAATGCTCCTAGAAAAACAATTTCAACTAGTGTACATAGTGAGAATCAACAAGTTGACCTTGCCAATAAAACGGTGACCAACAAAACAGAATTGAACCTTTCAAAGAGTCAGTCTCCTTTCAATATGGAGAGCAAAATAGCCAAAATCAAAATTTATGTCTGTCTTACTGAGTTGGCCACCCAAGATATATATAAATTTCAAATTTTCAAAGCTTTAAACTTAGGAGAAGACAATGACTCTGTTAACCTAAATGATGATCAACCAGCTCTCTTATTTGGCCCAAAAATTGAAGGGAAATTTCAGGAAGGAGTAGTGCCTCCTTTTTATGTCAGGTTAAATGTCCATGAAAAAATCCTACATAATGCCATGCATGAATCAGGGGCTTCACACAACCTCATGCCAAAGGTGATCATGGAAAAATTAGGCCTAGAGATAACCAAACCATATAAGGATTTATATTCTTTTGACTCTAGCAGAGTGAAGTGTTTGGGCCTGATCAAAGATCTCTGTGTAAATTTGACCCAAATCCCAGCCAAGTGCATGGTAATGGATGTTGTAGTGGTTGATGTACCTCCCAAGTATGGCATGTTGTTGTCAAGATCATGTTGTGCTAAACTGCAAGGTACAATGCAAATGGACATGACATATGCCACTATCCCTGTTTTCAGCCAGCTTAGAAGACTATATAGGGAAGCACACATGAAATTTATGGTAAGTAGCCCATAGAAACCAGAAAATTCCCCTCTTTACTCTATCCATACAGACCTAGACTCTTTTATCCTTTACAATGATGAGTTTACAAAGGAGCAAGAGCTAGAGAAAAAAAATTCAAATAGCAGAGTAGAGCCCACAAATCTAAACATAATGGTAGCTCTAGATATAGAGGAAAACAAGGGAGAAAAATTAGAACAATCCACAGAGTTAGAAAATCAGAACCAAGACTGTAGAGATCAGATTACCCATCAACCTACTAACCTCAAGGAGCAGGAAAACATTAAGGGTGAAATTGATAACATATATGCTAACAATCCATTATGGAGCATGAGCTTTGATGGGTCTTGCACTAAAATAAATACAGGAGCTGGGGTATGGTTGCACAATACTGAAACAATTATGCTGAGAGTCATGCCTTCAAGCTAAACTTTAAATTCACAAACAACATAACAGAGTATGAAGCTCTCCTCTTAGGGCTACATCTATTGAAAAAAATAGGAGCTAAGAGGATAGTTGTTCATGGAGACTCAGAGCTGGTCATCAAACAGATAAATGGAGAGTACACTACCAAACATCCTAGATTAAGGGCATATAGAAATGATGCCATGGATCTGTTGAAAACATTTGTAGAATATGAGCTTGTGTTTGTCCCTAGAGGTAAAAACATACTTGCAAATGGATTAGTCTGTGCTGCTAGTTCATATCAGAGACCACTTAATGACAAACAGATCACTGTTCAAACAAAATACAGACCAGCAGTACCAGATAATGAAAAATATTGGTAGGTATTTGAGGGTGACAAATAGATAGAGGATTTCCTACTTTCCAGGAATGAGTTTTAATTACCTGATTCAAGCTCTAAGTCCAATGAAAATTGTCTAGATAAAGCGCCCCCTGATGAAGAAAAACCATTCCCTACTGCAGAAATAAACATGTTGACCAAAGAATTTGAAAACCAAACAGAGGAATACATGAAAACAGATAAAGAAGACATAGAGGTACTGCAGTCCAAAGACAAAAGCATACCTAGAGGACTAGCACCCCTAGAGGACCTCTTTGATTTTAATGATGTGGCAAAGAAGCCCACTATAGAACCCACTGAATCTGATGTTGAAGAATGTAATATAGGCAGCAAAGACAAGCCTAAAATGATCAAATTATCCAAAACATTACCAGCTCATATCAAACAGAAATACATTGATTTATTTAAAGAGTTTTTTGATGTTTTTGGTTGGATTTATGAATATTTGAAAGCCTATGACATAGAGATCATCCAACATAAAATTCCATTGAAAGAAAACTAGAAACCTTTTAGGAAAAAATTGCGCAAAATAAACCCTGTACAGTTACCCTTGGTAGAAAAAGAAATTAAGAAAATGTACGAGGATGGAATCATAGTCCCTGTGAGGTTTTTATATTGGGTATCTAACCTTGTGGCTGTAAGGAAAAATACAGGAGAAATTAGACTGTGCACTGATTTTAGAAACTTAAACAGAGCCTCCTTAAAAGACAATTACCCTTTACCCAAGATGGAACACATCCTACAAAGGGTAGTAGGTTCTAGGATAATCTCTCTATTAGATGGCTTTTCAAGGTATAACCAGGTCTTAGTACTCCCAGAAGATCAAATTAAACCAGCCTTCACCACTCCTTGGGGCACTTTCATGTATGTGAAGATGCCCTTTGGATTAATGAATGTTGGTGCCACCTTTCAAAGAGCTATGGACATTGCATTCTCAGAAGAAATAGGTCACTTCATTGTAATTTACCTTGATGACATTATAGTTTACTCCAAAACTGATGAAGAACACCTCAAACATTTGAGAAAGGACTTTGAGAAATGCAGAAGATTTGGGCTATCTTTAAATCCCAAAAAGACAGTGTTTGGTCTCCAAGAAGGTAAACTTCTTGGTCATTTCATATCTGAAAAGGGGATTAAAATAGACCCAAAAAGGGTTGAGGGTATTTTTAGTGTCAGTCTAGTCATACTGCCATCAGTGATCAAAATTTCTCTTTTGCATTTGCATATTAGGAGTCCCATACCATAAATTTTCACCATTCCGCTAGGTCATGGATTCATTGATGGTAGTGATTTTTCATCATTTTTCCCCTCATGTGAAATTTTCTGATTCTCCTCTCTATGGTTTTTATTCATGAGTCTCTTTCACTCTCTAATCCATTTCATTAGGTCATAGGGTTGATTCCATTAGGTCCTAGAGTCTCATCATGATCAAATTAGTTAGTCAAGTGTCAATAAATTTCAGCAAGGTCATGAGTAAGTCAATAAAATAAAATTCACTGTACCTATGAATATTAAACAAATTTTTTATTCAGTTTGATGTAATTTTCACCTCAAAACCATGTTTTGAGGTGAAAACATGAATATTAAACAAATTTTTTATTCAGTTTGATGTAATTTTCACCTCAAAACCATGTTTTGAGGTGAAAACATAATACTTTTCCTTTATTATCATTTATTGTGTAATTTATGTCAGTATATGTAATAAGTCACACTTTGGAAGTTGCTATCTCCACAAAGTCATCACCATGCCTTTCAGAGAAATTTCCCACAACATTTTCAGTGTCACATCATGTTCTAAGAAGATCCAACAGAAAGAGCCTGGAAAGAGCTTTCCAACGGTATACTACACTCTCAAAACTGACTCCTGGATTGAAATTTATGCCTAAGTGAATAAAAGTCCTCTATACCCTAACCCTTCCCCTTTTTCCCACCTTTCCCCTAAACTTTATGTTATTAAAGTTTAATATTTTCCTTTCTAAAACCCTTATTTCCCTCATCTGATGGCTAAATCGCATAATTAAAATATTTTTAAACATATATACGATTTAATAACCACTTCCCCTCCATACTCCTTTAAAACTTTATAATAAACATTTTGAAGGTTTTTATTATAAAGTCCCATTTCCTTTTCCTGTTCCGATTACATAATTGCGATCGAAAAAGTCTTATATAAAACCCCGATCCAATTTTATAAAACCACTTCCCCCGCATGACCCTTTGAAACTTTATAATAAATTTTTAAAAGTTCTATATCATATATTCCCCACCATTCTAAACCTTTCCTTCCCCGATCGCATTGCAACATTTAAAATATGTGCCCCGATTGGCCCTCCTGTTCAAAAAAACTCTGATGCGATTGAGAGTCCCCGTTTACCATACCTTTGATTGACTCCCTCCGATTGCATCCTAATCATTGATTCAATCAACGATCCGATGGTCTATATTCCATCGCATCATCGCAATCGGCCCTTTCCAATGATCCCCTCCGATTGGCCCTTGTCAAAAACTCCAATGTGATTACATCAAATCCCGCTGATTGAATCCCTCCAATTGACCTTGCCCGATCGCATCCTGACCATCGATCTGCTCATCCGATCGGATGGCTCACAAACCATCGCGCCACTGCAATCGGAAAAATTCCTTTGTGCCATATATTTTGCCTCTGCTCCCTCTTTCGATTTCGATTGTGATTGGCTGGGGCCCACATATAATCTTCCACCGTTCAAAATGAAAGAACCTTTTCCCTTTGTAAACCTTCAATTTCATTGTATTTTGTTTTATATAAAGGACTTCTCATCTCATCACTTATTCTCTAATCGCATCGAAGTTTTCCATCGTTTCATTGTATGTAACACCCACTCCGAGCCCCGATTTGCGATTGCAATTTAGTTCCCGATCCCACCTTTAATCCCTTCCGCCCTTTACAATTAAAAAGGGTCTTTCCCTATGTAAAATGGAAAATTCATTTTATGCGAATTTTCAAAGGGATTTCTCCCATTTCTCATCGCATCGGCTTTTCCACTATCGCATCACACATTTCGTTACTCTGCTATGTATTACATTCACTCCTGCTCTAATTACGATTGTGATTTCCCTTTCCATTTACACTAATTTCAATCGTAATGTTTCCATCACATCGCATATTTTGCAATCGCTCTATTCCCAAATATCTTCTCTCCCTTTCGATCTTCCAATTTTGATTCGGTCCCACCACCTCTCCCTTTGATCCTTCCATCCAAAATCGGTTTTTCCCTTCACTAAGGCATAATTTCATTTTATTTTATTTCAAAGGCAATGGAAAGAAACATTCAAAGGCCGAGAGCTAATATGAGACCAAGATTTTTACAACAGCACGAAAATAGGATCAGCTCTTCAGATTGCCTATTTTTTGTTCAACAGCGTAACAGTGAATTTGCCAAAATGGTCAAATATAATGTTGCTCCTTCTTTTAGGCAGATTGTTGGTTCTCTTTTTTATCCTCGGATTTCAGTTCTTGAGCTGTTAAAACAACTCCCCTTTTATTTGGATCTATGTTCCCACATTTCAGTCTATTTAATTTAATTGTAAATCATTTGCAAAGCAGCTAGTAAATCAGTAAGTAGGGGAAAAGTGTGGAAAATCAAGAGGACGCTCTGCACTCCATTGTAACAGTTTTGGACAGGGAATTAAATAAAGAGATGCAGCTCTGATTTATGGGATCCATGTGGTATGAAATTTAGTATTTTTTCTCTCCTTTGTGTTCATATGTGAACTGTTATGTGTATCATTCATTCATAAAACTTCCCTGTTTGAATGCTTTCAAGATAGAAAGGTAGAATCCATTTTTAATGCTCTGCCTTGGAAAATCATTCAATATTCCGTGTTTTCTTCTGTGTGAAAAGGATCCATCTGCTATGCCCTTTTCATCTCCTTCAGTCTTTCCATCCCATCATTATTTAAACTTATATGCTAAAATTTCCTTCCGATCTTGCCCCATGAAATAACTTGTATCCCTGATTTAATTCCCCAGTTTCAAACTATCTTATTTGTCCCATACACCCCTAAAAATTCATTCATTTTATTAGAACAATTTCCAATTCTTATACCTAGCCTAAAATTAGTTCATAATTGTACTTGGTTGAATATCTTTTCATAGAGAGAGCCCTCTCCTGACCTTGTAGGGCTAGCTATAAGGATGAGCGTGGTTTAAGTGTTACCCTGATTTTCCTTTTTCAGCCTGAAGTCCAGATTAGGTGCTAACATCTCTGGTGACCATACTGGGGATATTTTTAGCACAAAATATTGATCACCCCAGTAGTATTTTTTCTTGTAAATTCTTGATGATAATATTTCAAAGTTTTTCTAGGCTGAAATAAAATCTTGTAAAGTAGGAATTCAACCACACTGGCTTCAAGAACATACACAAGGGCCAATCCGAATCCAAATCCTCCCCCTATGTTTGAAAATCCTAATCTGACTCCAAGAATCGTCAGAAGACAAGAAGGATCACTAAGTCCCAGACCTATCTTCAGATCCCATACTTGGCCCAGTGAGTGGTTCTTTGTAGAAGATCTTTCTTTTGACGAGAGTTTTGAGCTTTCTTTGTTTAGAAATAAGTTTGAAACTGCACTTGATGACAAAGTTTTAGATCCAGAATTCCTTGTAGATATTGAAGTTCAAAGGGAAAATTCCTCAATTGATGATTATATTCTGAATTCCCCTCAGTCATCTATCATTGTAACTAATATCCCTGAGCCTTTAGAGTCATCAGGAACAACATTTCCTCCTCCTAATTCATCAGCATTCCCATCAGTCAATTCCCGGCTTTCATCTCCTCCATCAACCCCTCCCTTAAATCCTAGTATCACAAACACTGTTGTAAATCCACCCAGATTCATGGCTTCCCGGTATGCACCCCTGGTTTTACCTCAGGTTCTGAATGATATGCCTACTGATTATCAAAGTAAAATTCCTATCTTTGATGCCACTCAAAGCATCACAGCCCAGCAGCATGTTGATAAGATGAATGCCTTTTTTGATCTACGTGAGGTAGAAGCAGAGAATGTAACTACAAAGTTGTTTGTCCAAAGTTTTGGAGGTGAAGTTAGAAAGTGGTTCAGAGCCTTACCAGCAGGCTCAATCAAAAATTTGCAGGAGTTACATAAACAATTTTTTGACCGATGGGAGGTAAAGAAGAACCCCCTTCAAATTTTGTCTAAGTATGAAAATATTAAAATAAATGTGGGTGAAACTATACAGGATTATTGTTTAAGATTCAATGTTGTATATAATGCTATTCCATCAAACATGAAACCTCCTGTGGGATTAGCCTTGCTTAAATTTCCAGATGGTTTCGATGCTGATATGGCATATTAGCTACGGGAGAGAGATCCCAATACGCTTGAAGACATGCAGAAGATAGCTGTAAGTGTAGAAACAAAATTTCTCACCAAAAGAGCGCGCACTAGAGCTAAAAAGAGAGTCACCATGAAGGAAGAAGCGTCTCCTTCAGACAGCAAAATTGATACTTTGATCCAGACAGTTGAAAATATGGTTGATCGATTAACCATTTTAGACAGACCAGAAGCACAAATGAGGAATCCAAATTTCAGAGGGCAGCAGCCACAATCTAGAATTAAACAAAGAGAATAGAGGGCGTAACACCAAGCGGCACCGCAATAGAAAATCAGAGCTCCATTGTAGCAGAATTATGTTCAGGGAATAAAGACGGATGATGATGATCCTGTGATTGAAGCTAACCATTTCTTCACCATAGATTGCGCACCAATTTTTCTCATAGAGGACGAAGAATACACAGTGACTACAGACATCCAAAAGGATGAAGATTTTATTTTTGCCAATGACATGGCGATGGAAGAAGAGTTCAATGATTACCAAAGAGGGCATATGAATTCTTTATCGGCTCAACAAAATCAATATTCTTTGAGGAACAGAGATGTTCCGATCAGTCCCATTCAGAAGAGAAAAGAGCATCAATTGACGAATGATTCTTCAAAGAAAGGGAAAGAGCCGGCCGATCCTTCCTCAAGCAAACATCTTTTAGCGATTAATACAGCGATTGAAAAGAACCAGCAGAGCGCAGAGAAGGATCAAGCAGAAAAGAAAGACCCTCCCATTAAAGAGGTAGAAAATGTCCCTTCCTTTAATTTGGAGAGTGAAATTTCTAAGCTGAAAGTGTCTATGCCCTTGACTGAGTTGGTGAAAAATAGTGCTTATAAAATTTAGGTGTCTAGAATTTTGCAAATAGACTCTATTTCTGATATGGTAAATGTTGAAGATGACTACCCTGAACTCATTTTTGGTCCAGCCACAGAAAATCAATCTGAAGAAAGTGAAGTCCCTCCCTTTTACCTGAGTCTTAGATTACATGAGTTCATCTTGCATAATGCTATGTTGGACTCCGGAGCCTCACATAATTTGATTTCCAAAGCCATTATGGAGAAGTTATGACTCGATATTACCCGTAAATATCATGACTTATATTCTTTTGACTCAGGTAGGGTCCATTGTATTGGTCTTATCAAAGACTTGGTAGTATCTTTAGATCAAATCCCAGCCAAGAATGTTTTGATGGATGTAGTTGTGACCGATGTTCCACCATGATTTGGAATGCTTCTATCTAGGTCTTGGGGTGAAAAACTTAAAGGAACCATGCAACTTGACTTCTCTTACGCCACCATTCCCGTGTTTTGTTAGTTGAGAAAACTATATAGGGAGAAGAAAATGAAATACATGATCACTAGCAAAGAGAAGCCAGTAAATCATCCCATTAATGCAGTCCACATAGATTTAGAGTCCTTTTTTTTATATTCATATGGTGGTTTGAATGATGAAACGGTTCAGTTGGTAAAGGTAGATGAAGTACCTGAAATTTCAGAGAATTTTAGGGAAGTCCTCAAACAGGAAAAAGATAAAGCAGCAAGCACTTCTGATCTTCCTGCCTTCCAGCAGCAAAAAGACAACAAATAGCAGAAAGATGTAGAAATCAGTCAAGGTAAAGAAGAGAAAGAAACTAAATTTCAGCATTTACAAGAAGAAGAAGAAGAAGGCCTTTGGAGCATGGACTTTGATGGAGATGTTGGTAAGGACGGAGCTGGTATAGGAATATGGATTCAGAGCCCTATTTTCCAACTTAAAAAGGTTCCTAGTAATGTTATAGTATGTGCTTATAAGTTGGCTTTTGACTGCTCTAACAATGAAGTAGATGTTGGCAATATGTTTCTGGTATCCTATTATATTGAATTGATTGTCCTTGATGGCAACTCTCTGATAAAGGATGCAGATAATGACTGTATGAAGAACTCAGAAAACCATCAGCAGTTCTAGACAAGAAAAATATAAGACCGAATGTACGTTAATCGAAGCTCTGTATTTCATGGGAGAATCGATGTGAATAAGGACGTGTGAATGTATCTGCATGGAGCCTGCACCTAGACCTGCCTGTACCTGCAAAGAGCTGTAGAAGGCCATCAGATTGAAGATCTGGCCAGCCAGTGGTTGTAAGTCAATTATCCTGATGGAGGATAATTGAAATCCGTGATAATTAAGAAACCATGTGAAGGGATTAATGGTGCTCTGTATATAGTTAGAGGAATCGATGTTAATACAGTTTAATAGAATCTAAATTGAGATCAATGTTGCGGATTGATTTCGGTATGGTCTGTGCCTTTATTGAATTGGGCAAGTGTCATTGTGAACCCCTGCAACCAACACAGAACTTGGTGACTGAATTATGTGAGTATAGGCTATCGAACTCTCGTTGGAACAACACTTCAGAATTACGAACGGAACCTGAAAGAAAAGTGGTGGATCATAACAAAAGGAAGCGTGACGGAACCTGGAGCAGAAGAATGGAACCATGAAGGAGGAACACTAAAAGAGGTTTCTGGAGTTTATCGCACCACCTTTGCACGGTGAGTAGTATTTGAGGAAGGGGGAGCGATTCCATAGATCGACTGACGCATGTCCTCGACCAACTTTGGAAAACCGCCTCCATTGCATGCCATCGCGCGTTATTGTTCGTGCTTCTACACCGTGCGATATCCGTTTGATCAAACGACGTGCTCTCAGCCGTCGGATGGGCACGTGGATTTGACAAAGGTATGTTGCGTTATTGTTCGTGCACCTTGGTCGAGAGATATCCGTCGGATCATTTGAAGCTAAGTGACTTGCTCTCCGCCGTCAGATGTGGAAGCTCGATAGCGCGAGGGGGCCAGTTCTAAATTATATTAATTGGGACCTTTTAAACTAAGGTTTGTGGGGTTAATAAAGGATGTTGGATATGTGAAGTTGGCAAAATATGAAACTTGTGATGTAATGAACGTGGGTTAATATATGCGTTGATCTCACGAACACATAAACCTAGGGTCGATATATATATGCCTTGGGGAGTTCATAACTAAAGGAGGAATTGGATTAATATCTCAATCTCAGATTGAGATATTAAAAAGCCTTAGATTAATTAATTGCCAGACCAATAAAATAGAACAATGAGAAGTTGTTTGGGGCTTGGTAGACCCCGCTGGATTATCTATTTGATCCCATCCAGGAATACCATCAGCGGTTGGGTGGTTTTGACTCATGGTATTAATAAAGGCTAAAACTATATAAGGAGAAGAGGATTATAGTACAAGGTGTGCATGTATACGGGTTGTTAACAAATAAATATCTTTAAGAGATATCTGCATGATTGAAATCTGATAGATCTGAATCTATGATGCACGTGTGGATATGATGAAGGTTCAAGATCTATAGATCTAGAAATGAAGAATCTCTAGGAAGATCTTCAAAAGAAATGACGAAGACCTGGCGCAAGTCTAATAAGGAAATTGAATAAAATTGGAGGATCTGAGGGTTGAAGCCTTCAGTATGAAAGTGGAAGCTTTCGGCCAGTAGAAGATGATGCTAATTTCAGGGGGTCGTATCTCCCTTCCAGGTGAGGCTGGTAAATGAAATCAGGGGGTTGGAGCTCCCTTCCAGTTGTAGCTGGAAAACAAGAGAAGGTTACAGCCTTCTGCAGGTAGAAGCCTACGTACTGATATAATTCTGCATCAGTACAATGTTGTAAAAGTTTTTCTTTATAATAAATATTGAAGACAGAGACAAAAGAAGAGGTGGTTTTCTCCTGAATTGGGTTTCCACCTTAAATATTGGTGTTCATGTGTGTTGTTTATGTGTGATGGTTTATTCTATTATTACTGCACATGCTTACTGCTTACTAAACATCTGATGAATGAATGATGCAATTATCTAAGTAAATAATTAAAATGCATAATAAGACCTCTGGACATATGAAATTTTTCTTAAGGATATCCGCGTGTATACGTGAGTTGGATTCAGTAAAGTAGCGTATGGTTTTGAGAGAAAGAAAAAGAAAAAATTTTCAGTCAGCTCTAAATACTGATTCAACCCCCCCCCCCATCTTAGTATTTTTCTTAACAATTGGTATCAGAGCAAGTCCTTCTGAAAAGCTTAGCCGCTAGAAGGAAGATCAATCAAGATGAGCAATCAAGATGGAACAACATCTATCAGGCCTCCGCTCTTCAACGGAAACAATTTAATCTTCTGGAAAACAAGGATGAGATCCTATCTTCAATCTCTGGGAGCATATGTATGGGCTATTGTTGAAGCAGGATATCAATATCCAGCCACAATACCAAAAGATCCATCGGAAAGAAAGAATTATGAAACAAATGCAAAGGTGGTTAATGCTCTATTGGGAAGTCTAACTGAATCAGAATTTGTCAAAGTCATGCAACTGGATACTGCAAAGGAATATGGGACAAAATCATTCTAAGTTATGAAGGTGATGCAAAGATAAAAAGTGCTAAACTCCAAACTCTCAAAATTCAATATGAGAATCTAAAAATGTATAATGAGGAGAGCATTGCCAGTTTCTTTTTACGTCTTGATGATATTGTAAATCGTATGAGAAATCTGGGAGAAACGATAAACGAATCTACTTTGGTTGAGAAAGTTTTAAGATCACTAATGGCAAAATTTGAGTCAAAAGTTTTTTCTCTTGAAGAAAAGCAGGATCTTCAAAATCTTACTATGGTGCAACTTCATGGCATACTAACTACATGTGAAATGAGAAAAGGAGGACCATATGAATTCAAAGAAGTTGTCTTTAGAGCTTCTACAAAATGGAAATAAGTACAAGAGACAGAAGGATCAGGGTATGTCTCAGAAAATGATGAGGTAAATTTTGTAAAGAAACTCCAACTTGGCACAGGACGGTTCAGAGGTAAGCTTCCTTTCAAATTTTTTGCTTGTGGAAGAGTTGGTCATTATGCTGCTAAGTGTCCCCATAAAGAAACACGTGAAAAAGGGAAGGAATAGCAAGAAGGAATAAGAATCAGTTTAGCACTAGAAAAGGTTACTATACTCATGAAGACAGTGATGGGTTATCAAACAACGAGGAAGAATGTGAACAAGATCTTAGACTCCTCATGGAATTTGAAAAGGAGTCTAGAGAAGAAAATGATACTTTTATGGATGCTTTAGAGGAAAATTATTTTCTTGATGAAATCAATCAACTCAAAATATGCTTAGAAGAAAGTAAAATATCCATAGAAACTCTGAAAAACCAGCTTCAAGAAAAGGAGAAACATAATGAGAAATTAGAATGTGAAATAGTAAGTCTAAGAAAAGAAATTGAGAAATTAAAGACTTTGAATCTTAGATTTGATAAAGGATCTGAAACCTTAGATGATATTATCAAGGTACAACATTCTCCTCTTCTAAAGAGAGGTCTTGGATATATCGGAGAATCTTCCCAGGCTTCAGCACCAAATTATCTAAAAGCACCTACAGCCAGTACACAACATTTTTCCACTCAGCAAGGGAATAAAGAATCTTTACAGGTAAAGCATGACCATCTCAATTCAAGGAACACTAACAGGAGTAACTTTCAAAGAAACACCAATCAACAGGTAAATTCAAGTAGAATATTTCATGATCGCAGAAATTTCTTCTTCAATGGACAATGTTTCTCATGTCACAATTTTGGTCATAAAGCTGTTCAATGTGTTGCATATAAAACCATCATGACAAGAGAAGCAAGAAAGAAAAGGATTGATATTGGAACAAATAAGAATACATATAACAACTTTTCTCCTCTTCAAAATGAAGTTGAATGTGCTTATTGCAATAACTTTGGCCATGAAGAATCTGAATGCAGGAACAAAGTTCAGCCAAAAGAGAACTTTCCTTCAAGCGCCAAAGTATGGAAAAAGAAGGAATTATAGGTTGAAAATTGTGGCATAGCTTTATTTGCAAAGGGTGAAGAAAATCAATGGTACATTGATAGTGGATGCTCAAAACACATGACAGGTGACAAAAACAAACTTCTTGCATATAGTGATGTAGAAAAAGAAAAGAATGTTACATTTGGAAATGATACTCCTGCTGTCATTAAGGGAAAAGGGTCTATTTTCCTAAAAGAAAAGGTGAAAGCCAATAATGTCATGTGTGTGGATGGATTAAAGCATAACCTGTTAAGTGTAAGTCAAATGTGTGATCAAGGAACTGAAGTTGTCTTTAGTTCAAAAGAGTGTGTGGTACGTGATCTTGATACAGGTAAAACAATTATAAAAGGAAACAGAACTCCAAGCAACTTGTATGTATTGAAGAACTGCAAAGAACAATGTTACTTGAGTAAATCTTCAGAAAACTGGCTATGGCATAGAAGGTTGGGGCATCTGAGCTTCTCTCAAATCAAAAAATCAAGCAGACTTAAAGATGTTCGTGATCTTCCCAATATTACTCTACCTGTAAGTATCATATGCAAATCTTGCCAATTCGGTAAGCAAACCAGAGTGCAATTTAATGCCAAGGAAGGATCAACAAGTAAGCCTCTTGAACTCATTCATACTGACATATGTGGACCTGTGAGGAAAAATTCACCACGTGGTGAACAATACTATATCTTATTTATTGATGATTTCTCTAGAATGTGTTGGATTGGGTTGATTAAACACAAAGATGAAGTATTTGAGAAATTTCAGATCTTCAAAGCACTGGTTGAAAATGAATTAGATCTAAAAATCAAGTGTCTTAGATCTGATCGAGGAGGAGAATATACATCAGATGAATTCCTTGAATTTTGTGAACAACATGGCATAAAAAGACAGTTTTCTGTAGCTAGCACTCCACAACAAAATGGCATAGCAGAAAGAATGAATAGAACAGTTCAACAAATGGCTAGAGCTATGCTTGATGATTCTGGAACACCTGACACATTTTGGGGAGAAGCAGCACATACAGCGGTAAATATTCTTAACAAGGCACATGTTCGAGTAAATAGTGATAAAACTCCATATGAACTCTGGTATGGTAATCCTCCCACTGTGAAGCATTTTAGAGTTTTTGGAAGCAGATGTTTTATCAAAAATAATGATGAAAAACTTGGCAAGTTTGAACCCAGAGCAGATGAAGGAATACTTCTTGGTTACTCCTCTAGGAGTAGAGTATATAAATGTTACAATAAAAGACTTCGGAAGATTGTTGAATGTATTGATGTTGTTATTGATGAGTCTCCTGCAGCTCCAAAAGAAGAAAAACAAACAACAGATGAAGATGATGGTGACATATATCCTTCTACATCAAATAGAAATGATATAGACAGTGAACCCAATGAAGAACCCGAAGATGATTTATCTGAAAAAGCTCCATCCAGATTTGTTCAAAAGAATCATCCAGAATCTCAAATTTTGGGAGAAAAGGGATCAGGTGTACAAACAAGGACTCTTGTGGAATCTTCTAGCTATCTGGCATTTCTATCCACTATTGAACCACACGATGTCAATCAAGCTAGCAAAGATGAATGTTGGATTCAAGCCATGAATGAAGAGCTCGATCAAATTGAAAATAATCACACTTGGGACTTAGTACCAAGACCGCATGACAAAAATGTCATTGGAACTAAATGGATATTCAAAAACAAGTTAAATGAGAATGGGGATGTTATAATAAATAAAGCTAGACTTGTTTGCAAGGGGTATGCTCAACAAGAAGGTATAGACTTTGAAGAAACTTTTGCTCCTGTAGCTAGACTTGAAGCCATAAGAATGTTTCTTGCTTTTTCAAGCTTCCAACAAATCAAAGTGTATCAAATGGATGTTAAATTTTCTTTTCTCAATGGTGATCTAGAAGAAGAATTTTATATAGAACAACCAGAAGGATTCATTCTGGGAAATGATGAAAAACTTGTTTGTAGACTTAAAAAGGCTCTATATGGTCTCAAACAAGCTCCAAGGGCATGGTACTATCGTCTTGACAAATATCTTCATCAACAAGGATTTTCAAAGGGGTCTACTGATAGCAACTTATACACAAAAATTGAAAATGATAAACTATTTATTGTGGTTGTATATGTTGATGATATCATTTTTGGAAGTAATGAAGAGTCTATGAGTCAGAAATTTTCTTTTGATATGCAGCAAGAATTTGAAATGTCTTTACTTGGGGAACTAAAATTCTTTCTTGGCTTGCAAGTGCAACAAGCAACAGATGGCATATTCTTATCACAAGAAAAATATCTTACGCAAATTCTGAGGAAAGATGGCATGGAAGAGTGAAAACCTGTAAGTACACCAATGATAACCAGATGTAATCTTAGTTCTAATGATGATTCCCCCACGGTGAATCAACCAGAATACAGATCTATGATAGGAAGTCTACTTTATCTCAGTGGGACTAGACCAGACATTATGCATGCAGTTGGGATTGTTGGACGATTCCAAGCTAATCCAAAAGAGTCTCACCTTCAGGCTGTCAAACGAATATTCAAATATCTACAAGGAGCTCAAGACTTTGGACTATGGTATCCAAAGAATGTTGATCTCACTCTTCATGCTTACACTGATGCAGATTGGGTTGGAAATGTTGATGATCGGAAAAGCACTAGTGGTGGTGCATTCTATATGGGGCCCCGGTTAGTATCTTGGTTCAGCAAGAAGCAAAGCTCTATTGCCTTATCTACAGCAGAAGCAGAATATGTGGCTGTCGCATCATGTTGCACTCAACTTCTTTGGATGATGAAAACCTTACAAGACATTCAAATCAAATGTTCACCTCCTATCTCCATTATGTGTGATACTACAAGTGCCATCAGTATCTCAAAGAATCCTGTTATGCATTCCAAGACCAAGCACATTCCCATCAAGTATCACTTCTTACATGAACAAGTGCTTGAACAAAAGGTGAAGTTGGAGTATGTTCCCTCCAAAGAACAAGTTGCTGGTATATTTACCAAACCATTACCCAGGGAAGTGTTCGAATATCTCAAACAAAAGCTGGGAGTAGTCTCTGCCATGCAAAAGATCAGATCTACTTAAATACAAAAGATTAAATTGGATATGTGGATTTCCTGCAGGACAGTCACGTATTTTTCTAGGTTAGCATTCTTCAGCACAGTTGCGGTGTTGTTGGGTATCTCTAGATGCACAGCTTAAGGGGAAGCATTGGTCATGTGAAAAGAAAGCATTGTTGGCATTCTAATTATTTTTTGTAGTCTGATCTCATGCTTGAGAATCTTTGATCTTGATTGTATAATTCATTGAATATTATGTTTGAAGATGTAGCATGATCTCAGGGGGAGCATGGTATTGTCGGTACAAAGGATCTCGATCTATCCTTTTCCCTTGATGTCAAAGGGGGAGAATAGTCCTGAATGCATTTCTCGTCATGGTTGCCATCAAGTCCAAAGGGGGAGATTGTTGGCAATATTTTTCTGGTATCCTATTATATTGAATTGATTGTCCTTGATGGAAACTCTATGATAAAGGATGCAGATAATGACTGTATGAAGAACTCAGAAAACCATCAGCAATTCTAGACAAGCAGAATATAAGACTGAATGTACATTAATCAAAGCTCTGTATTTCATGGGAGAATCGTTGTGAATAAGGATGTGTGAATGTATCTACATGGAGCCTGCACCTAGACCTGCCTGTACCTGCAAAGAGCTGCAGAAGGCCATCAGATTGAAGATCTAGCCAGCCAGTGGTTGTAAGTCAATTATCCTGATGGAGGATAATTGAAATCCGTGATAATTAAGAAACCATGTGAAGGGATTAATGGTGCTCTGTATATAGTTATAGGAATCAACGCTAATACGGTTGAATAGAATGTAAATTGAGATCAATGTTGCGAATTGATTTCGGTATGGTTTGTGCCTTTATTGAATTGAGAAAGTGTAATTGTGAACCCCTGCAACCAACACGGAACTCGGTGACTAAAATATGTGAGTATAGGTTGTCGAACTCTCATTGGAACAACACTTCGGAATTACGAATGGAACCTGAAAGGAAAGTGGTGGATCATAACAAAAGGAAGCGCGATGGAACCTGGAGCAGAAGAACGGAACCACGAAGGAGGAACGGTAAAAGCTTTTTCTGGTGTTTATCGCACCACCTTTGCATGGTGAGCGGTATTTGAGGAAGGGGGAGTGATTCCATAGATCGAATGACGCGTGTCCTCGGGCAACTTTGGAAAACCGCCTCCATTGCGTGCCATCGCGTGTTATTGTTCGTGCTTCTACACCATGCGATATCCATTCGATCAAATGACGTGCTCTCAGCCGTCGGATGGGCACGCGGATTTGAAAAAGGTATGTTGCATTATTGTTCGTGCACCTTGGCCGAGCGATATCCATCGGATCATTTGAAGCCAAGCGACATGCTCTCCGCCGTCGGATGTGGAAGCTCGATAGCGCGGCGGGGGGGGGGGTTCTAAATTATATTAATTGGTACCTTTTAAACTAAGGTTTGCGGGGTTAATAAAGGATGTTGGATATGTGAAGTTGGTGAAATATGAAACCTGTGATGTAATGAACGTGGGTTAATATATGCATTGATCTCACGAACACATAAACCTGGGGTCGATATATATATCCCTTGCGGAGTTCATAACTAAAGGAGGAATTGGATTAATATCTCAATCTCAGATTGAGATATTAAAAAGACTTAGATTAATTAATTTCTAGACCAAGAAAATAGAACAATGAGAAGTTGTTTGGGGCTTGGGTAGACCCCACTGGATTATCTATTTGATCCCATCCAGGAATACCATCAACAGTTGGGTGGTTTTGACTCATGGTATTAATAAAGGCTAAAACTATATAAGGAGAAGAGGATTATAGTACAAGGTGTGCATGTAGAGGGGTTGTTAACAATAAATCTCTTTAAGAGATATCTGCATGATTGAACTCTGATAGATCTAAATCTATGATGCAAGTGTGGATATGATGAAGGTTCAAGATCTCTGGATCTAGAAATGATGAATCTCTAGGAAGATCTACAAAAGAAATGATGAAGACCTGGCGCAAGTCTAATAAGGAAATTGAAGAAATTTGGAGGATCTGAGGGTTGAAGCCTTTAGTATGAAAGTGGAAGCTTTCGGCCAGTAGAATATGATGCTAATTTCAGGGGGTTGTAGCTCCCTTCCATGTGAGGCTGGTAAACAAAATAAGGGGGTTGGAGCTCCCTTCCAGTTGTATCTGGAAAATGAGAGAAGGTTGTAGCCTTCTACGGGTAGAAGCCTGCGTACTAATATAATTCTGCATCAGTATAATGTTGTAAAAGGTTTTCTTTATAATAAATATTGAAGACAGAGACAACATCAGCGGTGATTTTCTCCTAAATTGGGTTTCCACCTTAAATACTAGTGTTCATGTGTGTTGTTTATGTGTGATGGTTTATTCTATTATTACTGCACATGCTTACTGCTTACTAAACATCTGATGAATGAATGATGTAATTATCTAAGTAAATAATTCAAATGCATAATAAGACCTCTGGATATACGCAAGTTTTCTTAAGGATATCTGTGTGTATACGTGAGTTCGATTCAGTAAAGTAGTGTATGGTTTTGAGAGAAAGAAAAAGAAAAATTTTTCAGTTAGCTCTAAATACTGATTCATCCCCCCCTCTCAGTATTTTTCTTAACAGTAGAGTATGAAGATTTGACTGCAGGTTTGAAAATTTTAAAGAACCTGAATGCAAAAAGGATTTCTGGATATGGAGATTCAGATCTCATAAATAAACAAGTTAAAGGAGAGTACCAAGCAAAGCATCCAAGATTGAGGGCTTATCAAAACGTAGTCCTAGATATCTTGAAGACATTTCCTGAGTACACTTTGACAGCAGTACTTAGGATGAAAAATATTATTGTTGATTCTCTTGCCACTACAGCAAGAAACTTGAATATTCCAATGAACTCCAAAAATAAGTTTGAAATTTATGTCAAACATAGGCCGGTTGTTCCTGACAATTTAAGGTATTGGAAAGTGTTTTGGGATGACAATCAGATTAATGCTTTTTTGCAGAGTGATGGAAAATTCAAAGATACCCCAATAGAAGGCGATTTTAGTGTTGATGATCAAGAAATTGAAGCAAATCAAATGGACATATTGCAGCTAAAGGATAATATAATTCCTAGAGGTCTCATACCTTTAGAGGAGATTTTTGATCAGGATGATGTTGCCAAGAAACCAAGTTTGGTGCCTACTGAGAAAGGAGTCGAAGATGTGAATCTTGGGACAGCTGAAAAGCCCAAGTTTATGAAGTTTTCAAAGGCATTGTCCCCTGAGGTAAAGGAAAAGTATGTTAAATTGATTTCTGAATTTTCTGATGTGTTTGCCTGGGATTATTCAGATTTTAAGGTGTATGATAAGAACATAATCTAGCATATTATTCCTATCAAGCCAGATCAGAAGCCATTTAGACAGAAGCTGAGAAGAATCAATCCGAAGCTGTTGCGATTCATTGAAAAGGAGGTAAACAGATTGTATAACGCTGGTATCATTGTTCCTATTAGATTTTCTGACTGGATTTAAAATTTGGTCTCGGTACGTAAGAAGACAAGAGAGATAAGATTGTGCATAGATTTTCGGAATCTGAATAAAGCATCCTTAAAGGATAATTATCCACTTCCAAAGATGGACCATATTCTGCAGAGAGTAGTTGGAGCATTTAGGATGTCACTACTTGATGGCTACTCAGGCTACAATAAGATCTTGGTGCATGAGAAAGACCAAGTCAAAACTGCCTTCACAACACCCTGGGGAACTTTCCAGTATGCCAAAATGCCATTTGGACTAAAGAATGCTGGAGCCACTTTCCAATGAGAAATGGACATTGCTTTTGCCAATGAAAAAGATGTTTTTCTTGTTTTTTATTTGGATGATCTTACAATGTTCTCTGGTTCAGATGATGAGCATTTGAACCATTTGAGTGTTGTTTTTCAGCGATGGAGAAAGTTTGGGATTTCTCTCAATCCCAAGAAGAGTCTCTTTGCCATGGATGAAGGCAAGTTGCTAGGGCATATCATCTCTAAAGAGGTTATCCACATTGATCCATCTAGAGTGGATGAAATTCAGCATATAGACCTTCCACGGAACAAAAAGAAGATTCAAGCATTCAATGGTAAGATGAATTTCTTGCGCAGATTTATACCCAATTTGGCTAAACATTTGAGAGAAATGACTAATATGTTGAAGAAGGATAGCACTGTCAAATGGAGTGAAGAAGCTATCAAGTCATTTAATCTGGTAAAGTTTTCTTTATCCAATGACCCAGTCTTGATTAGTCCCAACTATACTCAAGATTTTATTATTTTTTCATTTGCATCGGAGCATATTATGGCTGTTGTTTTGATGCAAAAGAGAGATCAAGTTGAAAAACCAATTTCCTTTTTTAGTAGGACTATTAGAGATGCTGCCTTGAGGTATAATATTATTGAAAAACAAGCATTGGCTCTTATAAACGCATTGAAGGATTTTAGGGTCTATATTCTACATTCACATACTATAGCATATGTTCCTAATGCAGTAGTAAAGGATGTGTTGATGCAAACTGATCCAAAAGGTCGAAGAGGTAAGTGGATAGCAGCCATGTTGAAGTATGATTTGGAGATCAAACCCACGAAGTTGATCAAAGGACAAGGCTTGGCAAAATTAATGGCCCAATCAAATCTGCGTGCCCTAGATATAAACCTCATAACAAAAAAGTTAGAGGATGAAGATGAAGGTTTTCTTGTTCCAATCTCAAATATTTTTCTACAATCCCCATGGTATTCAGATATTTTCTATGTTCTTCAGCATCTCTCACCACCTCCAGGGATGTCTGAAGGTAAAGGTAGATCACTGAAACTTAAATCTGCTAAATATTGTATTTTAAACAGTGCTCTATATTGGAAAGATCCAGGAGGTATTTTTCTTAATTTTTTGGTTGAAGAAGAAGCCCAGAAAGTAATGCATGACTTTCACAAAGGTGATTATGGCGGTCATTTGTTTTGGAAAACTACAGCTAAAAAAGTGCTAAGAGAAGGATATTATTGGCTCACGTTATTTTTTGATTCATATAAAACAGTGATGAGTTTTCATGAATGTAAAATTTTCCAAGGAAAGAATAAATTTCTTCCTCTTCCTCTGAAACCAGTTGCAGTAAATGCTCCCTTTCAGCAATGGGGACTCAATTTCATAGGGGAAATCCATCCTGCATCCTCAGCGCAACATCGATGGATATTGACAAGAACAGATTACTTTACAAAATGGATCGAGGCCATCCCATCAAGGCAAGCTATAGATACGGTAATTATTCAATTCCTAGAATCGAACATTTTATCTCGTTTTGGCTGCCCTTACAAAATTGTAACAAACAACGCAGCAACGTTCAATTCTAAGAAAATTTTGGAACTCTGCGACAAATATAACATTGTGCTGGGCCATTCAACAACATACTAACCACAAGGAAATGGCTTGGCAGAATCGTCCAATAAATCTCTCATAAATATAATCAAGAAAATGCTGGAAGAAAATAAGAGGAATTGGCATCGAAAGCTCATTAACGCATTGTGGGTAGATCGAGTCAGCAGTAAGAAATCCATAGGTATGTCCCCTTTTTAATTGGTTTATGGTACTGATTTTGTCTTTCCTACATCTCTTACAGTTCCAGTCATGAGATTATTGCAAGAAGTTGGTAGTGAAGACGATGACAATCAGCGAAGGATCAATCAGATGATCCAACTTCAACAAACAAGAGAGGAAGTGTCACAGAACGCTACTCAGTTGCAGGAGAAGATAAAGAAGATCTATGATTGAAAGACCAAAGCATAAAATTTTCAGCTAGATGATGTGGTGTTGAGATGGGATGCCAGAAATGAGGACAAAGGGAAGCATGGTAAGTTTGACAACCTGTGGAAAGGACCATATAGGATTTCAGCATACAGGGGACATAATGCTTTCTTGCTTTCAGAAATGGATGGCCAAGATTTCCCTGGAGGAGCAGTGAATGGTAGGTTTTTGAAGCACTACCATTTTTGAAGATAATGGATCAGAAACTATGTCACAATCATTGTATATACCATGTTATTTTTGGTCAAAGTTCAAAGTACACAGTCATTGGAGTTTGGGGCCCGAGGTGATGGCTATAAAACTTGAATGATATGTGTATAGTTTGGTTTTGTTTTAGTCTTATTCTTGAGTCATAGTCAGTCTATGTCGTGTCAGTTTTTAATATTTTGGACTCCATGCCCAATGGATAAGGCTACTTGGTCTATGGTGTTCTTGGCACCTCCAAGGAGCTGCCATCCCCATTGGAGACAATTTTAGTGTCAGTTTATTCATACTGCCATCAGTGATCAAAATTTTTCTTTTGCATTTGCATATTAGGAGTCCCATACCATAAATTTTCACCATTCCGCTAGGTCATGGATTCATTGATGGTAGTGATTTTTCATTAGTTTTCCCCTCATGTGAAACTTGCCGATTCTCCTCTCTATGGTTTTTAGTCACGAGTCACTTTCAGTCTCTAATCCATGCCATTAGGTCATAGGGTTGATTCCATTAGGTCGTAGAGTCTCATCATGATCAAATTAATCAGTCAAGTGTCAATAAATGTCAACAAGGTCATGAGGAAGTCAATAAAATCAAAGTCACAGCACCTAGGAAGATTAAAAAATTGTTTTATTCAGTTTGATGTAATTTTCACCTCAAAACCATGTTTTGAGGTGAAAAAATGATACTTTTCCTTTATTATCATTTATTATGTAATTTATGTCAGCATATGTAATAAGTCACACTTTGGAAACTGTTATCTCCACAAATTCATCAATTCTCATTTTCTTCAAAGAAATTTCCGCAACATTTTCGTCAAATCATGTTCTAAGTATATCCATAAAAACGAGCCCGGAAAGAGCTTTCCAACAGTATATTACACTCTCAAAACTGACTCCTGGATTGAAATTTATGCCTAAGTGAATAAAAGTCCTCTATACCCTAACCCTTCCCCTTTTTCCCACCTTTCCCCTAAACTCTATGTTATTAAAGTTTAATATTTCCTTTCTAAAACCCTTATTTCCCTCATCTGATGGCTAAATCACATAATTAAAATATTTTTAAACATATATACGATTTAATAACCACTTCCCCTCCATACTCCTTTAAAACTTTATAATAAACATTTTGAAGTTTTTTATTATAAAGTCCCATTTCCTTTTCCTGTTCCAATTACATAATCGCGATCGAAAAAGTCTTATATAAAACCGCGATCCAATTTTATAAAACCACTTCCCCCGCATGACCCTTTGAAACTTTATAATAAATTTTTAAAAGTTCTATATCATATATTCCCCGCCATTCTAAACCTTTCCTTCCCCGTTTGCATCGTAGCATTTAAAATATGCGCCTAGATTGGCCCTCCTATTCACAAAAAATCTGATGCGATTGAGAGTCCCCGTCTACCATACCTCTAATTGACTCCCTCCGATTGCATCCTGATTTTTGATTCAATCAACGATCCGATGGTCTATATGCCATTGCATCATCACATTCGGCCCTTTCTAATGATCCCCTTCGAATGGCCCTTGTCAAAAACTCCAATGCAATTACATTAATCTCGCTGATTGAATCCCTCCGATTGACCCTGTCCGATCGCATCCTGACCGTCGATCTGCTCATCTGACCGGATGGCTCACAAACCATCGTGCCATCGCAATCGACGAAATTCATTTGTGCCATATATTTTGCCTCCGCTCCCTCCTTCGATTCTGATTGCGATTGGCTGGGGCCCACATATAATCTTCCGCCGTTCAAAATGAAAGAGCCTTTTCCATTTGTAAACCTTCAATTTCATTGTATTTTGTTTTATACAAAGGACTTCTCATCTCATCGCTTATTCTCTAATCGCATTGGAGTTTTCCATCGTTTCATTGTATGTAACACCCGCTCCGAGCCCTGATTTGCAATTGCGATTTAGTTCCCGGTCCCACCTTTAATCCCTTCCACCCTTTACAATTAAAAAGGGCCTTTCTCTATGTAAAATGGAAAATTCATTTTATGCGAATTTTCAAAGGGATTTCTCCCATTTCTCATCGCATCGGCTTTTCCACTATCGCATCGCACATTTCGTTACTCCCCTATGTATTACATTTTCTCCCGCTCCGATTGCGATTGTCATTTTCCTTTCCCTTTACACTAATCGCAATCGCAATGTTTCCATCACATCGCATATTTTTCAATCGCTCTAATCCCAAATATATTCTCTCCCTTTCAATCTTCCGATTGTGATTCAGCCCACCTCCTCTCCCTTTGATCCTTCCATCCAAAATCGGTTTTTCCCTTCACAAAGGCATAATTTAATTTTATGTTATTTCAAAGGAAATGGAAAGAAACAGTTAAAGGCTGAGAGCTAATATGAGACCAAGATTTTTACAACAACAGGAAAATAGGATCAGCTCTTCAGATTTCCTATTTTTTATTCAATAGCATAACAGTGAATCTGCCAAAATGGTCAAATATAATGTTGCTTCTTCTTTTAGGTAGATTGTTGGTTCTCTTTTCTATCCTCGGATTTCAGTTCTTGAGCTGTTAAAATAGCTCCCCTTTTCTTTGGATCTATGTTCCCATGTTTCAGTCTATTTAATGTAATTGTAAATCATTTGTAAATCAGTCAGTAAATCAGTAAGTAGGGGAAAAGTGTGGAAAATCAAGAGGACGCTCTATGCTCCATTGTAACATTTTTGGACAACGAATTAAATAAAGAGATGCAGCTCTGATTTATGGGATCCATGTGGTATGAAATTTAGTATTTGTTCTCTCCTTTGTGTTCATATGTGAACTATTATGTGTATCATTCATTCATAAAACTTCTCTCTTTGAATGCTTTCAAAATAGAAAGGTAGAATCCATTTTTAATGCTCTGCCTTGGGAAATCATTCAATATTCTGTGTTTTCTTCTGTTTGAAAATGATCCATATTCTATGCCATTTTCAGCTCCTTCAGTCTTTCCATCCCATCATTATTTAAACTTATATGCTAAAATTTCCTGCCTATCTTGCCCCATGAAATAACCTGTATCCCTGATTTAATTCCCCAGTTTCAAACTATCTTATTTGTCCCATACATCCCTGAAAATTCATTCATTTTATTAAAACAATTTCCAATTCTTATACCTAGCCTAAAATCAGTTCATAATTGTACTTGGTTGAATATATTTTCATAGAGAGAGCCCTCTCCTAACCTTGTAGGGCTAGCTACAAGGCTGAGCATGGTTTAAGTGCTACCCTGATTTTCCTTTTTCAGCCTGAGGTCCAGATTAGGTGCTAACATCTCTAGTGACCATACTGGGGATATTTTTAGCACAAAATATTGATCACCCCAGTAGTATTTTTTCTTGTAAATTCTTGATGATAATATTTCAGATTTTTTCTAAGCTGTAATAAAATATTGTAAAGTAGGAATTCAACCACACTAGCTTCAAGAAGATACACAAGGGCCAATCCAAGTCCAAATCCTCCCCCTGTGTTTGAAAATCCTAATTTGATTCCAAGAATCGTCAGAAGACAAGAAGGATCACTAAGTCCCAGACCTATCTTCAGATCCCATACTTGGCCCAGTGAGTGGTTCTTTGTAGAAGATCTTTCTTTTGATGAGAGTTTTGAGCTTTCTTTGTTTAGAAATAAGTTTGAAACTACACTTGATGACACAGTTTTAGATCCAGAATTCCTTGTAGATATTGACGTTCAAAGGGAAAAATCCTCAATTGATGATTATATTCTGAATTCCCCTCAGTCATCTATCACTGTAAATAATATCCCTGAGCCTTCAGAGTCATCAGGAATAGCATTTCCTCCTCCTAATTCATCAGCATTCCCATCAGTCAATTCCCAGTTTTCATCTCCTCCATCAACCCCTCCCTTAAATCCTAGTATCACAAACAATGTTGTAAATGCACCCAGATTCATGGCTTCCCGGTATGCACCCCTGGATTATTGTTTAATATTCAATGTTGTATATAATGCTATTGCAACAAACCTAAAACCTCCTGTGGGATTAGCCTTGCTTAAATTTCCAGATGGTTTCGATGTTGATATTGCATATCAGCTACGGGAGAGAGATCCCACTATGCTTGAAGACATGCAGAAGATAGCTGTAAGTGTAGAAGTGAAATTTATCACCAAAAGAGCGCGCACTAGAGCTGAAAAGAGAGTCACCGTCAAGGAAGAATTGTCTCCTTCAAACAGCAAAATCGATACTTTGATCCAGACAATTGAAAAGATGGTTGATCGATTAACCATTTCATACATACCAGAAGCACAAATGAGAAATCTGAATTTTAGAGGGCAGCAGCCACAATTCAGAATTAAACAAAGAGAATAGAGAGCATAGGACCAAGCAGCACCGCAACAGCAAATCAGAGCTCCATTGCAATAGAATTATGTTCAGGGAATGGAGACGAATGATGATGATCCTATGATTGAAGCTAACCATTTCTTCACCGCAGATGGCGCGCCCATTTTTCTCACAGAGGACGAAGAATATACAGCGAATAGAGACATCCAAAAGGATGAATATTTTATTTTGGCCAATGACATGGCGATGGAAGAAGAGTCCGATGATTACCAAAGAGGGTACATGAATGCTTTATCGACTCAAAAAAATCATTATTATTTGAGGAACAAATATGTTCCGATCAATCCCATTCAGAAGAGAAAAGAGCAGCAATTGATGAACGATTCTTCAAGAAAGGGAAAGAGCCGGCCGATCCTTCCTCCAGAAAAACGCTTTGAGCGATTGAAAAGAACCAACAGAGCACAACAAAGAAGCAAGTAGAAAAGAAAGACCCTCCCATTAAAGAGGTAGAAAAATTCCCTTCCTTTAATTTGGAGAATGAAATTTCTAAGCTGAAAGTGTCTATGCACTTGACTAAGTTGGTGAAAAATAGTGCTTATAAAAATTAGGTGTCCATAATTTTGCAAATAGACTCTGTTTTTGATATGGTAAATGTTGAATATGACTACCTTGAACTCATTTTTGGTCCAGCCACAAAAAGTAAATCTGAAGAAAGTGAAGTCCCTCCCTTTTACCTGAGTCTTAGATTACATGAGTTCATCTTGCATAATGCTATGTTGGATTCTGGAGCCTCACATAATTTGATGCCCAAAGCCATTATGGAGAAGTTAGGACTCTATATTACTCGTAAATATAATGACTTATATTATTTTGACTCAGGTAGGGTCCATTGTATTGGTCTTATCAAAGACTTGGTAGTATCTTTAGATCAAATCCTAGCCAAGAATGTTTTGATGGATGTAGTTGTGGCCAATGTTCCACCACGATTTGGAATGCTTCTATCTAGGTCTTGGGGTGCAAAACTTAAAGGAACCATGCATCTTGACTTCTCTTATGCCACCATTCCTTTTTTTTGTTAGTTGAGAAAACTATATAGGGATAAGGAAATGAAATACATGATCACTAGCAAAGAGAAGCCAATAAATCATCCCATTAATGCAGTCCACACAGATTTAGAGTCCTTTGTTTTATATTCAGATGGTGGTTTTAATAATGAAAAGGTTCAGTTGGTACAAGTATATGAAGTACCTGAAACTTCAGAGAATTTTAGGGAAGTCCTCAAACAAGAAAAATATAAAGCAGCAAGCACTTCTGAGCTTCCTGACTGCCAGCAGCAAAAAGGAAGCAAATAGCAGAAAGATGCAGAAATCAGTCAAGGTAAAGAAGAGAAAGAAACTAAATTTCAGCATCTACAAGAAGAAGAAGAAGGCCTTTTGAGCATGGACTTTGATGGAGATTTTGGTAAGGACGGAGCTTGTATAGGAATATGGATTCAGAGCCCTGTTTTCCAACCTGAAAAGGTTCCTAGTAATGTTAGAGTATGTTCTTATAAGCTGGCTTTTGACTGCTCTAACAATGAAGCAGAGTATGAATATTTGATTGCAGGTCTGAAAATTTTAAAGAAGCTGAATGCAAAAAGGATTTCTGTATATGGAGATTCAGAGCTCATAATTAAACAAGTTAAAGGAGAGTACCAAGCAAAGAATCCAAGATTGAGGGTTGATCGAAATGCAGTCCTAGATATCTTGAAGACATTTCCTGAGTACACTTTGACAGCAGTACCTAGGATGAAAAATATTATTTTTGATTCTCTTTCCACTATAGCAAGCAACTTGAAGATTCCAATGAACTCCAGCAATAAGTTTGAGATTTATGTCAAACATAGGCCGGTTGTTCCTGACAATTTAAGGTATTGGCAAGTGTTTTGGGATGACAATGAGATTAACGCTTTTTTGCAGAGTGATGGAAAATTCAAAGATACCCCAATAGAAGGTGATTTTAATGTTGATGATCAATAAATTGAAGCAAATCAGATGGACATATTGCAGCTAAAGGATAATATAATTCTTAGAGGTCTCATACCTTTAGAGGAGATTTTTTATCAAGATGATGTTGCCAAGAAACCAAGTTTGGTGCCTACTGAGAAAGGAGTCGAAGATGTGAATATTGGGATAGCTGAAAAGACCAAGTTGATGAAGTTTTCAAATGCATTGTCCCCTGAGGTAAAGGAAAATTCTGTTAAATTGCTTTCTGAATTTTCTGATGTGTTTGCATGGGATTATTCAGATTTGAAGGTGTATGATAAGAACATAATCTAGCATACTATTCCTATCAAGCCGGATCAGAAGCCATTTAGACATAAGCTGAGAAGAATCAATCCGAAGCTATTGCCATTCATTGAAAAGGAGGTAAACATATTGTATAATGCTGGTATCATTGTTCCTATTAGATTTTCTGGCTGGATTTCAAATTTGGTCCCGGTACGTAAGAAGACAGGAGAGATAAGATTGTGCATAGATTTTCGGAATCTGAATAAAGCATCCTTAAAGGATAATTATCCACTTATGAAGATGGACGATATTCTGTAGAGAGTAGTTGGAGCATCTAGGATGTAACTACTTTATGGCTACTTAGGCTACAATCAGATCTTGGTGCATGAGAAAGACCAAGTCAAAACTGTCTTCACAACACCCTAGGGAACTTTCCAGTATGCCAAAATGCCATTTGGACTAAAGAACACTGGAGCCACTTTCCAACAAGCAATGGACATTGCTTTTTCCAGTGAAAAATATGTTTTTCTTGTTGTTTATTTGGATGATCTGACAGTGTTCTCTGGTTCAGATGATGAGCATTTGCACCATTTGAGTATTTTTTTTTAGCGATGCAGAAAGTTTGGGATTTCTCACAATCCCAAGAAGAGACTCTTTTCCATGGATGAAGGCAAGCTGCTAGGGCATATCATCTCTAAAGAGGGTATCCGCATTGATCCATATAGAGTGGAGGCAATTCAACATATAGACCTTCCATGGAACAAAAAGGAGATTCAAGCATTCAATGGTAAGATGAATTTCTTGTGCAGATTTATACCCAATTTGGCTGAACATTTGAGAGAAATGACTAATATGTTGAAGAAGGATAGCACTGTCAAATGGAGTGAAGAAGCTATCAAGTCATTTAATCTGGTAAAGTTTGCTTTATCCAATGCCCCAGTCTTGATTAGTCCCGACTATACTCAAGATTTTATTATTTTTTCATTTGCATCGGAGCATATTATGGATGTTGTTTTGATGCAAAAGAGAGATCAAGTTGAAAATCCAATTTCCTTTTTCAGTAGGACTATTAGAGATGTTGCCTTGAGGTATAATATTATTGAAAAACAAGCATTGGCTCTTATAAAGGCATTGAAATATTTTAGGGTCTATATTCTGCATTCACATACTATAGCATATGTTCCTAATGCAACAGTAAAGGATGTGTTGATGCAAACTGATCTAGAAGGTCGAAGAGGTAAGTGGATAGCAGCCATGTTGGAGTATGATTTGGAGATCAAACCCAAAAACTTGATCAAAGGATAAGGCTTGGCGAAATTAATGGCCCAATCAAATCTGCGTGCCCTGGATATAAACCTCATAACAAAAATGTTGGAGGATGAAGATGAAGGTTTGCTTGTTCCAATCTCAAATATTTTTATACAATCCCCATGGTATTCAGATATTGTTTATGTTCTTCAGCATCTCTCACCACCTCTAGGGATGTCTGAAGGTAAAGGTAGATCAATGAAACTTAAATCTGCTAAATATTGTATTTTAAACAATGCTCTATATTGGAAAGGTCCAGGAGGTATTTTTCTTAATTGTTTGGTTGAAGAAGAAGCCCAGAAATTAATGCATGACTTTCACAAAGGTGATTATGGCGGTCATTTGTTTTGGAAAACTACAGCTAACAAAGTGCTGAGAGAAAGATATTATTGGCCCAAGTTATTTTCTTATTTGTATAAAACAGTGATGAGTTGTCATGAATGTCAGATTTTCCAAGGAAAGAAGAAATTACTTCCTCTTCCTCTGAAACCAGTTGCAGTAAACGCTCCCTTTCAGCAGTGGGGACTCAATTTCATAGGGGAAATCCATCCCGCATCCTTAGCGCAACATCGATGGATATTGACAGAAACAGATTACTTTACTAAATGGATCAAGGCCATCCCAGCAAGGCAAGCTATAGAGACAGTAATTATTCAATTCCTAGAATCAAACATTTTATCTCTTTTTACCCGCCCTTACAAAATTGTAACAGACAATGCAACAGCGTTCAAGTCTAAGAAAATGCTAGAATTCTGTGACAAATATAACATTGTGCTGGGCCATTAAACAGCGTACTAACCACAAGGAAATGGCCTGGCATAATCATCCAATAAATCTCTCATAAATATAATCAAGAAAATGATGGAAGCAAATAAGAGGAATTGACATCGAAAGCTCATTAACGCATTGTGGGCAGATCAAGTTAGCAGTAAGAAATCCATAGGTATGTCCCATTTTGAATTGGTTTATGGTACTGATGTTGTCTTTCCTACATCTCTTACAGTTCCAGTCATGAGATTATTGCAAGAATTTGGTAGTGAATACGATGAAAATCAGCGAAGGATCAATCAGATGATCCACCTTCAGCAAACAAGAGAGGAAGTGTCACAGAACACTATTCAGTTGCAGGAGAAGATAAAGAAGATCTATGATTGAAAGACCAAAGCAGAAAAGTTTCAGCTGGATGATGTGGTGTTGAGATGGGATGCCAGAAATGAGGACAAAGGGAAGCATGGTAAGTTTGACAACCTGTGGAAAGGACCATATAGGATTTCAGCATACAAGGGACATAATGCTTTCTTGCTTTCAGAAATGGATGGCCAAGATTTCCCTGGAGGAGCAGTGAATGGTAGGTTTTTGAAGCACTACCATTTTTGAAGATAATGGATTAGAAACTATGTCACAATCATTGTATATACCATGTTATTTTTGGTCAAAGTTCAAAGTACACAGTCATTGGAGTTTGGGGCTCGAGGTGATGGCTATAAAACTTGAATGATATGTGTATAGTTTGGTTTTGTTTTAGTCTTATTCTTGAGTCATAGTCAATCTGTGTCGTGTCAGTTTTTAATATTTTTGACTCCATGCCCAATGGATAAGGCTACTTGGTCTACGGTGTTCTTGGCACCTCCAAGGAGCTACCATCCCCATTGGAGCCAATGTTAGTGTCAGTCTAGTCATACTGACATCAGTGATCAAAATTTCTCTTTTGCATTTTCATATTAGGAGTCCCATACCATAAATTTTCACCATTCCGCTAGGTCATGGATTCATTGATGGTAGTTATTTTTCATCAGTTTTCCCCTCATGTGAAACTTGCCAATTCTCCTCTCTATGGTTTTTAGTCATGAGTCACTTTCAGCCTCTAATCCATGTCATTAGGTCATAGGGTTGATTCCATTAGGTCCTAGAGTCTCATCATGATCAAATTAATCAGTCAAGTGTCAATAAATGTCAGCAAGGTCATGAGGAAGTCAATAAACTCAAAGTCACAGCACCTAGGAAGATTAAACAAATTTTTTATTCAGTTTGATGTAATTTTCACCTCAAAACCATGTTTTGAGGTGAAAACATGATACTTTTCCTTTATTATCATTTATTATGTAATTTATGTCAGCATATGTAATAATTCACACTTCGAAAGCTGCTATCTCCACAAAGTCATCACCTTGCCTTTCAGAGAAATTTCCCACAGCATTTTAATTGTCAAATCATGTTCTAAGAAGATCCAGCAGAAAGCGCCTGGAAAGAGCTTTCCAATGGTATACTACACTCTCAAAACTGACTCCTAGATTGAAATTTATGCCTAAGTGAATAAAAGTCCTCTATACCCTAACGCTTCCCCTTTTCCCCACCTTTCCCCTAAACTTTATGTTATTAAAGTTTAATATTTTCCTTTCTAAAACCCTTATTTCCCTCATCCAATGGCTAAATCACATTATTAAAATATTTTTAAACATATATGCGATTTAATAACCACTTCCCATCCATACTCCTTTAAAACTTTATAATAAACATTTTAAAGTTTTTTATTATAAAGTCCCATTTCCTTTTCCTGTTCCGATTACATAATCGCAATCGCAAAATTCTTATATAAAACCCCGATCTAATTTTATAAAACCACTTCCCCTGCATGACCCTTTGAAACTTTATAATAAAGTTTTAAAAGTTCTATATCATATATTCCTTGTCGTTCTAAACCTTTCCTTCCCCGATCACATCGCAACATTTAAAATATGCGCCCCGATTGGCCCTCCTGTTCACAAAAACTCCGATGCGATTGAGAGTCCCCAATTACAATAACTCGGATTGACTCCCTCCAATTGCATCCTGATCATTGATTCAATCAACGATCCGACGGTCTATATGCCATCACATCATCGCAATCGGCCCTTTCCAATGATCCCCTCTGATTGGCCCTTGTCAAAAACTCCAATGTGATTACATTAAATCCTACCGATTGAATCCCGCCGAGTGAATCCCTCCGATTGACCTCGCCCGATCGCATCTTGATCGTCGATCTGCTCATCCGATCGGACGGCTCACAAACCATCACACCATCGCAATCAATGAAATTCATTTGCGCCATATATTTTGCCTCTGCTCCCTCCTCCAATTGCGATTGCGATTGGCTGGGGCCCACATATAATCTTCCGCCGTTCAAAATGAAAGAGCCTTTTCCCTTTGTAAACCTTCAATTTCATTGTATTTTGTTTTATACAAAGGACTTCTCCTCTCATCGCTTATTCTCTAATCACATCGGAGTTTTCCATCGTTTCATTGTATGTAACACCCACTCCGAGCCCCAATTTGTGATTGTGATTTAGTTCCCGGTCCCACCTTTAATCCTTTCCGCCCTTTACAATTAAAAAGGGTCTTTCCCTATGTAAAATGAAAAATTCATTTTATGCGAATTTTCAAATGAATTTCTCCCATTTCTCATCGCATCGGCTTTTCCACTATCACATCAAACATTTCGTTACTCCGCTATGTATTACATTCGCACCCGCTCCGATTGCGATTGCGATTTCCCTTTCCCTTTACACTAATTGCAATCGCAATGTTTCCATCGCATCGCATATTTTTCAATCGCTCTATTCCCAAATATCTTCTCTCCCTTTCGATCTTCCGATTGTGATTCAGCCCCACCTCCTCTCCCTTTGATCCTTCCATCCAAAATCGGTTTTTCCCTTCACTAAAGCATAATTTCATTTTATGTTATTTCAAAGGCAATGGAAAGAAACAGTCAAAGACCAAGAGCTAATATGAGACCAAGATTTTTACAACAGCAGGAAAATAGGATTAGCTCTTCAGATTTCCTATTTTTTATTCAACAGCGTAATAGTGAATCTGCCAAAACGGTCAAATATAATGTTGCCCCTTATTTTAGGCAGATTGTTGGTTCTCTTTTCTATCCTCGGATTTCAGTTCTTGAGCTGTTAAAATAGCTCCCCTTTTCTTTGGATCTATGTTCCCACATTTCAGTCTATTTAATGTAATTTTAAATCATTTGTAAAGCAGTCAATAAATCAGTAAGTAGGGGAAAAGTGTGGAAAATCAGGAGGACGCTCTGCGCTCCATTGTAATAGTTTCGGACAGGGAATTAAATAAAGAGATGCAGCTCTGATTTGTGGGATCCATGTGGTATGAAATTTAGTATTTGTTCTCTCCTTTCTGTTCATATGTGAATTGTTATGTGTATCATTCATTCATAAAACTTATATGTTTGAAAGCTTTCAATATAGAAAGGTAGAATCCATTTTTAATGCTCTACCTTGGGAAATCATTCAATATTCTGTGTTTTCTTCTGTTCCAAAAGGATGCATCTGCTATGCCCTTTTCAGCTCCTTCAGTCTTTCCATTTCATCATTATTTAAACTTATATGCTAAAATTTCCTGCCTATCTTGCCCCATTAAATAACCTGTATCCCTGATTTAATTCCCTAGTTTCAAACTGCCTTATTTGTCCCATACATCCTTTAAAATTCATTCATTTTATTAAAACAATTTCCAATTCTTATACCTAGCCTAAAATCAGTTCATAATTGTACTTGGTTGAATATATTTTCATGGAGAGAGCCCTCTCCTGACCTTGTAGGGCTAGCTACAAGGTTGAGCGTGGTTTAAGTGTTACCCTAATTTGCCTTTTTCAGCCTGAGGTCCAGATTAGGTGCTAACAGGTATATTACAAATCAGTCACCCTAGAAACATCAAAGAGTTGTAGTCCTTTATTGGGAAGATTAAATTCTTGAGGAGGTTTATACCCAACCTAGCAGAACTCCTTTGAAACATGACAAACATGCTAAAGAAAGAAGTAGGAGTTAAATGGACTCTAGAAGCCAAAAATTCCTTTGAACTGGTAAAACTTGCACTCACTCGAGCACTAGTTCTCATCAGCCCATATTTTACAAAAGAATTCCTTATATTCTCATTTGCATCAGAACATACTATGGTTGTTATCCTATTGCAGAAAATTCCCGAGGGGCAAGAACAACCAATTGAATTTTTTAGCAAGGCATTAAGAGATGCACCTCTGAAATATAATATCATGGAAAAACAGGCTTACGCTTTGGTAAAGGCTTTGAAGGATTTCAGAGTGTATATCTTAAATTCTCGTATTATTGCCTTTGTTCCTAATATAGTGGTAAAGGAAATTTTGTCACAAGATCCAGATGGTAAAAGGGGCAAGTGGATTGCTGTGATATTAGAATATGATTTGGAAATAAAACCCACTAAACTCATCAAGGGTCAAGGCTTAGCACAATTAATGTTTGAATCTAACTTACAAGCCCTTGAAATTAATATGGTAGATGCTTTGGATGAATAGGAAGGATTACCAGCTCCCATTGTTGAAGAACAATTCCAAAACTCACCTTGGTATGTTGATATCTTATATGTGCTTATCAATCCAAATGCCCCTCCTGATTTATCTAAGACAAAGGCAAGGTTTTTAAAGTTGAAAGCTAGAAATTATTTCATTTTAAATGAATGTTTATATTGGAAAAATTCCAATGGTTTATTGCTTAAATGTTTGCCTGAAGTGGATGTAGATAGGATAAAGCATGAGTTTCGACTGGAAAACCACTGTCAATAAAATCCTCAGAGCTGGCTATTACTGGCCCACCCTCTTCCAAGATGTCCAAAAAATGATAGTTGCCTACCACAAATGCCAAATCTTTGAGGGCAAAAGAAAACTCCTTCCTCTACCTTTACAACCAATCACTGTTGAAGCTCCTTTTCAACAGTGGGGCCTAGATTTCATAGGGGAAATCCATCCCGCTTCATCTTCCCAACATAGATGGATACTCACAACCACTGACTATTTCACCAAATGGATAGAGGCCATCCCTTCTAGGAATGCCACAAACTCAGTTATCATAAAATTCCTTGAAGATCGTATCCTATCTAGATTCGGTTGCCTTAGGAAAATTATCACTGACAATGTTGTTGCATTTGGTTCCAAAAAGATGATTTATTTTTGCCACAAGTATTAGATTGCACTTGTTCATTCTACTACTTATTATCCTTAGGGTAATGGGCTAGCAGAATCATCAGATAAGAGTTTGGTGACCATCATCAAGAATTTTCTTGAAGAAAATAAGAAATCATGGCATAACAAGTTGGTGCATGCTTTGTGGGTAGACAGGTTGACAACAAATAAATCTATTGGAATGTCTCCCTATCAGCTAGTTTATGGAGCAGATGCAATATTTCCTACCAGTTTGGGGGTACCAATGATAAAATTGGCCCAAGAAATACAATTAGAGGAAGATAGCATGGTAATGAGGATCAATCAGACCATACATCTCCAGCAGAAAAGGGAAGAAGTCTACAATAGAGTTCAAAAAGTGAAAGATAATATCAAAAAGTTGTTTGATAAGAGGGTAAAGGCCTGTGATTTCAAAATTGGGGACAAGGTACTCAAATGGGACTCTAGGAGAGAGTATAAGGGTAAGCATGGCAATTTTAACAGTTTATGGCAAGGCCCTTACATCATTCAATCTGCCATTGGTCCCAATGCATTTTTTATGCAAGAATTGGATGGTACAGATCTGTTTGGAGGTCCTGTCAATGGCAGGATGCTCAAGCATTATTTCTGCTAAATTTTAGTTCAAATTTTTCACTTCCATTGTAAATACCATTGCCTTGTTTTGTTTGGAAAAAAGAAAATAAAAAAAATATAAGAAGAAAGGTTCAGACAAGCTCAAATCTTGAACCTAGGAAGTTCCAAAATAATGGCTCAAATTAGATCAAAACCTGAGCCAGAGAAAGTGAAAGGCTAGTTCTAACATGCTCAAAACTTGAACCAGCAAAGAAAGGAAGAAAAAAAAACAGCTCTAAAAAGATCAAAACCAAAGCTGAAATGAAGAAAGAAAGGTGACTCTAAAAAGCTCAAAATCTGAGTCACAAGAAGAAAGAAGGATGCTCTTAAGTTTCAGAATTTCAAGCCTTCAAAATTTTGTTGCAAATTTCTGCAAAGTTCAGACCATGTGTAGCTTGTCTTCATGCCATGGACCCACAAAAAATCAGACAATCTAACCCTGGTTTTTCTGTATTTAAATTTCTGTTTTAGAATGTAGAGAATGAAATCTGTCAGATAGTTTAATCCTGGCAAGATATTAGTTTAGGTAGAAAAGCTATGAGTCCAACTGTATAATCTAGTCTCATGGAGAAATAAGGGTAGAATTAGAATAGTTTTTTCTTTCAATAAAAAAAAATGATGTGAAAGGTCTGCAATTCTAAATGCACCTTGAAGAAAAAATGTTAGGACAGTAGGATGGGTAGGTAGTTTTTTGGGGAAGTATTGTTGCTGATATAATGTCCATAATGTTTGTAGTAGCTGATCAAAGAAGAGAAAGATGGTCAAGGATCAGACTCTGGCGTACTTCCAAAGATTTTTTTTGAGATTCTTGACACCTTCAAGAAGATGCCATCCCCATGTGGAGCCACTATTAGCCACCTATAATAATTTGTCAAAGCAAACAGGTGGCTAAATCTGTGTTCAAGCCTTCAAGTGAAAACATTTCCTTTGTAAATCTATCATTCTTGAAGCCTCCATGTGTCTTCTATCCTCTGAAGAAACTTCACTGCTGTTTCCATTAATGAACCCTGTTATTTATGAAAGAAACTGTTTTCAAAGGCCTCCATTTTCCACATTTTCCCTCATTCATACTTCATTTTCCTTCATTCCCTTCATAAACTCCCTTTGATAAGGTTTTAAACCTCTTTTTTAATCTTATTAAAACCCTCAAAACCCTCTGAAAAACCTTCATTTTGGCCTAAAAACCCACTTTTCAGCATTTAGGCCTTAAGCCCCTTTCGGCCTTAGCCCCAGCCCCTTTCTACATATGACCCGCGTTGTGACCAGGCGCGAAGCGCTTATCGCATCGAAAATATTTATCGCATCGCAAGTATTCATCGCATCGCAAAACACATTTTACTTGTTTTTCATGATTATTTACCTCATGCCGATGCGATCTCGCGGTCATTTCTCCACCGTTGATCTGATATGTTACGCCCGGATCTAATGGCCCATATTTCTCCTCGTTCCAAAACCCGCCCTTCCTCCTTTTTCTTCATCATTAAATCTCCCCCATTGATCTAGTTTTCAGATCAATAACTCTCAATCCATCGCAAATAGGCAATTGCATTTTCCCTTTATCCTTTCCTTTTCCTCCTCCGATGTCGATCCCCTAATTTAATCTCAGCCGTCGAATCCACAAGAACCGACGGCTGAGATTCAATCGCGCTCTGCTCATGAGCCCATCACCCATGCCTGCCGTTTTGATCTGGACCGTTGAATCCACAAGAACCAATGGCCAGGATCTCATCGTGCTCCACCCATAGCCCTTCGTCATCACTGTCAAACCAGGAGGTAAATCCTCAAATCAGAATGTATATTAGCTGAATAATGTACATGCATTTATACATGGAGGTGAGGCTATTGGGATTCATCTCCCAATGACTCTTTGCCTTCCTTATTTCCTAATATTATTTATTATACAATATTACATATCCACACCCAACCCGTAGGATTAGGTGTCAACATTCCCCCCTTTAATCCAAAGGGATGTTGGTGAGTCCAAGCATCGATCTAAACTTTTCAAACTTTTCTCTGCCAAGTGCTTTGGTGAGGATATCAGCAGTTTGCTCATTTGTGGAACAATGATGTAGATGGATGGTTTTGGCCTGATCATGATGTCGAATTAGATGGTATTTTGTATTGATGTGCTTTGTTCGATCATGGAACTTTGGGTTCTTGGCCAACTTTATTGCAGAAGTGTTGTCGATCATGAGTGGTGTGGAGTACATTTGTTTCATCTGCAAATTTTCCAGGATTTTCTGGAGCCACACAATTTCCTTTGTTGCTTCAGCTGCTGCCACATATTCTGCCTCGGTCATGGAATCTACTGGAACTGACTATTTGCGTGATCTCCATGAGACAGCTCCTGATCCAAGACTCATGGTGTAACTTGTAGTAGACACCCCTGTTTCTTTGTCGCCATCAAAGTCTGAATCAGAGTATCTAATCAAGCTGAAGTTTCCTACCTGTGCATATTTGAGTCCAAAGTCTTGAGTCCCCTTCAAGTACCTTAACACTCTTTTTGCAGCAGACCAATGTCCTTCACAAGGTTTTTGCATGAACCTTGAGAGGATTCCAACATAAAATGAAATGTCAGGTCTGGTGGTGGTCAGGTAGATAAGACTTCCTATAAGCTGTCTATACTTAGTTGCATCCTCAAATTCCTTCCCTTCAATAGATGTGAGCTTCAATTTTTGTTCCATTGGAGTGGTTAAGGGATTACATTCATCCATGCTAGATTTGGACACTTAAACTATGAAAGCCTTCATTTTTTGAAGAAAAATGGTGTTAATGGACTGCCTACAATTCCTATAAAACCTAAGGAATGTGATGCTTGTATTCTAGGAAAGCATAGCAAACATCCATTTCATGATTCACACTCAGAGCACATAGAAAACTTGAGCTTGTTCATTCAGATTTATGTGGCCCTATGCCTGTTGCTTCTACAAATGGAAACAAATACATGATGACATTTATTGATGACTACACCAGAATGTGTTGGATTTACTTATTGAAGAACGAGTCTGATGTTTTTCAAACATTCAAGAATTTTCATGCATGGATTGAAAATGATGCACAAACTAATATTGGCTCTCTACATACTGATAATGGAAAAGAATACACTTCAAACGAATTTGAAAATTATCTTCGTCAACATGGAATCAAACATCAAACAATTGTGCCATATAATCCCCAACAGAACGGTGTAGCTGAAAGAATGAACAGAACTATTTTAAATATGGTCCGCTCCATGTTATTTTTCAAGAATGTAAAATTGATGTTTTGGGCTGATGCGGTTCTATGTGCTGTTTACATAAAGAATAGGTGTCCTTCAAGTTCAATTAGAAACAAAACTCCTTTTGAAATGTGGCATGGCCACATTCCTTCGGTAAAGCATTTTAGGGTCTTTGGGTCCACTTGTTATGCCTTGATACCCAAGGGTCAAAGGAACAAACTTGGTGCTAGAAGCAGAAAATGTATCTTCTTGGGGTACTCCAATACCTCCAAAGGATATCGTCTCTATGATGAAGCAAATAAGAAATTTGTAATAGCAAGAGATGTCATATTTCTTGAATATTCCAAGAGTGACAAGGTTGTTGAGCGGCAACTTGATCGCCTGGATAGATTCACACATGCAAAGTCTTTCCAAGAATTTGATAATGTGATTCCACATCTTGAAGGGGGGATTCCGATATTGAATCAAACTGTGGAATCATCTCCCCCACATGAACAAACAACCATGGATGACACATTAGATGATGTGATTGACAGAATTGGGAGATTGAATCTTGAATCAATCCCAACTCAGTCAAATGACCAGCCTGGGCCATCTCAGAAAGGTCCTCCCAAATGGCTGACAAAGACACTGGAGAATGTTCATCCCGATGAGGTTGGAAAAATAGGAACAAGAAGTTCCACTCAACAAATCGAAGGTGATGTAGATAATTCTGATTCCCCTGTTGATATGGATATTGCTTATAACTATGAATTGAGTTTGTCTACAGATCATGAACCAACTTCCTTCAAAGAAGCCGCTTCTCATGATGAATGGAAAGAAGCGATGCAGAAGGAGTATGATGCCTTGATAAAGAATGGCGCTTGGAAGCTGTTTGATCTGCCTTTGGGAAAAATACCAATTGGCTGTAAGTGGGTCTACAAGAACAAGTATAAAGTAGATGGCTCACTTGACAAGCACAAGGCTAGGCTTGTGGAAAAAGGTTTCGCACAAAAAGAAGGAGTCGATTATGAAGAAACTTTTTCTCCCACAGCAAAATGGACCACCATCCGGACTCTCTTTGCCTTAGCAGCTTAGAATGGATGGAAATTCCATCAGATGGATGTAAAAACAGCCTTCTTGAATGGAGATCTAAAGGAGAAATTTTATATGTCCCAGCCAGAAGGATTTGTAGTAAAGGGTCAAGAAAACAAAGTTTGCAAGCTTATAAAATCCTTGTATGGCCTCAAGCAAGCACCACGAGCCTGATATGAGAAATTAACCGAGCATCTTCTGAAACTTGAATTCAAAAATTTTGATCTTGATGATGCAACTTTGTTTGTTAAGAAAGTTGGAAAGACAGTTGTATATTTTGTGGTATATGTAGATGATCTTTTGATAACAGGGAACAATGAGAGCTATATTGCATCCATGAAGAAAGAATTGAAAAAAGGTTTTGAAATGACTGATTTGGGTCATGTTCATTACTATCTGGGTATTGAAGTAATTCAACATCCTAAATTTATATTTCTTTCTCAAAAGAAGTACATTGGAGATCTCTTGAACAAGTTTGACATTGGATGATTAAGCTGTTCATTTCAAGATTGAACAGCTTAATCATCAATTGAACATTTTCTAATTCTGAATGTGAGTCATAGAGTTCTTTTCGCTTTCTCAAGGCATCATAGGCATTTAAGAACGATGAAATGTGGCGACTCACCTCTTCACTTACGGAAGCTACAATCAAGGCATAGGCCTTGCAGTTCTTTTTTTCCCAAATGGCGAGCTCTTTGTCTGAAGTGGGCTTTGCTGGTGGATTTCCTTCTTGTCCTTCACAGATTCCTTTCCACAACTCATTAAAAATGAGTGTGTGTTTAATCTTCCGAGACCATTCAATATAGTTCTCTTTTCCGGAGAGAACCACCCCAAAAATAGAGATGAGAGAATGCATTAGTTTGGTGGAAAAAATTCTTTTGAAGAGGAAAAAATTCTGCTAGAAAACTTTCAATTCTGGAGATTTGCTCAATTAAAGGGGAAAAAAGCTCTTTGCTGGAAAATATACTGAATTTAAAAGGACAAAAACTCTTGCTAAAAATATTGAATTCTGCACAAAAAAAATATATGTATTTTTTTTTTGCTTGGATAAAAAATTTATATGAAAACTGTATTGAATGGGAGGTGGTATTAAATATGGGAAAGTGGTATTATAAAGTGGTATTGTAAATAGAATGAAGGGTGGGAGTGGTATTTAATACAAACATGGAAGATGAGGGGCGGTTCATATTACAAGGACAGCGTGTATTGTGTCAAAGACAGCGTAAACAATGGTATTAAAAGGAGGGGCAGTTCATATTACAAAGAAGACAACGTATTGAAAATGGTATTGAATGATAATGGTGGGCGGTATTATATGTAGCATAGAGAGGGTATTATAACAGTGAAATAAACAACGTATTAAAAATGGAGGGTGTATGATGTGGAACAGCGTATCATGTGGAACAATGACAGCGTATCATGTGGAACAATGGACAACGTATAATATGTATAGAGCGCTATGGAGTTCAAATAATTTTAATATGGAGGGTGTATGAAAACGCAGGTGATGGAGGCGGTATATGGTGAAATGGAGTATGGTGGAGGTATTATATATGCAGAGCTGTGGCGATATTTATAAAGCAGACAACATATTATGAGGTCAAAGACAGCATATGAATGAACAATCTTTACAACCGTGACAACGTATAAGTGAAGAGGGCAGCGTATTACATATATGGATAGAGGTGGTATATATATAAACAAACAGCATATTACATATGTGATAGAGAGCGTTGTATTAGTGGAATAGTCGAGCGTTGTATTATTGACAGACATAACGCTATATGAATGGAGGGGATGGCGTGAGGGAAGTGTGAGGGGGCGTGGGGAGTGTGGAAGGACGTAGGGTTGTGAGAGGAAGAGAGCGTTGGAGAGAGGGAGGCCGAGAGGCCGTTACAAAAAAATCTGGAATGGCAGAGTTGCAGGACTGCAAAATTGCAGAGTGGCAGGTATCTGCTGGAACTGCAAATTGCAAAATTTCAGAGACTGCAAATTGCAGAATCTTCAGGAGCTACAAATGTCAGAGCTGTGCATGATTTGCAGAGATAATTAAAAAAAATGCAAAATTATAGTATAGCAATTTAATGGAGCAGCAGAAACTAGCATAAAAGTTGACTGAGCAAAGGAATGAGGGAGTTACACCACAAGCAAAAATGCCAATAGTGGGACTGGCTCTGATACCATGTCAAACCAGGAGGTAACTCCTCAAATCAGAATGTATATTAGTTGAAGAATGTACATGCATTTATACATGGAGGTGAGGCTATTGGGATTCATCTCCCAATGACTCTTGGCCTTCCTTATTTCCTAATATTATTTATTATACAATATTACATATTCACACCCAACCCATAGGATTAGGTGTCAACAATCACCCCGCCAATTTAATCCTGACCGTTGATCTCTTCCGATCCTACAGCCAACGCTCAATCGCATAATGCAAACAAATTTTCCCTTTTTTCTTTTCCTCCGATGGCCCGATTCCCCAATTTGATCTGGACCATTGAATCCATAAGAACCAACGTCCAAGATCTCATCACGCTATGCATTTCCCTTTCTCCCTTTCACTTTTCTGTTGATCGCCGATTATATCTCCGTCATCCATTCCTACAGATCTGACAGCTCCCATCTTTCCACACATTCACTTACCTCGTTCAAAAATCTGCTTTCTCTTTTAATCTCAGTTTTCCAATCCACAGATCTAATGGTCCTAACTCAACCCCACCATATGTTCTGCCTACACACATTTCTGCCTATCGCGCTTTCCCACAACCATCCAATCTGGCGCTCCACATCCAATGGATAGAAATGCATGTTGCGTAACTTTTGTGCCCGAGAGTTAATGTTTCAAATTTACATGATATGGGCGGTTTTGAAAGGACAAGTGTCATGCGATATATGGAATCACATTTTTTTGGCCAAAATCTTAAATCGCTCGAACGTCGCACGAAGACCACTAATGGTTTTCCGCTATACCGCTCCCCCCTCGGCAATGTAACTCCTGATTTAATCTCAACCATTGATCTCTGAGATCGAACGGTCCTGACTTAATTTCAACCCCATTTGTTTGCCCACCATCTAACCTCCCGAGTGACTCCATCAAAAGATCTTGACCGCTGATTTTTCTAATCTAACGGCCCATGTTATATCGCATTTTCATTTCATCCACCATTCATCTGGTCTCCCAATGACTTCATCGGACAATATCCACCATAGATCACCATGATTCGATGGCACACGTTCATCCTCGCACCCAAACTCCCATCAGACCTGTTTTCGCCTTTCGCCATGGTTTTTCATCACATTTTCCACTGCATCCACCATTTTCCATCGCTGCTCCTCCATCCTCACAAGCCTCTGAAGCAGTCACCCCACTCCCCTTAGTTTTTATAACATGTTTCTCGTTTTTTGCAGGTTTCAAAGGTGGTGAATTCACACTTTTTTCACAATCCGTCATGGTGAAAGACCATCGCAGAGCCAAGATTGCAAACCAAGAAATCTCTTAGAAAGGTTAAAGGCATAATATTGAAGATTAAGAAGCCCAATCCACAGTTAGCACAGATTAAATACAAATCATTGATCGCAGAAACGCAGAGGTATATCAGTAGAACATTCCTTTTACTGAAGAAAGGACCAAATTCCTACTACCCATTCTCTATTCTTCATCGAAACCAGAGCAGCTACTATTCTGACAAAGGGTCCTAAGAATTGTCAGTGCATTAGTTATAAGGCATGGAAGACCTGAAAGAAAAATCTTCGCATTTCTTGCCTCAGAGTACAAACAAAGTACTACAGCCAAGAAAGTACTCCAAAAACATACCCTTGGAGTTATTATCAATCTAACGAAGACCCCTAATTCATCTAAAGGGTACTGAAAGTTAATGTAAAGATATTAAAACAGAATGGGCTTCGAAAGACACTTCTCCGTCTGTTTTAATGAATCATTTAAATCCTATCTACCACTACTATCACTCTTTCACCTATAAGAACTCACGAGAAATACATTGTAAATGTTGGTTGGTTGGTTTATTATCGCAAAAACACTGATTTTAAGTTGTTTTCACTGAGTTAGAGTTCTGTGAGAAGTAGTTGTAAATAGGCTGGGAGATGATTTCTAAATGATATCAAGCTATTGGACAAGGAAGTATGTGACTGTTTTTGCTTTTCTAATATGACAAGCATGTTCATTGGATCCTGATCTAAATCAATGGTGATGTGTTCTCTCTTCGTTATTGTTTTCCCACTGTTATACATCATGTTCTATCTTCTCTGATAAGAAACAATAATTTTAGTTTAGGATATATTGTTGCAAGTACGCTAACGCTTCCTGCACTTTCTTATCTTTATGTTTTATTCTATTTGTGTATCTAAGAACAATTTCAACATGATTTAACCAGTATAGAAGTTTGTTTGTCCATGCTTACTGATGTATGAATTTAGATTTTGTTTCTTAGATGTTCTTGTTGGGTTTCAGCTGAAAGAATTAGGAAACTGGGAGATTTAGAGTTAGCCCTGTCCCCTAGGTTCCTTTTCCAACAGTTAGCCTTTCTAAGATCCCTTTGAGTTAAATGTCAAAAGAAGAGAAGGTTAAAAGTATTTATCTGATCTTAGACTTCAATTTGTGCTAAACTTAAGTGTTTTATATTGTCTGAAAGTAGTCAGGAGGACTGCTGGATTGTTGTCTTCAGAGTTAGCCTCATTAGGAGTTTTGATCATAAAGGTTAAAGGCATGCCCTGTCCTTAGAATTACTCCAAAGTGGTCACCTTGTAAGGTTTTCCTCATCATTCCCATTCATCTCCTTATTGTTTCATCCCATACTACCATCTTAAGAGATCCTCTGATATAGATGACTAGCCCTTTGAAAGCCTTGGATATTTTAATTGCAAGTAAACCCTTTTATGACCCCATTGCCCAATGGACTTGTGTTCTCTTTGAATTATCTCCCCATTGCCAAAAAATCCTTCACTACTCATTCCTCTACCTTACATTGAACCCTTATTTCATGTTTCCATTAATGAACCCTGTTGTTTATTAAAGAAACTATTTTCAAAGGCCTCCATTTTCCCCATTTTCCCTCATTCATACTTCATTTTCCTTCACTCCCTTCATAAACTCCCTTTGATAAGGTTTGAAACCTTTTTTTAAATCTTATCGAAACCCTCTGAAAAACCTTCATTTTGGCCTAAAAACCCACTTTTCAGCATTTAGGCCTTAAGCCCCTTTCAGCCTTAGCCCTAGCCCCTTTTTGCATATGACCCGCGTTGTGACCGGGCGCGAAGCACTTATTGCATCGCAAATGTTTATCGCATCACAAGTATTAATCGCATTGAAAAACACATTTTACTTTTTTTTCATGATTATTTTCCTCCCGCCGATGCGATCTCATGATCATTTCTCCACCGTTGATCTGATCTGTTATGCCCAGATCTAACGGCCAATATTTCTCCTCGTTCCAAAACCTGCCCTTCCTCCTTTTTCTTCATCATTAAATCTCCCCCATTGATCTAGTTTTCAGATCAACGGCTCTCGCTCCATTGCAAATCGGCAATCGCATTTTCCCTTTATCCTTTCCTTTTCCTCCTCTGATGTCGATCCCCCGATTTAATCTCAACCGTCGAATCCACAAGAACTAACGGCTGAGATTCAATCGCGCTCTTCTCATGAGCCCATCACCCGTGCCCGTCGATTTGATCTGGACTGTTGAATCCACAAGAACCAACGGCCAGGATCTCATCACGCTCTACCCAAAGCCCTCCGTCATCACCTTGCCGATTTAATCCTGACCATTGATCTCTTACGATCCTATGGCCAGCGCTCAATCACATATCACAAACACATTTTCCCTTTTTCCTTTTCCTCCGATGGCCCAATTCCCCGATTTGATATGGACCATTGAATCCAAAAGAACCAACAGCCAAGATCTCATCACGCTTTGCATTTCCCTTTCTCCCTTTCACTCTTCCGCTGATCACCGATTAGATCTCCGTCTTCCATTCCTACAGATCCGACAACTCCCATCTTTCCGATCATTCACTTACCCCGTTCAAAACTTTTCTTTCTCTTTTAATCTCAACCGTCCGATCCACAGATCTAACGGTCCTAACTCAACCCCATCATATGTTCCACCCACACACATTGCTGCCTATCATGCTTTCCCACAACCGTCTGATCTGGCGCTCCACATCCGACGGACAGAAATGCATGTCGCGTAATTTTTTCTTCCGAGAGTTAATGTTTCAAATTTACGTGATATGGGCGGTTTTGAAAGGACAGGTATCGTGCGATGTATGGAATCGAATTTTTTTGGCCAAAATCTTAAACCGCTCAAACACCGCGCGAAGACCACTAATGGTTTTCCGCTATACCACTCCCCCCTCCGCAATGTAACTCCTGATTTAATCTCAACCGTCGATCTCTAAGATCGGACGGTCCTAACTTAATTTCAACCCCATTTTTTTGTCCACCATCTAACCTCCCGAGTGACTCCATCAAAAGATCTTGACCGTTGATTGTTCTAATCTAACAGCCCACGTTATATCGCATTTTCATTTCATCCACCATTCATCTGATCTCCCAACGACTTCATCAGACAATCTCATCCGTAGATCACTATGATCCGATGGCACACATTCATCCTTGAACCCAAACTCCCATCAGACCTATTTTTGCCTTCCGCCATGGTTTTTCATCACATTTTCCGCTGCATCCACCGTTTTCCATCACTGCACCTCCATCCTCATGAGCCTCTGAAGCAGTCACCCCACTCCCCCTAGTTTTTATAACATGTTTCTTATTTTTTGCAAGTTTCAAAGGTGGTGAATTCACATTGTTTTCACAATTAGTCATGGTGAAATAACATCGCAGAGCCAAGATCGCAGAGGAAGAAATATCTGAGAAAGGTTAAAGGCATAATATTCAAGATTAAGAAGCCTAATCCACAGTTAGCATAGATTAAATACAAATCATTGATCGTAGCAGTGCAGATGGTATATCAGCAGAACATTCCTTTTACTGAAGAAAGGACCAAATTCCTACTACCCATTCTCTATTCTTCACCGAAACCAGAGCAGCTACTATTCTGAAAAAGGGTCCTAAGAACTGTCAGTGCATTAGTTATAAGGCATGGAAGACCTGAAAGACAAATATTTGCATTTCTTTCCTTAGAGTACTATAGCCAGGAAAGTACTACAAGAACATACCCTTGGATTTATTATCAATCTGACGAAGACCCCTAATTCATCTAAAGGGTACTGAAAGTTAATGTAAAGATATTAAAACAGAATGGGCTTTGAAAGACACTTCTCCCTCTGTTTTAATGAATCATTTAAATCCTATCTACCATTACTGTCACTCTTTCACCTATAAGAGCTCATGAGAAATACCTTTTAAATGTTGGTTGGTTGGTTGATTATCGCAAAAACATTGATTGTAAGTTGCTTTCACTGAGTTAGAGTTCTGTGAGCAGTAGTTGTAAATAGGATAGGAGATGATTTCTGGATGATATCAAGCTATTGTAAAAGGATGTATGTGACTGGTTTTTCTCTTCTAATATGACAATCATGTTCATTGGATCCTAATCTAAATCAGTGGTGATGTGTTCTCTCTTCTTTATTGTTTTCCCTCTATTATACATCATGTTCCATCTTCTCTGATAATAAATAGTAATTTTAGTTTAGGATATACTGCTGCAAGTACCCTAACACTTCCTACACTTTCTTATCTTTATGTTTTCTGCTATTTCTGTATCTAAGAACAATTTCAACATGATTTAACCAGTATAGAAGTTGGTTTTTCCATGCTTACTAATGTATGAATTTAGAGTTTGTTTCTTAGATGTTCTTGTAGGGTTTCAGCTGAAAGAATTAGGAAACTGGGAGATTTAGAGTTAGCCTTGTCCCCTAGGTTCCTTTTCCAACAGTTAGCCTTTCTAAGATCCCTTTGAGTTGAATGTCAAAATTAGAGAAGGTTAAAAGTCTTTCTCTGATCTTAGACTTCACTTTGTGCTAAACTTAAGTGTTTTATATTGTTTGAAAGTAGTCAAGAGGACTGTTGTATTATTGTCTTCAGAGTTAGCCTCATTAGGAGTTTTGATCATAGAGGTTAAAGGCATGCGTTGTCCCTAGGCTTACTCCGAAGTGGTCACCTTGGAAGGTTTTCCTTGTCATTCCCATTCATTTCCTTATTGTTTCATCCCATACTATCATCTTAATAGATCCTATGATATAGATGACTAGCCCTTTGAAAGCCTTGGATATTTGAATTGCAAGTAACCCTTTTATGACCCCATTGCCCAATGGACTTGTGTTCTCTTTGGATTATCTCCCCATTGCCAAAAAATCCTTCACTACTCATTCCTCTACCTTACATTGAACCCTTATTTCATGTTTCCCAACAAAAAAATAATAATCAAAAACCCTTGTGCTCTATAACTAGCCTAATACCTTAAATTGAATTTCAAAGGTATACATTTCTTTGGCTTTATAGAGAGATCCCTCTCTGGATCTAGGAGGGATAGATTTTGGGATCCCAAAGTGTTTTGATGTTGTCTTATCATTTAGTATTGCCAAATCTGCCAAATCACAGGAACCAAAACATAATGGCGACTCCACTGGGGATATTTTGAGTAGGTCATACCTGATACACTCTTAAGACTTTAGAAAACCCCTTGATTCAAGAATATTTGGTGTGTTAGCCAGTTGAGTCACCAACATAATGGCGACTCCACTGGGGAATATTTGAGTAAAACACTCTTTAAAACATCTCTAAGAACTCAAAGAAGACCAAATTAGCCTTGATTTGGTGTAGATTGTTGATGGTAGACCGCAGCTTGCTTCAAAACATTCTAAACCCTCCACCTGGAAACTCCACAGTTCCTAAAATATCAAAAGACTCCACTGATGATCAGTAGGCCTGCTGATTATCTTTGTTTTCACAAGACTCCATTGGGAGACCAGTTTCATCACAACATCATCCGTACTAAAGGAAACACATAGGATTAAGCTTCTTTGTTTAAAGATAATTTTCCTCTGAAATATTGTCATACCTGGCTAAATTTCTTTGTTGAGCCCAAGGAATTAACATATTGGCTTCAAGAAAAATCTATACCAGAGCTTATCCTGATCCAAATCCTCCCGAAATAGTTAACAATCCAGAAAGCATTCTTTGGAAGTATCTCACATCTAGAGATTCAAATATTGTCAGACCCATTCATAGAGCTAACTCAGCACCTGAGAACCTTGCATCTCTATCAGATACTCAATTTGACTTAGATTTACCATGTAATTTACCAAGATCTAATTCATTGAGTGGTATAGATCAGACAGAATTTGAGCCTCCAAGTTCACCTCTGCATAGTGGTCAACATATTAGTGACAGAGAAACCCCTCCATCAACACCTCCTGACATCCACTTCATTCATAACTTGGGTCTCTCCCACCCTAAGTCTGCTCAACAGTTTGTGGTTGGTCCAAGCATTTTTGTCATCTGCATACCTATTGTCCAAGATACTCCTTTCCTCCCACAAAACACTATCATGGCAGCATGGTATGCTCCCCTAGTGTTTCCACAGCCTCTGGTTCCTTACCCAATGATTATCAGTCTAAAATTTCCCATTTCACTGGAAAATAATCTACCACAGCTCAAAAACATGTAGATAGGATGGAAGATGCTTTTGACTATATGGAAATAGAAGATGAGACCATTAAGATGAGAATATTTGCTCAAAGTTTAGGAGGAGAGGTAAAAAAGTGATTTAAAGGTTTAACTCCTAATAGCATCAATGACCTTCCCTCTTTACATCAAGCTTTCATAAAAAAATGGGAAATCAAAATTAACCCTCTCCAAATATTAGCAGAGTATAAAAATCTTAAAATAAATCAGGGAGAGAGTGTTCATGATTACTCCACCAAGTTTAACAATGTCTACAATGCTCTTCCACCCCACATGAAGCCTCCCCAAGGAATGGCCTTAGTAAAATACCCTGAAGGTTTCAATGCTAACATGGCCTATCAACTAAGGGAGAGAGACTATTCAACTCTAGAAGACATGCAGAAGGGAGTTGTGAGTGTAGAAGCAAACTTAATTGAAAAAATAGCTAGGATGAGGGCTGAAAAGAAGGTAACCTATAGGGAAGACACCACAGCTTCTACATCTGATTCCAAATTTGATAATCTGACCAAAAACATGGAGAGGCTAGAAATAATGATGGAGAAAATGGTTGTCCAAGTGTTTCAGGGAAAATCACCCTAGAGGTTTGTTGGCTCAAAACCTCCACAGATCAGGGCATGCTATTCAGAAGGAATCACACACAACCATACTTAAATGCTAAAAAATAGATAACAACGATAGCAGAACTCACCCGTAGTCCTACGTTCGATGTAGATCCCGCGGGGTCCAAACCCCCAACAACCCTTCTTCCTCCTTCAACCTGGAAAACAAGAAAGAACGTGCACATAAACCTAGTTGTACATCATATATTTCTCCTAAACGTTAGTGTAATCCATGTGAAATATGATATAAATGATAACAAATGCTTAATAATCAATATTTTCACATATACAAATAGATACTAACACAGAAGTTCAGGAACAAGATGGTTCTTCATTATTACGAACAGCATGTACAGAAATAAAGAGTGGAGAGATCACCTGAATCCTTCCACGATCTCCGAGCAGACCGTCGTCCGGATCTATCCCGCCCTTGCCTCGCTAAGAAACTTTCAAGACTTGTGCACTCGAGATGGCATATAAATGGATGAACAGCTCCAGGAAATAAGGGTTTCCTGTATAAATCTGGGAGTGCAGGAGGCACGGGAATTCAGACTTGAATTGGGATTCCAACAGAGTATAATGTCTATAAAATTTCTCTCTCCCTTAGGCCATGCACATGAGGGGCTTTTATACTCCCTCAAAGTAGTTTCAATCAGTTGGAAATAGTTGGCCACGTACTGGGGTGGTTGAACTACTGGAGTAACCATCAACCCAACCCGAAAATAGGGAATTTTTATATATTTTTTAATGATTTTAATGGCATACGTGGAAAAGTACATGTGGACTCACGTATACACATGAAAATTTTTGGGCATACCCGTGTATGGGAATTTTAACACTATTTTTTAATGAATTTTGTTCAAGTCTATGGGAATGGGTGCCCAAAGCCATAAAGACAATCATGAATCACTTAAGGGTGAAAAATGATGCTATAACAGATGCCCCCTAATATATGAGGTCAGAAGGGGTACATGATGGCCGAAATGTATTATGCACATAGAAAGAACTTCGCAAGGACAAGAGAGGACTTCACCAGATTTCAGCCTACCAAAAAAAACCAATGAAAGAAAACAGAGAGTCAACTCATGCTGAGGCAGGCATACCCATGCTCAGTCAAAAATACATCATATCGAAAGTACTGAATAGATCCAACATGTATACAAGTATAGCTGAACTGAAATTACACAATGAATCATCTAAGCATGGCCCGAAAGTACAAGTCAGAATCAATGTCTAAGTATCACATATAGAAAGCTGATCAATGATGCTGAAACTGGATGTCTGATCATATAAGTAACTGAATCTCCAAGTACCAAATCATAAGAGGTGGAATAAACGGTACAATCACGCAACTCGGGAGCCAACATATAGGATGCTGTTGTACTGACACTGCAACATATAAGGGTGAACGACATCACTGGCAGAAACTGAATGGACTGTCAAAAGTGAACCGAGAAATGTTGATGCAACCTGAGGTCTTCACCGATCACTATGGCACAATTATACACAATGGGAATAAATGAGCTGAAGTCGACCATGTGAGAAATCGTTGGATTACCGGTCAATGATGTATACCGTTAACCAACGTGAGACAACCCACCAATAATGAAAATGAGTGTCAAGGTGCCCCAGTACAATCTAACAAGTGTGAATAAATGAGTTGAAGTCGAACACTTGAAAGAATATACCAATCAGGAGGCAATGATGAATCCCCACTGTCGATAGCGAAGAGTCTGCCACTAATGACTGCAAACCCTAAGGTACCGAAAAAAATACTCTAGACCTTATTCCCAAAGCAATGAGTCGGAGTCAATGGGAAAAGATCTACTAGAAGGAAGGCATTAAGGCATCCCACATCAGTCCAGTGCGAGTGTAACCCGCAGGCCAAGATTTGGAAGGAATCGGACGAAGTAAAGTGACGGAACCAAACCGAAGTACGTTTCCGACATGCACAAGATGAAGCTAGCGCACGGAAGAAACCCTCTGAACCAACCAATAATGAAAGCTGAAACAGAGGCGAGATATCCACCGATAGGGTCCAATGGAAATCAAGGTACTGCATGAATCCCAAGTGTGATAATGTGTGCTGACATCGAACACAGGGGAAACCACTCAGTAAAAGACCCATAATGATGATCAAATGCTGAGCACAAGGTCACCTATCAATGATGGAAATAGGGCCAGGGTGCGGCTCTAGGTCTGTTCTCAGAGAAATATGTCATAATCGATAAGAGACAAACCCGCCGGCAAGAAGTCAATAGGGACCTTCTCAAACCAGTACGAGCTGAAGACCAAAACATCTGATGTGATAGAACAAGATACTGACAAAACCGGGAAGGCCGACTGAATAATGAGTCAAGAGACACTGCAGAATGGCTGACTCTGGTTAGAATTCCCTTGAACAACAGCACAAATCATGATGACCATGGCAGTAAAAAGTGACAATGTATAAGTCTGCTATGCAGGAGGCAGAACAAACTCTCCATATGATTGGAAGAGATAACCAACCAGGGGAGGACTGACAAGTGGAACAAGGTAAAGGCTGAACCTAGGTCAAAACTAAAACCATCCCAAATGTAGGTAATATATAAGTGTATGTGCTTTGTTCAAGGGCAACAAACTGACACTGTACTGCCATCAAACAACGAAGTTATATCCCGTTCCCGCTCTTTTTTTTATATTTGATTTTTTTGTCTTTTTCATATAATAAGCCTGAAAAAGAATAAAATAATGCTATGGTACAATGGATGGAACAAGTATCAAGAAACAGATGCACTAGTTCCTGGGATTGGAACGATCCTATGCTCCATGCAAGGTGACGGAAACTGGTAAGAGATACTCAGAGGAATGTTCCATCCATGGGTAAAAGGGTTTCAAGTCGCGATAGCCAAGTGCATGCAATGGTTAACATGTACAGATAGACAAGGTAAAAATTTGGCTTAAACATTGAGTCCAAATGAAGCCGGCTAAAGGCCAGGATAAACAAGTAGCCAATATGCAATGCAGTAATACAACTCAACAACACCAAGGAGCCTCTAGGGTAAAAGCCAGAAAAATGATAGTGAGGAAGAAGAAGAATGAAGCTTCAACACATAAGTCATGGCGGGACTAAAGAGGACTCCCAAGCCTACATAAAACGCAGCATGGGCAACAGAGGTAGTGGCGAGGAACTAACTGAGAAGCCCATGGACTGACACATCTACCACCCGAGTCATGATTGTATAATCGGCGAGTGTACACTGTGTAATACTCAAACCTGATTCGATCGACCCTATGGCAAGTGATCGGTATGGAGGCTAGTATACGAAATGCAACAGAAAGTGGATTCCCTAACCTATATGCAGTGAAGATCATATACACCTTACATGACGAGTCAACAGTCATGGATCGAAAGGAAAGGAAAAATATCAAATTAAAGTCAAGAATGTTCCGCCAATATGCCAATCTACCGATAAAAGAAGCCTTAGGTTATACTGACTTAAGACAGATTGAAAAAATAAGCATAACAATTTTTTGCGAAAATTTTCAACTTTTTGGGAATAAATAGACAAATTACCTCATATTTGGTTCATTATTACATTGTTGATTTGGAAAAAAGTGCTCTGGAGAAAAAAACTTCTTTCGTCAAATCAGGAGCAACCGACCGTCGAAATCCACCGAATTTGTCAGGTAAGCTCATCAATCATCCTTGCTATTCATTTTGTCCGTTCATAAATTAAAATTTAGGAATTTTTCACCATAGAATCTCTTTAACAAAAATCATAGTTCTAACTCTTTGAATTTAGTGAGCAGAGTAACAACGCATATTTGTCACAAAGAAAATCAGGCCATCGCCTTCCAAAATGACAAATATTAAACCAATGAACGAATGATTGAAGTACAGGATGACCATGTCCTTGGAGAGAGCGTGAACACGGTGCTATTGATCAAGAAGAGAGATAATAAGACCAAGGCATCACTAAATATTCTCAGATTGCCGTTCCTCAGGATTTTCAAATACTAAAATATGAAGAGTAATGTCCGGTTGCTCGTAATGCTTGTGAACTATTGGGAACCGGAAGAAGATTGCTTCATTATAGATCAGATGCCCATACGCATCGAGGTGGAAGATATATATTTTATTATTGGACTCTCTCAGAGGGGGGAGCCAGTAGACTCACATGGTAAGCCTTTGGGAGGGCTAACCATGGAAGATTACATCCCCGTCTACTGCGTAGAGGGTTCCAAGAAAGTGGGAACTCAAATTGCAATCAAAGATTTAAGAGACTTGCACATAAAAATCCTCCTTTTTACCATTGGGAGAGTTGCAGGATCAGCTTCTCTACACCAGGCATCTAGGACGCAAATGAGTATAGCAGTGGAATGCTTAACTCATGTATATGATTGGTGCACAGCTCTACTGATGAACATGAAGCAATAATTAACTTCAATCCGAAAGGAAAAAACAAAACATTTTTGATATGGTACAATTTTGATGACATTCTTCTTCGAGAAGATTCCAGCGTTGAGACCCAAAGTGATCTCTACCATCAGCAGCCCTAGAGATCCAAGAATTGCCTGATGGGCAGACATGATGAAGAGATTGGGGGGAAGTGAAGTTCCCCGGACCACTTAGGATGATGAGTTCTTCCTTTGGTGGGGAGAAAAAATCATTGCTGTGGACGACTATCCCTATGCCGGGATGGACTTTCGTGGTGATCCAGATCTTGTCCTTCCACCAGGCGCGGCATGGGGAACAGTCCGTAAGTTTGCAATTTTTTGACTTATATAATTTTTTGATTTTTTCAGATATGTATGAAAAAATGAAAAACAAACATGTTTTTGATTGGATTCATAATGACTTACAATTTAAAAATGATCATGATACAGATATTGGACCAGTTCGACCTGAGGGTTTCCCGCGACATAAGCGTCGCAGGGGCGAAGCAGATACAGTGGATTCAGAAAGGACCCTCCAGGCTGTACAGAGTAACTTGGAGGGATTAACCCACCAAGTACCTATGGCTGTAGTGGAAGATATGCCTGAAGCCATCCAGAGACGGGTGGTAGGAGTGCCCCGAGACTGGGTACGGTTATTCCGCCGAGTTGCCACCGCGATCGTGTTCTATAGGAACACAACTTCTGGGCAGGGACCTCAGGAGTAGATAGATATGATGTAATCAGATGACTGTATATTATTTGATACTGAACATGATCGGGCACAAGCCCAATTTTTGTATGACTTTAGGGATCCAAATTTTGTATGGTTTTTTGAACACTCTGATGATATATATACAGCGATGCTTGATGTGATGTGACAAATGTATCAAAATGTATGATGTTTTTGATGATTAAATTTTATTGTATGTAATGATTAATATGCCAATCAATTGTTTGATTAGCTAATGAGTCTTCCATCCAATTGTCAGCTCGAGGAATATGAATGAAAGTTAAAAATTGAAACGATCTTTGTAACAAACGTACCCTCAAGAACAATCGGAGTAAAAATGGATCTCGAACCCGATAAGTATTGTTCAACTACGACACCACCAGCTGAGAGTCCAAGAAAACTACCAACGAATCAACACCCAAAGATATTGTGTCCGAGAGTAGATAAACAACTGCAATGTATTATTCCATATTATTGGAAGCAGGACCAATGCAGACCCCTCTTGATACTAACAGCTGACCGGATGGATAATGAAGCACCCAAGCTGCGGAAGCTAAGTTTCGGGTGTGTCTACTAGCACCATCGGTGAAACCAAAATGACTCATGACATCTGACACAACCTGCGAAAGCAAATAAAAAAACATCACCATCCCACCAAAGATCGAAAAACAACCAAAAGAGTACAAAGCAAAACTACTATACAAAAGCAACATGCCAGGCCGAAGCCTAGGCATAATAATTCTTCAAATAGAGCCCATTTCTGGGCTCCGGCAACTCGTTCCCTTCAAAATCAACCAAGGTATATGCTCCTTTCTTAAGGACTTTTTTAACGATAAAGGGGCCATACCACATAGACTTAAACTTTCCTGCCCCCAGGGCATCTTTTTCTTGGGCATAGACCAAAACAAGGTCACCTTCCGAAAAAACCCTAGGCTTGACCGCCTTATCGTACTGAACTTTAACTCGGTTTTTATGCACTTCATTCATCGTGGCGGCATCCCGACGCTGCTCATCGAGATGTTCCAAATGAAGGAGCCATTCTTCAAGACTAGAAGTGTCAGGAAGAAGTTCAACAGCTAACTTAAGAGAAGGAATCTCACATTCAATGGGAAATACGGATTCCAACCCATGCACTAACTGAAACGGAGTAAAGCCAGTTGCAGTTTTCACTGACGTCATGTATGCCCAAAGCACAGGATATAGCATAATATGCCAGTGGGATCTAGCTTTATCAATTGTCTTTTGAAGAATTGTCTTCAAGGATTTATTCACGGCTTCCACTTGCCCATTGGCTTGAGGATAATACGGAGATGAATGCTCCTACCGGAAACCTAATTTGAGAGCCAACTCAGCCATCATGCTATTCTGAAAATGACTGCCATGATCAGTGACAATCTTTCTAGGAATACCAAAATGAGCAATAACCTGGTTGAAAAGAAAAAGAGCTGCAGTCTCACCATCATTCCCAAACGTAGGCATAGCCTCGACCCACTTCGTAAAGTAGTCTACTGCTACAATAATGTACTTGTGACCTTTAGCCGAAGGCGGGTTACAAGTAGTATAATCAATACCCCACTTTGTAAAGGGACCGATAGTAATGACTGGAAAAAGCGGAGCTGGATGAGTACGCATTTTTTGAGTATAGACTTGACATGGATGACACTTTTTGACCGACTGCATACAATCCTTGAAAATCGAAGGCCAAAATTACCCAGCACGCAAGATCTTTTGGGCTGTAGCAATCCCCGATAAATGACCACCACAATCTCCACTGTGGCAATCATTCAGCACAGCCTCAGCTTCTTCGAGAGTTAAGCAATGTCTTAGGATTGAATCAACCCCGCAACGGTATAAAGCATCACCAATAATCAAGTAATTCTTAGCCAAGTGACGCAACTTACGACGCTCATCTTTCGAAAAAGTAGAGGGAAACTTCGCAGTCTGAAGATACACAATGATATCTCCATACCAAGGATCTCGTGGAGAGATAAGAAACAAAGCTCATCCGGGAAGGATTCATCATAGACCATTTATTCCCCACAGGGCAACTCGGAGATCAATTCCGCGAAAACCAATGATTTCCTGGACTCGGCAGACATAAACTCAGGATCAAATTCCTGCAAAATCACAATCCATCTATTGTATTTTCCCCCAATCACTCGCCTACTGAGGACAAACTGAAATGGATTGGCTGCTGCCAAAACATAAGTTTTTCGTAGAATAATGTAATGCCGGAGTCGCTACACAACATGAACAGCTGCTAAAGCTAACTTTTCTATCGGAGTGTACCGGAGTTCAGGTCCTACCAATCCTCGACTAAGATAATATATAACATGCTCTGCAAGATCATCATCTTCCTGAACCAGAACCATACCAATAGTAGATTCTGCTGCTGCAAGATACAAAAGAAAATCCCTGCTATAATCAGGTGGACTCAATAAAGGATCAGAGGTCAATGCTTTTTTCAAAGCATCGAAGGAGCATTGAGCGAAGTCATCCCAAAGAAATGGAAATCCCTTCTTCAACAATCTCATAAATCCCTTGGTAACTTCAGCATAATTTACGATAAATATCCGAAGAAAATTAGACTTTCCTTGTAGACTTTGAAGTCGACGAATAGAGGACGAGGGAGGCAACCAAAGTATTGCCTCAACCTTGAAGGGATCTACCCTAATCCCTTCCCTAGACACAATGAATCCTAATAACCGACTGGATGTAACCGCGAAAATGCACTTGTTCGGATTCAACCTAATCTTATAGAAACGACATCGTTCAAATATTTGACAGAGGTGAGTAGGATGATCCATCCTCTTTCGAGAATGAGCAGCTAAATCATCCAAATACGCCTCGATAATATTTTTGATGTCGTGGAAGGCATATGACATGGCCCGCTGAAACGTAGCCCAGCATTTTTAAGACCAAAAGGCATCTTCTTGTATGCAAAAGTACCCTAGGGAAAAATAAAGGCAGTCTTATGTTGATCTTCAGGATGGATAGTAATCTGATTATATCCGGAGAAACCGTCCATAAAGGAGAAAATCTCATCACCGACACACTCATCAATGATCTGATCTATAAATGGTGTGGGGTAATTATCTTTAGGACATACTTTATTTAGGTCTCTGAAATCAATGCAAACTCGAATTGTTCCTTGTTTTTTATCTACAAAAACAGGGTTTGAAACCCATTCAGTCAAAGGAACAGGGAAAATGAATCTCGCCTTAAGCAGCTTCTCCACCTCAACTTTGATAGTTGCTGCCTTCCTAAGATTGACCGGATGAAGTTTTTGCCTCACAAGCTTAGCGTTTTCGTATGTCTTGATCTTATGCTGGACAATAGATGGATCTATACCAGGCATTTCTTCATAAGACCAAGCGAATACATCCCTATACTCTTTAAAGAGCTCGGTGTAAATTTGAATCTCTTCACGGGAACATTTAGCTCCGATGAAGACATTCTCAATAATATTGGGATCCCTGGAAATGTTCACCGAGATAGTAGGAGAAATCACAGCCATGTTCCCTTCAGCATATACTTGTGTTGGTGCTAAAGGGTTCAGGACTGGGCGAACAGGACCAGGAGACGGAGGACTTGGAAAACTTGTCTCAACTTCACTCAAATCAGGTAAAAAGTAAGACCGATGATGAAAATCATCCCACGGTCTATCTATACCAGTCATAGCTTCCAGGATGGCCTCTTCAGATGGAAGAGTGGTATCAAGGCAATCCTGGGCAGAAGAAGAACTAAGTGTCCAAGCTGGAGCCACATCTCATCCAACTCTTCGGTGAAAGAGGAGGCGGGATGGATTAAGAGAGTCAGCGATAGGCGATGGCGATCTCGGTGAGACATTGAGTATTCCATTCCACCCATGACTTTGGCCGCCAATGTGGCTGGTTTGTAGTCAGGGTCCGAAAATGACGCGCTCCCCCTCCCTCTCTTCGAAGAGGAGCCTTAGAGGATGAAATTGCATTTATATGCACCATAGGAGGATGAATATCAAAAGTACCCATCAAGGAAGAATACATTTCAACCTAATTCTCGGCGCCTTGAGCATTATCCCGACTTTAGAAGATGAGTGGATGAACATTCGGGTCTACGAGAGGGCAGTCCGGTTGGTCCAACGCGCAATCCTCCCTCCGTGAGGGAAACAAATAATCCGAAATAATGAGGATGCAATGGCATCCATCTCATAAATCCAGTTTCTCCCCAACAGAAGGTTGTAGTCCAAGCTTGCATCAACTACCTCAACCTCTATATTGACAGTTTTGCCCCCAACACAGATGGGCAAAGCTGGGATAATACCATGTGGTCTGTGAGAATGACCATCAAACGCAGTTAGAAGAGTGGTATATGGAACAGATTTGGGAGATCCAATCGTCTTCCAACATGTGAGAGACATCACGCATGTGGAAGCACCCTCATCAACAACCGTCCAAAAGATGTTTCACTTCCGGTACGATGATTTAATATGAAAAGCCATATGATGGGGGAGTCTCTTCTTAAAATTAGACATATCAAATGTAATCATAAGAGAATTTTTTTTATCAACAGCCCCAATGGCAGTGAGCAAAGCACTGCGCTGAGCCAGACAAGACTGGAGCACCTCTAAAGCCGACATGGCACAAGGACTCTGCGCCAGATCTTCCACAATAGAGTAGTTATGGGTAGCCCTAGCATTTGGATTAATCGTCGAACGCTTAGTAGATGCTTTGGGCATCCGAGGCATAGGCTCAATAGTAGGCCTTGTAATGTGAACCAGCTCAGTAGCATCGGGAGCACCCTTAGCTTTCAAAGACTCTTCTTCGCCATAATCACGGGATCTCGTAGCGACATCCACGTGAGCACTCATCATGAATATGTTTGATGGAATTTCCCCTTCCTGGGTGCCCCCAGAGGAAGCCCCAGGATTTTGATTCGCGCCAAAAACTAGTTGTTTCCCTTGGGGAAAAGGGCTTGTCAACACAGCCTGGGAACTAGAAGAACCCTTCTGAGCTAACAAGCGTTGTGCATCCTGAATTTTAGGGCAAAGGTGTGTAAGATGGTCTCCAGTACATAACTTGCATGGAAACTTCACTTTCTTTTTATCCTTTGGACCCTCACCAACATGCTCGTTGGTTTTATTCGCATTACCCTTCCCATTCTTGCCCTTTTTCTTATTATTCCATCCCTTCTTCTTCCCTTCGGATTTTTGATTTCCTTTGGGATCAGAACCTTGGACAACATTTATCGACAAATATTTGGAAGGCGATGACTCAACAGGCACAGCCTGACCAGAAGGAGCAGATTGTATAGACAACTGCTGCAATTGAGTAAGCAAGCTAGCTACACCACTATTGATCGACCCAATAAGTCCATCACCATGAGGACCAGGCTTAGTTTTGGATAAATATAATTTGGAGTGAGGAGCATTGGGAAAATATTTATGAAGGACCCCAGACTGAGAATAGATCAGTTCCAGCTGCTGGGCCCTAAAAATGGCCTGCTCCTTAGAAAATACCCCTGAGAAGGATACATCTTTAGAAATGTCTGACTGCAGAGATTTCAAAAACCATTCCAAAAGGAATTCTCCTGGAATATGAGCTTTAATAAGCCTCTTCCTTCTTCGCCATTCCTGAATGTGATCAGAAATGTGGGTTGCGTCGTCCTGCTTAAAATTAGCTAGGAGTTTAGTCCCAGCGTCATATCAGACAGGCAATTGGAAATGGTTTAGAAATGTAATAGCCAGTTCTCCAAATGTAGCAAAACTGCCCCCAGTTAGCTCAATATACCATTTAGCAATGTTTCCAGTTAGGGTGCGTTGAAACAATCTCAACCTAATCGAATCATCGATCAAGGAGTTAGAAGAGCACCATAAATGGAAAGTGGTGACGTGGTCAGCCGGATCCTCTCCATTCTTGCCTTAAAACTTTGGAATGTCTGAAGGTAGTTTGGTCGGGACCGGAGGCCACCCCGGACTGTACCGAATTGGATCATTCGTCAATTTCGACAGATCTGGCAAGTTTAACGTTGCCAGAAAAGGTAAATGAGGCAGAGCCTGAGGATTCCATCCTTGATGCGATGGATTCCCAACATTCTGAAAAGAATACCCTGGATTTGATGAGGCACCAGGTTGCCAGAAGGAACTCATAGAAAAAGGAGAAGAACCTCCTCCCCACGCAGAGTTACCAAAGACCGGACCAGTTCCCCCACCTGAAGTATTAAATGAAGAGGAAAGCCCCTGATAGGGGTTCCAGGCATTAGAAAGAGGGGAAAAATTCTGATAAGCACTCGACGAAGGGAAAGAAGCATTCCCTTGGTGACCAGCGTAAAACTGATTCCCTGCCCCCGCTGTAGTGAATACAGGGTTCCAACCTGTAAAAGTGGTCGAATTCTGACCTCCAGACCAAGGGTTGAAACTCTGAGTCTGAGAAGTAAATGGAAAGGACCCTAAAGAAGGATTCGAACTAGGAATATGTCTAGTTCCGAAGGGGAACCCTTGAAAAGAAGCTGATCCACTAGCCATGGAAGACATGGGTGTAGATCCAGCTGCAGCAGCGGAAAAGGAAAAAGGAGGAATCCCACTAGTGGGCATTCCAAAACAGAAGGGACCAGATTGAGAAGCATGTGCTTGGGTGAAACCAGAGCCAAACACAGCAGCACTAGAAGCAATTGAAGATAAAGCAATAGTGCCCCCTCCTTCAACAGAAGCAGGAGTCTGAATGCCTGCAGCACTCACAGCAGAAGCCGCGTTCCCAGTCGTGGCCATCGAAAGGTATGAATAATACGGAGGATCTTCTGGTCTCTCTGACTCAGGTCCGATGTATTCAACAACGAATGGATAATCAGGAGGAAGAGGAGATGGAAGTGACTCAGAGGGTTGAGACACTTCCTCTACTTGTACTTCTTCTTCCTGCGGAAATAAGACTCTCGAGGTGAGCGGAGCGCTCCTCTCGGAACCAACACCAGAACCAGCTACGAAACCTTCAATCCCTTATGGAGGATCTCTCTCCACTACGTCAGATGCCACAGGGTGATACTCACTTGCTAAATTACTCCTACGCCTTCTTGAAGAAGGCTCTGGACTCTCGGGAGATAACCCTCAGATTCTCCTCGATCGATGAGGCGCTTGATCAGCCACTTTAACGAATTTTAATTAGACTCAAAAAACATAACGCTAGGCAAGCTAGGAGCAAAGAGAACTCACTACAAAAAATCCCTGAGATACAATCAAGCAAACAGCCTTCAGGTATTTCCGCTCCAGGTGATTAGGACCGGACACCAAAATACAAGAAAGCGAAGAATAGGACGTCCCGAAAGTAGTCTAGGATAATTACGGCCCAGGCCTACTAGCGAAGGTAACAGAAACAATTACGCCGACCTCTTAATGACAGCCTTTGCCGGCACAAGTACCCAAGCTTCGCAAGGGCACCCCCCAGAAGTACTACTGAAAGTGATACGACGTCTGCCTCAGGTACCACGGGTATTCCCCCCGCAGTCACCTATGTGGAACCTAGGAAGGGCAACTATGGGCACCAATACATGTCAGAAGCTAGGCGGAATAGTCTTGAGGTCAGATTCAGCAAATCAGAGAGGGGGTATCTCTCTTCTCGGCCTTCACTTCCCCTCGTGCTTGACTCTCTGGAGGAGAGCTTTCCTGGTCCACCTAACGGAGTTGGATTTCACTCAATTAATAAACTTCTATGTTTTTCTTTGAGCGGCCTTGGAGATTTAACTCTCCACTCACCTAATCCAAGGCCCTACAACCTAGCTATTTGGTGTATGACACTTAATAAAAAACTTGCTAGTTGCTTTTAAATTATAGCGCTTATTTTAATCGGCTGTTATATTAAGTCAAAGGGATACGGAAATGAAACTCGTGGTGTTTTGTGACGCAGAAAAGAAATTAATAAAAACCAAACTACATGCAAATGCAGTAATTGCCTTTCGATGAAAAGAAATTTCTACAAAGGTTCTACGAGACTAAATTTTTTTTTCTTTTCAGATAACAAACTTCACACTCACAAAAACTATGAAAATGACTAAATGCTTAAGTGCACCTGATGCAAATCACTAAGAGCATGCAAATTCTAAGATGCAAAATCTCCTAAAGCAGAGAGAAATTTCCCAAAGATCCTTCAGTTTTATCTCTTTTTTGTTGTCCAGAAAGCTAGTTCCCAAAATCAGAAACTCTTAATATAAAGACACCAAAATTGCTTGAAAACAAGAGGAAGAAATCAATAACAATTCCTTTCCAAAATCAAGTCAAAATCCAAAGGCAAGAAATCTCAACAAAGCTTCAAAAGATATAATGAAATGAAAACAAAAATGCAAAAACAAAAGCAAATGACAAAACAAAATGTTTTTGAGCTTTTGAATTTTATAAAAAGAAGAGCTCGAAAAGACCAAGAAAAACTATCAAATCCCAAGCCAAACAACACTGAATTTCAAGCAAAAACTTCAAAAACGCTCCAAATCTTATAGGGCTAACTAGTAGCAAGATTTATATGAGCAAAAGAAGACAAGAAACTCAATCACTCAGCCTAGAAGAATAGTACAACCTTGTAGCAAACAAAAACTTCAAAGAACCAAGAAAGACTCTTCAAAAATTGCAACAAGACCTAGTCGACTGAACTCAAGAAAACCAACCAAGAAATGGGCAAAAATCGAAGTGCAAAGCAAGACACAAAGGTAGGAAAGAGTAAATGAGCAGAGGCTCTCTGTTCTGATAAAGCAGAACAGCCAAGAATCCCCAGGAAGAGATCTTGGTACTCGAACCAGAAATGCAAGCACAAGAAACAAGATTTTCCAAATAAGCTAGTTTTCAACCAAACAAGAGAGAGAAAAGACCAAATACCACTTTCTACAAAATCCAGAGGATACAAAGACACTACAGGAATAGGCCTCCACAAGCAGACAGGACTAAAAAGCCAAGAAATCCAAAATTTCAAAATTCACCCAGGCATACGCTACTTGACAGTTTGGAAACAAGCGTGCATACGCGACTGTGTTAAAGGAAACCCGCGTATACGCGACTCCCTTTAACAAAAACTGCATGTATATGCGTCTGTGTACAGAAAAACCCGCGTATGAAAAGGTAAATAATAAAAAATAAAAAAGATCAAGCCTGGATAAGGAACCAGGGCTTCAGTCTGACTGAGAAAGAGTTAACTTGACTGTAAATAAAAGTTAAAACTGTTGGAAACGTATCAAACAGCTGAAACCACCCAATAGGGGAATCATAAAAATGCGATCCCCAGCAGAGTCGCTAGTTCTGTTTCGGGGAAAATCACCCTAGAGGTTTGTTGGGTCAAAACCTCCACAGAGCAGGGCATGCTATTCAGAAGGACTCACACACAACCATACTTAAATGCTAAAAACTAGATAACAACGATAGCAGAACTCACCCGTAGTCCTACGTTCGATGTAGATCCCGCGGGGTCCAAACCCCCAGCAACCCTTCTTCCTCCTTCAACCTGGAAAACAAGAAAGAACGTGCACGGAAACCTAGTTGTACAGCATATACTTCTTCTAAACGTTAGTGCAATCCATGTGAAACATTATATAAACCATAATAAATGCTTAATAATCAATCTTTTCACATATACAAATAGATGTTAACACTAAAGTTCAGGAACAAGATGGTTCTTCATTATTACGAACAACATGTACAGAAATAAAGAGTGGAGAGATCACCTGAATCCTTCCACGATCTTCGAGCAGACCGTCGTCCGGATCCGTCCCGCCCTTGCCTCGCTAAGATACTTTCAAGACTTGTGCACTCGAGATGGCATATAAATGGATGAACATCTCCAGGAAACAAGGGTTTCCTGTATAAATCTGGGAAAGTGCAGGAGGCACGAGAATTCAGACTTGAATTGGGATTCCAACAGAGTATAATGTCTATAAAATTTCTCTCTCCCTTAGGCCATGCACATGAGGGGCTTTTATACTCCCTCAAAGTAGTTTCAATCAGTTGGAAACAGTTGGCCATGTACTGGGGTGGTTGAACTACTAGAGTAACCATCAACCCAGTTCGAAAATAGGGAATTTATATATTTTTTAATGGTTTTAATGGCATACGCAGAAAATTACATGTGGACTCGCGTATACACGCGGAAAAGTATGGGCATACCCGCGTATGGGAATTTTAACACTGTTTTTTAATGAATTTTGTTCAAGTCTATAGGAATGGGTGCCCAAAGCCATAAAGACAATCATGAATCACCTGAGGGTGAAAAATGATGCTATAACACCAAGCCAATAATCAGAATAGAAATTAGTCTCAAAACCAGAACCAAAACTTTAGGAGAAACACTCCCCCAAATAGGAAAAGGGATTCTGATCAACAAATCATACCTCCATTCCAAGAAAATTTCCTTGATGAGGATGAGGGAATAATAGAATAATTAGAGGGAACTATTATAAACATGGTGGAAGTGGATAACCAAGATCACACCTTTTCCACAGAAGATAACCAGACCTCATACACACATTGGGATGAGGAAGGGTTAGAATCTGAAGACTATAGGTTAGGATTCGAGAATTCCATCATGCAGGTCCAAGAACAATATGATCTCAGAAGAAAAAAGAACCTAGATAATCCCAAACCAAAAACCTCTGAAATAACCATTAAGAAAAGACCTGAAAAGACTCCTAAAGGGACTACTGAAATCAAAAAAACAACAGCTAATAGTTCTGGCAAAAACAAGGACAAAGACATTCAAACCATTGATAAAACAAGCCAAGAAACTAGCAACACTAGCATTACACCTAATTCTCCTGGAAAAACAGTTTCAGCCAGTGTACATAGTGAGAATCAGCAAGCTTACCTTTCCAATAAAACGGTGACCAATAAAACAGAATTGAACCTTTCAAAGAGTCAATCTCCTTTCAATCTGGAGAGTGAAATAGCCAAAATAAAAAAATTTGTCCCTCTTACTGAGTTGGCCACCCAAGATGTATATAAATGTCAAATTTTGAAATATTTCAACTTAGGAGAAAATAGTGACTGTGTTAACCTGAATGATGATCAACCAACTCTTTTATTTGGCCCAAGAATTGAAGGGAAATTTCAGGAAGGAGCAGTGCCTCCTTTCTATGTCAGTCTAAACATCCATGAAAAAATCCTACATAATTCCATGCATGACTCAGGGGCTTCACACAACCTCATGCCAAAGGTGATCATGGAAAAATTAGGCCTAGAGATAACCAGACCATATAAGGATTTATATTCTTTTGACTCTAGCAGAGTGAAGTGTTTGGGCCTGATCAAAGATCTCTCTGTAAATTTGACCCAAATCCCAGCCAAGTGCATGGTAATGGATGTTGTAGTGGTTGATGTACCTCCCAAGTATGGCATGTTGCTGTCAAGATCATGGGGTGCTAAACTGCAGGGTACAATGCAAATGGACATGACATATGCCACTATCCCTGTTTTCAGCCAACTTAGAAGACTATATAGGGAAGCACACATGAAATTTATGGTAAGTAGCCCAGAGAAACCAAAAAATTCCCCTCTTTACTCTGTCCATACAAACCTAGACTCTTTTATCCTTTACAATGATGAGTTTATAGAGGAGCAAGAGCTAGAGAACAAAAATTCAAACAACAGAGTAGAGCCCACAAATATAAACATAATGCCAGCTCTGGATACAGAGGAAAACAAGAGAGAAACATTTGAACAATCCGCAGAGTTAGAAAATCAGAACCAAGACTGTAGAGAGAAGATTACCCATCAACCTACTAACATCAAGGAGCAAGAAAACATTAAGGGTGAAACTGATAATATATCTGCTAACAATCCCTTATGGAGCATGAGCTTTGATGGGTCTTGCACTAAAAGAAATGTAGGAGCTGGGGTATGGTTGCACAATACTGAAAACAATTATGCTGAGAGTCATGCCTTCAAGCTAAACTTTAAATGCACAAACAACATAGCAGAGTATGAAGCTCTCCTCTTAGGGCTGCATCTGTTGAAAAAACTAGGAGCTAAGAGGATAGTTTTTCATGGAGACTCAGAGCTGTTCATCAAACAGATAAATGGAGAGTACACTGCCAAACATCCTAGATTAAGGGCATATAGAAATGATGCCATGGTTCTGTTGAAAACATTTGTATAATATGAGCTTGTGTTTGTCCCTAGAGGTCAAAACATACTTGAAAATGGATTGGCCTGCGCTGCTAGTTCATATCAGAGACCACTTAATGACAAACAGATCACTGTTCAAAAAAAATACAGACCAACAGTACCAGATAATGAAAAATATCGGTAGGTCTTTGAGGGTGAAATCAAATAGAGGATTTCCTACTTTCCAGGAATGAGTTTGAATTACCTGATTCAAGCTCTAAGTTCGATGAAATTTTTTTGGATAAAGAGCCCCCTCATGAAGAAAAAGCATTCCTTACTGTAGAAATAAACATGTTGACCAAATAATTTGAAAACCAAACAGAGGAATACATGAAAAAAAATAAAGAAGACATAGAGGTACTGTAGTCCAAAGACAAAAGCATACCTAGAGGACTAGCACCCCTAGAGGACCTCTTTGATTTTAATTATGTGGCAAAGAAGCCCGCTATAGAACCCACTGAATCTGATGTTGAAGAATGCAATATAGGCAGCAAAGACAAGCCTAAAATGATCAAATTTTCCAAAACATTACCAGCTCATATCAAACAAAATATGTTGATTTATTTAAATATTTTGTTGATGTTTTTTCTTGTATTTATGAAGATTTGAAAGCCTATGACATAGAGATCATCCAGCATAAGATTCCATTGAAAGAAAACTAGAAACCTTTTAGGAAAAAACCACGCAGAATAAACCCTGTACATTTACCCCTGGTAGAAAAAGAAATTAAGAAAATGTATGAGGCTGGAATTATAGTCCCTGTGAGGTTTTAAAATTGGGTATCTAACCTTGTGGCTGTAAGGAAAAATATAGGAGAAATTAGACTATGAATTTATTTTAGAAACTTAAACATAGCCTCCTTAAAAGACAATTACCCTTTACCCAAGATGGAACACATCCTACAAAGGGTAGTAGGTTCTAGGAGAATCTCTCTGTTAGATGGCTTTTCAGGGTATAACCAGGTCTTAGTACTCCCATAAGATCAAATTAAAACAACTTTCACCACTCCTTGGGGCACTTTCATGTATGTGAAGATGCCCTTTGGATTAATGAATGCTAGTGCCACCTTTCAACGAGCTATGGAGAATGCATTCTCAGAAGAAATAGGTCACTTCATTGTAATTTACCTTGATGACATTACAGTTTACTCCAAAACTAATGAAGAACACCTCAAAAATTTGAGAAAGTTATTTGATAAATGCAAAATATTTGGGCTATCTTTAAATCCCAAAAAGATAGTGTTTGGTCTCCAAGAAGGTAAACTTCTTGGTCATATCATATCTGAAAAGGGGATTAAAATAGACCCAAAAAGGGTTGAGGGTGTATTATAAATCAGTCACCATAGAAACATCAAAGAGTTGCAGTCCTTTATTAGGAAGATTAACTTATTGAGGAGGTTTATACCCAACCTAGAAGAACTCCTTAGAAACATGAAAAACATGCTAAAGAAAGAAGTAGGAGTTAAATGGACTCTAGAAGCCAAAAAGTCCTTTGAACTGGTAAAACTTGCACTCACCCAAGAACCAGTTCTCATCAGCCTAGATTTTACAAAAGATTTCCTTATATTCTCATTTGCATCAGAACATACTGTGGTTGTTGTCTTATTGCAGAAAAATCCCCAGGGGAAAGAACAACCAATTGCATTTTTTAGCAAGGCATTAAGAGACGTACCTCTAAAATATAATATCATGGAAAAACAGACTTACGCTTTGGTAAAGGATTTGAAGGATTTCAAAGTGTATATCTTACATTCTCATATTATTTACTTTGTGCCTAATATAGTGGTAAAGGAAATTTTGTTACAAGATCCAGATGGTAAAAGGGGCAAGTGAATTGTTGTGATATTAGAATATGATTTGGAAATCAAACCCACTAAACTCATCAAGGGTCAAGGCTTAGCACAATTAATGGTTGAATATAACTTACAAGCCCTTGACATTAATATGGTAGATGCTTTGGATGAACAGGAAGGATTACCAGCTCCCATTGTTGAAGAACAGTTCCAAAAATCACCTTGGTATGTTGATATCTTATATTTGCTTATCAATCTAAATGCCCCTCCTGTTTTATCTAAGATAAAGGCAAGGTTTTTAAAGTTGAATGCTAGAAATTATTGCATTTTAAATGAATGTTTCTATTGGGAAAATGCCAATGGTTTATTGCTTAAATGTTTTCCTGAAGTGGATGCAGATAGGATCAAGCATGAGTTTCATGAAGGAGAGAGTGGAGGCCATCTCTACTAGAAAACCACTGCCAATAAAATCCTTAGAGCTGGCTATTACTTGCCCACCCTCTTCCAAGATGTCCACAAAATGATAGTTGCCTGCCACAAGTGCCAAATATTTGAGAGCAAAAGAAAACTCCTTCCTCTACCTTTACAGCTAATCACTGTTGAAGCTCCATTTCAACAGTGGGGCCTAGACTTCATAGGGGAAATCCATCCTGCTTCATCTGCCCAACATAGATGGATACTCACAGCAACTGACTATTTCACCAAATGGATAGAGGCCATCCCTTCTAGGAATGCCACAGAATCAATTATCATAAAATTCCTTGAATACCATATCTTATCTAGATTTGGTTGCCCTAGGAAAATTATCACTGACAATGCTGCTGCATTTGGTTCCAAAAAGATGATTGATTTTTTCCACAGGTATCAGATTGCACTTGGTCATTCTACTGCTTATTATCCTCAGGATAATGGGCTAGCAGAATCATCAAATAAGATTTTGGTGACCATCATCAAGAATCTGCTTGAAGAAAATAAGAAACCATGGCATAACAAGTTGGTGCATGCTTTGTGGGCAGACAGGTTGATAACAAAGAAATCTATTGGAATGTCTCCCTATCAGCTATTTTATGGAGAAGATGCAGTATTCCCTACCATTTTTGGGGTACCAATGATAAAATTGGTCCAATAAATACAATCAGAGGAAGATAGCATGGTAAGGAGGATCAACCAGACCATACATCTCCAGCAGACAAGGGAAGAAGTCTACAACAGAGCTCAGAAAGTGCAAGAGAATATCAAAAAGTTGTTTGATAAGCGGACAAAGGCCTGTGATTTCAAAATTTGGGACAAGGTACTCAAATGGGACTCTAGGAGAGAGGATAAGGGTAAGCATGGCATGTTTGGCAGTTTATGGCAAGGACCTTACATCATTCAATCTTCCATTGCTCCAAATGCATTTTTTCTGCAAGAATTGGATGGTACAGATCTGTTTGGAGGTCCTATCAATGGCAGGATGCTCAAGCATTATTTCTGCTAAATTTTAGTTTAAATTTTTCACTTCCATTGTAAATACCATTACCTTGTTTTGTTTGGAAAAATGAAAATAAAAAAAAAAATATAAGAAGAAAGGTTCAGATAAGCTCAAATCTTGAACCTAGGAAGTTCCAAAAGAATGGCTAAAATTAGATCAAAACCTGAGCCAGAGAAAGTGAAAGGTTGGTTATAACATGCTCAAAACTTGAACCAGCAAAGAAAGGAAGAAAAAAAACAGCTCTAAAAAGATCAAAACCAGAGCTGAAATGAAGAAAGAAAGGTGGCTCTAAAAAGATCAAAATATGAGTCACAAGAAGAAATAAGGATGCTCTTAAGTTTCAGAATTTCAAGCCTTCACAATTTTGTTGCAATTTTCTGCAAAGTTTAGACCATGTGCAGCTTGTCTTCATGCCATGGACCCATAGCAAATCAAACAGTCTAATCCTGGTTTGTCTGTATTTAAATTTCTGTTTTAGAATGTAATGAATGAAATCTGTCAGACAGTTTAATCTTGGCAGATATTAGTTTAGGTAGAAAAGCTATGAGTCCAACTGTTTAATCTGGTCTCATGGAGAAATAAGGGTAGAATTAGATTAGTTTTTTCTTTCAATAAAAAAATAATGATGTGAAAGGTTTGCAATTCTAAATGCACCTTGAAGAAAAAATGTTAGGAGAGTAGGATGGGTAGGTAGTTGTTTGGGGAAGTATTGTTGCTGATATAATGTCCCTAATGTTTGTAGTAGCTGATCAAATAAGAGAAAGATGGTCAAGGATTAGACTCTGGCCTACTTCCAAATATTGTTTATGAGATTCTTGACACCTTCAAGAAGATGCCATCCCCATGTGGAGCCACTATTAGCCACCTATAATAATTTTTCAAAGCAAACAGGTGGCTAAATTTGTGTTCAAGCCTTCAAGTGAAAACATTTCCTTTGTAAATCTATCATTCTTGAAGCCTCCATGTGTCTTCTATCCTCTGAAGAATATTCACTGCTGTTTCCATCAATGAACCCTATTGTTTATGAAAGAAATTGTTTTCAAAGCCTCCATTTTCCCCATTTTCCCTCATTCATACTTCATTTTCCTTCATTCCCTTCATAAAATCCCTTTGATAAGGTTTGAAACCTCTTTTTTAATCTTATTGGAACCCTCAAAACCCTCTGAAAAACCTTCATTTTGGCCTAAAAACCCACTTTTCAGCATTTAGGCCTTAAGCCCCTTTCGGCCTTAGCCCTACCCCCTTTTTTCATATGACCTGTGCTATGACTGAGCGCGAAGCGCTTATCGCATCGCAAGTATTCATCGCATTGCAAAACACATTTTACTTGTTTTTCATGATTATTTTCCTCCCGTCAATTTGATCTCGAGATCATTTCTCCACCGTTGATCTGATCTGTTACGCCCAGATCTAACGGCCCATATTGCTCTTCATTCCAAAACCTGCCCTTCCTCCTTTTTCTTCATCATTAAATCTCCCCCTTCGATCTAGTTTTTAGATCAACGGCTCTCACTCCATCGAAAATCAGCAATCACATTTTCCCTTTATCCTTTCCTTTTCCTCCTCCGATGTCGATCCCTCGATTTAATCTCAGCCGTCGAATCCACAAGAACCAATGTCCAGGATCTCATCGCTCTCCGCCCATAGCCCTCCGTTATCACCCCGCCAATTTAATCCTGACTATTGAACTCTTCCGATCCTACAGCCAGCGCTCAATCGCATATCGCAAACACAGTTTCCCTTTTTTCTTTTCCTCCAATGTCCCGATTCCATGATTTGATCTGGACCATTGAATCCACAACAACCAACGTCCAGGATCTCATCGCGCTTCTTATTTCCCTTTCTCCCTTTCACTGTTCTGCTGATCACCGATTAGATCTCCGCCGTCCATTCCTACAGATCCGACGACTCCCATCTTTTCGCTCATTCACTTACCCCGTTCAAAAATCCGCTTTCTCTTTTAATCTCACCCTTCCAATCCGTATATCTAACGGTCCTAACTCAACCCCACCATATGTTCTGCTGGCACACATTTCTGCCTATCACGCTTTCCCACAACCGTCCAATCTGGCACTCCACATCCGACGGACAGAAATGCATGTCACGTAATTTTTTCGCCCGAGAGTTAATGTTTCAAATTTACGCGATATGGGTGGTTTTGAAAGGACAGGTGTCGTGCGATGTATGGAATCACGTTTTTCTGGCCAAAATCTTAAACCGCTCGAATGCTGCGCGAAGAAAACTAATGGTTTCCCGCTATACCGCTCCCCCTTGGCAATGTAACTGTTGATTTAATCTCAACCGTCGATCTCTAAGATCGGACAGTCCTTACTTAATTTCAACCCCATTTTTTTTCCCACCATCTAACCTCCCGAGTGACTCCATAGAAATATCTTGACCATTGATTGTTCTAATCTAATGACCCACGTTATATCACATTTTCATTTCATCCACCATTCATCTGATCTCTCAACGACTTCATTTGACAATCTCCAACGTAGATCACCATGATCTGACGACACACGTTCATCCTCGCACCCAAAATCCCATCATACCTATTTTCGCCTTCCGCCATGGTCTTTCATCACATTTTCCACTGCGTCCACCATTTTCCATCGCTACTCCTCCATCCTCATGAGCCTCTGAAGTAGTCACCCCACTCCCCCTGGTTTTTATAACATGTTTCTTGTTTTTTGCAAGTTTCAAAGGTGGTGAAATACCATCGCAGAGCCAAGATCGCAGAGGAAGAAATCTCTAAGAAAGGTTAAAGGCATAACATTGAAGAGTAAGAAGCCTAATCGACAGTCAGAACAGATTAAATACAAATCATTGATCGCAGCAGTGCAGAGGATATATCGGCAGAACATTCCTTTTACTAAATAAAGGACCAAATTCCTACTACCCATTCTCTATTCTTCATCGAAACGAGAGCAGCTACTATTCTGACAAAGGATCCTAAGAACTGTCAGTGCATTAGTTATAAGGCATGGAAGACCTGAAAGACAAATCTTCACTTTTCTTGCCTCAGAGTACAAATAGAGTACTACAACCAGGAAAGTACTCCAAGAATATACCCTTGGAGTTATTATCAATTTGACGAAGACCCCTAATTCATCTAAAGGGTACTGAAAGTTAATGTAAAGATATTAAAAGAGAATGGGCTTCGAAAGACACTTCTCCCTCTGTTTTAATGAGTCATTTAAATCCTATCTACCACTACTATCACTCTTTCACCTATAAGAACTCATGAGAAATACATTTTAAATTTTGGTTGGTTGGTTGATTATCACAAAAACACTGATTGTAAGTTGTTTTCACTGAGTTAGAGTTCTGTGAGAAGTAGTTGTAAATAGGCTGGGAGATGATTTCTGGATGATATCAAGCTATTGGACAAGGATGTATGTGACTGGTTTTGCTTTTCTAATATGAAAAGCATGTTCATTGGATTCTGATCTAAATCAGTGGTGATGTGTTCTCTCTTTGTTATTGTTTTCCCATTGTTATACATCATGTTCCATGTTCTCTGGTAAGAAACAGTAATTTTAGTTTAGGATATACTGCTGCAAGTACCCTAACGCTTCCTGCACTTTCTTATCTTTATGTTTTCTTCTATTTGTGTATCTAAGAACAATTTCAACATGATTTAACCAGTATAGAAGTTAGTTTGTCCATGATTACTGATGTATGAATTTAGATTTTGTTTCATAGATGTTCTTGTTGGGTTTCAGCTGTAAGAATTAGGAAACTAGGAGATTTAGAGTTAGCCCTGTCCCCTAGGTTCCTTTTCCAATAGTTAGCCTTTCTAAGATTCCTTTGAGTTGAATGTCAAAAGCAGAGAAGGTTAAAAGTCTTTCTCTGATCTTAGACTTCACTTTGTGCTAAACTTAAGTGTTTTCTATTATCTGAAAGTAGTCAGGAGGACTGCTGGATTGTTGTCTTTAGAGTTAGCCTCATTATGATTTTTGATCATAGAGGTTAAAGGCATGCCCTGTCCCTAGACTTACTCCAAAGTGGTCACCTTGGAAGGTTTTCCTCATCATTCCCATTCATTTCCTTATTGTTTCATCCCATACTATCATCTTAAGAGATCCTCTGATATAGATGACTATCCCTTTGAAATCCTTGGATATTTGAATTGCAGGTAAACCCTTTTATGACCCCATTGCCCAATGGACTTGTGTTCTCTTTGAATTATCTCCCCATTGCCAAAAACTCCTTCACTACTCATTCCTCTACCTTACATTGAACCCTTCTTTCATGTTTCCCAACCAAACAAACAAAATAAAAAACCCTTGTGCTCTATAACTATCCTAATACCATAAATTGAACTTCAAAGATATACATTTCTTTGCCTTTATAAAGAGATCCCTCTCTGGATCCAGGAGGGCTAGATCCTGGGATCCCAAAGTGGTTTGATGTTGTCTTGTCATTTGGTATTTCCAAATATGCCAAATCACGGGAACCACAACAGTATCAATACCTCTTCTTTGTAGGTATATAAAAATCTCAGCCAATTCATTTTCATTCTCAAACGTAAAAAAAGCTTCCTAAATTTTATCACCAAATTTCTTATCTTCAGGACTTCTTACAATTTCAGAGGACAAAGCTCTTGAGTGTGATACAGTACCTCATTTTGAAGAGCTTCCTTGAATGCTTCTGTAAATTGTGTTTGTATTATCCACAATGGTAGGTGGGTTAGGATCTATATTGCTCCTCGTATATCTCCTTCTCGAAGCCACCTTTAAACATGAAAATTTGTAATGGAGTCACCAAGGTAGTTGCAGCCTAAAACAAATTCTGAGCTCTTGCTACCTCCAAGATTTTAGCTTCAATGTTTGCACAAAAACTTCAGTAAATATTTCTTCAACCTCCTGGCAGACGCACCAAAATTTTATCACCAAATTGATCTTGATTGGCTACTCATCAATCAACTCAATGTAACTCTTTCAAACCACTTCTAACTAAAGATTAGCCTATTCAGTTTGAGAGGGCTCTCTCAAAGGGGGTTTATGATTTTGAATCAAGATAATACTAGATGGCTAACTCTATGAATTGTAACTTGGTTTTAGTATGATTTCAGGTTGAAAAATGAAGGCTTGCTACCATTGGGAAATGGAGTCAACATCAGTACTTTTAATGACAATATTTCTTCACATGGAAGCTGAGGAAGATAGAGGTATTTAATCAAGATCATTCACACACATAACATAGGTGCTACAAGTTACATGAATCATATAGGAGAATCAAGTATGCAACATGTCTCTGCTAATATAGATAACTCCAAGAATTAAGAAGAAATCAGAGAAACCTCATTCATTACAGAGGTTTCAAAAACTATTCTTGAGCAGAACCAGATTCAAGGAAGCAATCATATAGAGGAAAAACCAGAGGAAACACCAACCCAAGATATGGAAATCATTCTAGAATTTCCGACTACTGAAATAATATTGAAATTTGAAGAGGTACTGCCACTAGACATGTTTTATAGCCTGAAGCACAAAGCTATCATGACTAGGTCAAAGAAGAAGAAAAAGATAGAATAATCTCCTGAAATTCCTATTGATTCAACTTTAATGTGAGTCCTTTGGAAAGAAAATCAATCGTCTCCATGGAAAGAGCTTAATAGATTATCTCAATTTTCAGGTGCTTATGCAAATGTAACAATTGACAAGGCATCTGAGGTTGAATCATTGATTTTAGAAAAGGACCAGAAAAATTCTCAACAGGAGCAAGTTTTCTCTGATGAAAAGCAAAGAATTGAGCATGGGATTCAAACAAGCATTAATGATCCGCAGAAACAGTTTCAAGGTATCAAACTCAAACTGGAAAATGATATTAAAGAAAAGGATCAAGTAATTCATCAAATGCGACAGAAGATTGAAAAGAGCCAAGAGAAGCCCGAAATAAATGAAGTAAAGAAGGAAGCAACTGAGTTGGAAGCATTACTGGCAACACAACAATCAATTTTCTATCATAAGTACAATCAGATTTAGGAGTAAGTCAAGACCAATGATCAGTTAGTTACTCAGATTTCCAATCTGAGAGCTTATTATGAAGAAATTGATGACAATGTGTCAAAATATATTGATTGGAAAGATAGTGCATAGGGTTGAGCGACCGATCTCCCCCGTCTTGAAGAATCAATCAAAGATATAATATTTGGAGATTAGGATATTAAAATGAAGAGTTTTGAATTATCTATTATTTGTAATATTCCCAAATGGGGAATGTAGCAATAAAATGTAGAAAGATAGGAAAATAATGCAGATCATCTTTTAAACAATAAGAGGCCAGTAAGGAGACCTTTTTCATTTGTATTTACAACAGAAAAATAGATGTAAAATATGGCCCATAAGATGCATAACAGGAAATAGAAGTCTCCAATGAGAGAAATCCCTCAAAATGAGGTGTTGCAACCATATATTAAGACTGAAAAAATCCTTACAACGTTATTTTATTGCGTCTGCATAGCTTTAGATTACACATCAGATCTAGAGCTGCTATGTGCATAAAATTTTGATCTATATCAGATCCATGCACTATACAAGCTCCTCTAATGAACCCCCTTGGGGTTTTCAGCAAAACACCAAGTACAAGATGTAGATCTGAGATCTAAGACTGCAGATCTACTAAAAAATACAAATCTAGAAAGTGTGGCTAAACTGATATAAGCAATAGAATAGCCTCCTCCAATAGATCTCCAAAGTGAAGGGCAAATCCCCAACACTTAGAAAATCACTCTCCAAATGGTGTGTTGTGTCTGTTCAATTTAGTGTTCCTAAATTGAGATCATGAATTGTCAACTAGGGCTAGTAAATTGTTGAAGTGAAGTGCACCATATGTGCCTAAGTATCCTCTTCCTACTTCATTGTGTTTAGTGCTTTTCTAGTATTTTTGGTTTTATGTTTTTATGCTAAAGGGAAAAACTAAATTAATAGCAAAGAAAAAATTACTAAATGCACTAAAACAGAATAAAATCTACTCTAAGCTAGGAATGATAACAAGAACAGAGAATGCTAATCCACAGATTGTAAAGCTGCTAAGGAAGTAAATCATAACATTAAACTAAGTCCAATTCGTTTCATTAGAGGTATATTGGAACAAACTGAGAAAAGGATTAGTTCTGATGTCATGAGGTTCTCTTAGAAAATAACAACTTAAAACATCACAGAGAAATCTTATTCATTGTTAGAGATATGTTGGAACAACTTGAGAAAAAGATCATCTCTAACATAGTAAGGAACCCTATGCTAAATAACTTATGACACTAGAATTATCTCATTCTGAAACTCACAATATTACTATTAAGTCTTACTCAGAAATTAGAGATTTCTTGGAACAACTTTGAGGAAAAGACTGTTTGTAAAATCATGAGAATCTCTTACCTAATTGTAGAACAGAAAATATCAATAACTCAAAATAATATAACTAATTCTTGTTCATATAATAGTGATGTGCTAGCAGAATTTGAGAACAATATTAGCTTATAAAATAATGAGGATCTTCTAAATCTAACTAACAGGACTGAAATGCAATTAACAGAACTAAAATGCAATTAACCCAAAGTACTACAGCTAGATCTCATTCACGTATTAGAGATATATTGGAACAGGTTATGAGAACATTATTGACTGTAATATTATGAGATTCTTCAACGTAAGTAAATGACATAAAACATGATGCAAGAGGATAAACTCAGAAAACTGCCTAAGTTAAGAACAAAATGGAATTAAAGGTTGCTTATCTAGAAAGTATGAAAAAGCCTCTTCAGATAGCAGGGGCCCTCTACTATCAGATTGGCACACGAATCTTTAACTCCTTAAATTTTCCTTCATATCATGCATCAAAGTTATACTCTTTTAATTAAAAGAAACGCTCAGAAACAGAGTGTCACAATATTTGAAAACTAAAAACATCAACTCCTTTTCTCAGTTCACCGAGTTATTTTTATAAGCAAATACATAACTGCTATTGAGTAAAAATAGGCATAGGTGTCTTTTATAATCAAAATAAAACTAAAAATCTTGTTAAGGACTCATGTTTTTCTGAAGGTAATCCAAGAGTCCTTATCCTTATAGAAGTCTGCTTCTTGGTTTTTAGCTTTGTCCACGTGCATAACCACTTCCATATTTTTACTCAGTCCTCGTGGATGACAAGGAATGATGCAAGAGAATTTTGGAGTCTAACCATAATCGTTTTTCCCTCAGATGACACCTGTAACCTTTTTGAACACCAATATGGCTACGGAACATATGACTAGCTACATAATGACTGCATTCTGTAGCTAAGTCTGCTTAGAAATCACTAAGACAAAAAAACCACAAAAGTATAATAAGTCAGTCATTGTATGTACTCTTAAAGTGATTTTAATCATTCTTATTGATCTTTTAGGCCTATAAATGATAAAGGATTAATGGAATGAAGTGGAGTTTGGTGAAAAGAAAATACATTTTTAGGGTTCAACATGTTGAACCACCCTACAACTGCACCTACAGAAATAACGCAGATATGGATCTATACTACGTTGTAGGGATCAAAATATAGTTGTTCTTATGCCAATATCTGAAAATGATGCTCAAGCACTCCAATACTATCCTCCCAATGAAGTGGAAGCCTCCTCCACTGAAAAGGAGCACTGAAATGGCCTAGATCTGAAAGATCTAGCCTCCACTTGCCACAGCTTGCAAAAACAACCAAACCCTCAATAGGATCCGCGCTGTAGTTGAAAAAAGAATCTTGGCCCTAATCCAGATAGTGGAAAATGCAATACAAACTCTCCCAAGAGCTACTCAATGGGAAGAGGTGGGATTCCCGATCAGGAATGCCCATTAGGGGAATTTTGAGGTCTAAAATGGGCCTCTTAAGAAAAATGTACAACCAAAATAAAATTTATAAGAACCAATATGATTCAAGGTGATGATGTCAACCATGGGGGGTGATTCACCATTTTTTAAGTAAAAGGGTTAAAGGATTAAAAAATAATAAAATAATAAAACTACTTTCTCAACTCATATTTCAACTTATCTCACAAATTGTTTACTCAAATTTTGAGTGGGAGCACCTATTGAATGAAAAAATGAATTCCTCATCCAAGGAGTATCCATGTTACATACTTTTGATGGACCCTACTACATGAAAAATGAGAAATGCATGAAAAAACATGATTGCAATCACGTTTTTCATGTATTTATCATTTTTCATGTAGCAGAGTCCATCGAAAGTATGCAACATGGGTACTCCTTGGTCGATGGGGAATTAAGTCTTACATCCAACGAGAACTCCCACTCAAAATTTGAGTAAAAAATTTGGGAGATAAGTTGAAAATACAATTTGAAAAAGTAGTTTTTTTCTCCCTCTAAAATTTGATGATGTAATGAAATCTTATTTTATTATTCCTGCTATTATTTTATAATTTCCTTAGGAGGCCCATTTTGGACCTCAAAATTCCCCTAATGCAATGCTAAACAGCAAGAGAAAGATATATGTCTAAATAGACCATATATTCAGAAAAATATGATAAACATCAACAAACTTCTAACGCTGCCATCCTCTTCCTTTTATAATACAAAAGCTTGCAAACCCTAAACCACTTGCAATGAGATCACTTCTTTCACACAAGGCATCTCCATATAAAACTGCATTGTGCCTCATTGATGGCCACTCCTCCATGACAGCATTGTAGATTTGCTCAAGGTTGACCCAGTCAAAATGTTCCAGCCCCTTTCACACTTAAGGATGCTTGATTTAACAGCCAAGATTTAGCCTTTTCACATTTGGCATTGATTTATTCATTATTAAGGAGTATTATGGACCTCCTATGCTCTTTTATTCTTTAAACAAAGTAATTAAACAAAAATGAATATTCCAATTAGCTCATGACTAATTGGGAATATTACAGTCCTCCCCTCCGTAATGTTGCTTGTCCTCAAGCAACTGACAAGCTGAGTGCTAATATTCTTCTTCTCCTCCATTGGTGACACCAACATGTGATAATATTCCTCCATAAGCTAAGTTTTAACCAATCCATCCCTCCATGAATTTATCCTCCAAATTTCTCATGAGATGTAAATAATATGTCCCATAAGGAGACAATAGCTCAAATGAAACAAAACATGGTTTGCCCAATGTTCTCCCTGAAAAATGTAGCATAAGATACATGAATAATATCCATCCCATATGGCACATACATACCTCCCATCCTCCCTCCATACATTCCCATAAAAAGCATAAGTACATCATCCATGTATGGGATCAAAACTACATACATACAAACAGAAATTTGTGCATATGGAGGTGGTTCATAATCCCACATGTGGAACCAGCGCAGTGCATCTCCTAACTGCATCAGATCATGATGTGGTAAGTGGTTTCCCCACCACTTACTTTCTTCCCATGTCATCTCACTATGGCTAAAAGTTTACGATATATTTGGGGCTTTAGGAATACACCCATCATGAAACAAAATCTCCCTTTGTCCTCCAAGGGAGTGATCATGTTCAAAAATTTTTGTGGCCCATAGTTGGCCATGAAGTTTATAAGGTACAATACTCCTTCTTGGAGTTATGGCCTACATATACATGGTTAAATAATGCAAACAATAATCAAATGAAACATTATTTACATGAGCATATTCTTCACCAAATTACTCCTTAAACAAATGGAGTGGTGCATAGATCTATCCCCTTCTTCAAAGAGAGAAAGAAATGGCTGAATTAACTCCTTTATAGAGTTATGTTGCTACTCCATCTCCACATGGTACATGCATCTTTGAAAATGTTGATATAGTTCTCCTTCAAAGCCCTTCTAAGTGTAGCTTCTCATGATGATGTTGTATAATTTCATGGAATATGTGTGGCTGAAACAAACTCTTCATAGGCCCTTTGTAGCAACTTCTCCTTGAGCTTGGAGGCTCTAGATAATAATATCCTACCATGCTAATAGATGAATCCTTCTTGGACTAAATAGCCCTCTTCATGTAGTTGGTCATCAAGTATCATGCATGTGTGAAGATCCTTGGAATAATCCACCAACAGTTGGGATTTCCAATATGGATCAATCTCCCATAGTGACAGCATTGATGATCTATCAACAGAAATGTCTGTCATATGGCTGCTCTCCTCCTTGACATCTTCCATGGCAAAGGTATATTTTGGAAGGTCATTCCTTCCATGCTTCTCCTCCCATAGTGCAGAATCTGAAATGAGAGTGGGTAATTTGGGAGAAGATCTCCCTCCTCCTTGAGCCTACCCAAGACTCCCAATGTTGTATCACTGTCTTCCAATGCTCCCATCCCTCTTGGATCTATGCTTGGAGCATCATGTTGTGAGACATCTCCCACAAGATCTAAATTAGGTGGCCTCCCAACTGGTTTTCCACTAGATATTAGTGTCCCATACAGCAATCTCATGAGCATAATAGATGGGACTGTAAGGTCCTTGCTTCCATTGTGAAAATCCATGTAATATTTCCAAATTTCCACATCATATTTTGAATATTAGAGTCCTTTATTTTCTTAATGAATTAAGTAAATAAAAGGGTGCAGGCACCCACAATCCTCAATATGAATAAATATTCGCTTTGTGTGTGTGAATGTGAATTAATTAAGCATAGATCTGCATAATAAGGTAGTTGAGAAACTACTAATGTGAATGAAATTGGAGAACCTCTCTCATTAATGAGATAGATCATGGAGGTTGACAAAGTCAAATGAGATCCTGAAGAGATCAAATAGAAGGTTGACTCAGTCAGCTAAGATCTTGAACATGTCAAACAAAATATCATGAGACACTCATGAAAAAGTGATGGAGGATGATGTGCAAAAAAAACACACTTGATGGAGAAAGTGTAAATTGCACCTAGACATGATGGTTGATTTGGTCAAATAGCACTGGCCAACTTGGAGGATCTTGTCCACATACACTGCATAGTCTAGATGAGGGCCAAGGCTTGGGAAGGCTCAAATGTTATATAAATAAGATGAAGGCCAGGAGGAGGGCATGTTGATTATTCTTGATGTAAGGATCTTTTTAGATATGGAATTGTCATGTCACATTCCATTGCTTTCTCGGGCTGTTTAGCAGAGATTGCAAGAGTTTTTTAGCACAAGGTGTTCCCGGACAGGAATCCCACCTCTTTCTTAGAGAATCTCTAGAAAGAGTACTGTACTTCATTCTACATCAGGATTTGAGAGCCACATCTCTTTTCCTACTTTTTGCAGAACACTCATATTCAGAAATTGTAGATTTCTGAAGATCAGTTTGGAAGGAGGAAGTTGTCTTCAGTACTTCAGCTGGAGAACTGGTGAGGGTTTATTCCTATCACCTTGGGCTTAAATATCAGCTTCCCAGAGCTTAATTACAGATCTGGCATCAGAACAAAAGTTATTGACCTCCCAGTAGTAGTACATCCTTCAGGAATTATGTTGTCTATCTTGCAGATGTAAAGGGAGGAAGGAAGTTGATAGTATTTCAGCTAGCAATCCTGTGAGGGATCATTCCCTCACATTTCCATCAGTATTACCATCAGCCTGGAGTTTATTTCATTATTTTTCAGCAAGAAAAAGGCCTCTCTCTCCCTCATAGCATAGTTTCCATAGGCAGTTGTGTTGGAGCAGCTGCAATCATCATTGGAGGATTGAGAAGCTAGATCTAGATCTCCTAGCTCATAGATCTGAAGAAGGGTAGCCCTTCAAGCATAGACCTGATCTGATATCATATTTAAGCCATATATTTGTCATATCTAGCTTTAGATCTGTATTTCCTATCAGATCAAGGATCAAATCCTAGGGAGGTGATTTTCCAAAGTTGCAGATCTGGAAAATACTTTCTGGGTTATCTTGGGAATCAATCACATTGGCCAAATCTTGAATCTTGGCATCACCTAAGCCACAATTTTGAGTAGATCTACATTTTCCTTTTTATCCTGCAGTTATATGTTCATATTCTTCTGAAGGGATAGTGCATTATTTGCTTCAGTTTCTCTCCAGTTACGTTGTACCTATTGCAGCAAGCTTTCAAGGTGATTCTAGACCAACTTTTTGGCTAGATCTCCTCATATTTTGTACATTGTGTAACTGATTCTTCTCCAATCTAATAAAATGGCTTAGCTTCTCTATAAATTCTGATGTTCTCTTAATATTTATTGTTTATCTTGCTACAGTTCTTATATTGTGTTAAGTAGTACTGCATTCTCCCTTTTGGGGATATGATAGTGGTATCAGAGCATGATCTTTGGCTTATCTTGTGGACACTTCATCTTTTACATCTAAAGAAGAAGAAAATAGATGAGAACTATCATGGAGGAAGAAAATTCTGCCACTCATTTATGTAGACCTATGCAATATATCTCTAAGGAGTTCTATCAAATGAAAGAGGAAAGGTAGAAAGAAGGTCCAAGAAGAAGATGTGATGAGAAAGGTCCCAACACTTCCTATCAGCAAAGAAGAAAACTAGAGATCCTATATCTCCTCATAGATCCATTATGCCCACTTTCTTTGAAGAAGGTGAAGGGTGTAGAAATGAGGGAAGGAATGAACCTGAGACTCATGAGACTCTCAGTCTATATCTTGAAGAGTATAAAGCATAGTCTAGAGAATTCAAGGAGAATCTAACTCTCCAACAATTCTTCAAAATCAAAGAAGAAAGAGGATCATATAGCAGCAATAGAAGAAAGAGGCACAATAGATTCTATTTTCCTACATTTGATTGATCCTGCTCAATAAATGTTAAGGCTTGGAGGAGAGAGTTAGATGTATTTTTCAAACTACATCTTGTAGCTGAAGAAGAGGCTGTCCAAATATCAGCACTTCATCTTTTAGATGAAGCCAATTATTGGTGGTTTTGTCACATGGAGCATCCAAAGGTGACTAAATATTCATATTTCTTTCACAAGTTGAGGAAGAATTTTGATGAGAAGGAGACCAAGAAGGATGTCATTCTTGTCACTCTGGACAAGGAGTCACCACATTCACCACCAGCTGCAGAAGTACTTATATCCGGAGAAGAGACACTTGCAACGTTGCAAGGTGGTCTTGATCTCTTGACACATAGAGTCCCATGCATGATTCAGGAGGTGCATGAGGAAGAGGAGGAAGATTCCAGTGCTGGTACATTAGAAGATGAGTAGCCATATCTCTTACCAGTGGTTGGAGGCACTATTTTCCCGGTTGGAGGAACTCTTGTGTTCTGTTAAGAGGCTCCCACATATCAGTTGATCCAAGGTATGCATACACATTCATCACCTATTGTTTCAGTAGATCTTATTGAAAATTATGGGGACCTGCTATCAGGGCGAATGCATAACTAAGGGTTAGAACATAGTGCTGATTTGAAGCAACAACATATCACAGCGCAGAGGACCCTTGATCTAATCAAGGAGGAGATGAAAATCTATCCCAGTTTTTCATGGATGAACTACATTCAACCTCTTGAGTTGAAGTGTAGAGTTTCAGAAGAAGGGATGAGCATAATCCTTTGTACAATGACTGGTTATGAGATCAGTATTGTACCTTTCTTTGAGACAATTTATGTATCACTATGAAGATCTACAGTGTTGTCACTTAGAAGCAGTGATAATGATGAGGCCCCATTATTCTTGGAGCATTCTGAAGGTAGCTTCTCTCATGAAGCAATGGAGGACAAGATGATGAATTGTAGACATATAGATATGAGAAACATTTTATCCTTTCTTGATGACACTTTCTCAATGAGCATCTCACAGCTCAAAGAGAGACTTCTACCTGTTGGGGTCCTGTGATTTGGTAGATTGGCATGCCAAGTGACAAGGCAACATGCAAACCAAGCTTTAGAGCTCTAGGATCTAGCCCTCCTAGTCTCAGAGAGGGATCTCTCAATATGTTTATAAGGATGTGTCTTGAATGTTTTGGTACTTAATTTTAGGCTAGTTATGAAGTGTAGGGTTGTTTGTTTTGTTTGGTTTGACAAATATGTTTCATGTAGTATAGATAGAGCATGGGAATCCACAAGCCATTGGGCAATGGAGTCACGTGAAGTTCCAAAAAGTTCTGATTGAGAAGGAATGGAAACCAGAGGGAAAATCTAACTTGGTCAAGGATCTATTGAATAATATAGGTGAAATGAGATGAATATTAAGGACTAAGAGTGAAAAGAAAACTAAACCCTTTCACAAATGACTTAAAGGATTCAGGGAATGCCCTATTTCCTCCAGTAAGCTCACTGCTTTGGACTTAATCAATATAACACTCAAAGAAAAAGAGAAATGCAGACTAAAAACCCTCTTAATGAATTATAGGATTCGGGGAACGCCCTATTTCCTCCTATAAATCCACTGTTGAGAGCCAAATCAACATAGGCATACAATTGCATTCAAAGAAGAGGGAACACCTTAGACATCTAGGACTGGAATTATAGGGACCTTCAACACAATAATTATAGTAAGGAACAGAGGGTATGATTGAAACAGACCTCACTGTCAAACTACAAGCATTAATAATCAAAGGGAAATTTCAGATACAAATTTCAGTGGTAAGGAAAGAGGGAAGGCCTACACAGTCTTTAGCACAACTGAATTAACCATTTCTGAAATAAAACAAAATGAATATTCAAGAGAGCTATCAGACTACCCTATCATGTTCAGTAGTGGAAAACATATAAACAGTGAAGGATAAACAGGTTATAGGTGCTTCTAAGATACATTTCTCTGCCTAAACCTTTTATCCTACTGTAAGTCAAAACATAATGGAACAAAGTGATAAACGAGAAACAACATTAACAATAAGAGATTACTTCACCAAAACCAGGCTCAGGGATCCAATGGTCCAGCCTCCTTCATCAACAGAAAATAGAGACCTCCACACTCCTTCAGAACACCAATGCTTCTTCAAAGCAGCAATCTATGTATTAATTTTGAAAACACCAAATTCCAACCTTTTACAATAAGACTTCAAAGTGTCTTTATAGGGGAATAAGAGGAAGAGTAGGTGAGGAAAGTTTTAAATAATCATCAGAGATAGGAGAGGGCATTCGAATGCTCCATTCTAAGTCATAAACATAACATTAAATCCCATACAGACTTGGTGACCTCATTTCTTGTTGAGGTCCCTTTGACATGACATAAAACACCCTACAGAGTGTCCTTTGTGAGGAAATACTATCTACAGTGGTACTGTTATCTCCTCTGGAGTGAGTTAAGTGGAAGAATGGGCTTTGAGGACTCCCATACTTCTAAATAACTATTACTGACAGTTTGTAGTAGCTTCTTTGGTGTAATAACTGCTTGACAGAATTTTGTGCATGGAGATGGGCTATGTCTGTGTCAGTCAATGTTATGCATCAATAACTGCTCTGTCCCTTTGTACTTTGACCTGTTTTAGCTTTGTTATGCCTTTATTTTACTGATCTTCTTGAACTGTCTATGCCTGTTGTTTCCAAGAATTTCTCTATTCTTCTGTGTATTCCTTCTTCAATGTGCTTTGTCCGTGATAATTATTTTGACCTTCGATCCTTTGTTTTGGTCTCTATTTCCTCTGGAACCATGGAGGATTGTCATCCCGAACCTTTTTTCATCTGTCGGTGACTGTAGGAAAACTGCTAACAGAGTTACTCTTTTAAACCTGCAAACACAAAAACTCGTTATGAAATCCTGCAGGCTGGGTTTAGACTGCTTGCAGAGGCTCTAGGGTGGTGGAGGAGCAGTGAGGAAGAATTTTATTGCAGCAAAAAATTGGGAAAAACCCTAGCAGAGCAGCTAACCAAGTCCAATGGAGGGTCTAGGTGCGAGGAGGAACGTGGCCCGTTAGATCAGGACGATCTACGGCGGAGATCTCACGATGAGCGTTTGGGAGAATAGGTGAGTGGCGAATGAATTGATATCTGGATATAACATGGGCCATTCGATCTTAGAGATCGATGGCTAGGATTAAAAGTGAAAGACATCGTGGTGAGCAGCGGTATGGCAGAAAACTGGTGGTGGTTTTCACAAAATAAAATTGGGGGAGGCGGTTTTGCGTGGATGGAATGCTATTCCATACACCGAGTGACACATGGATTATCCAAAAATGCCCATTTCGCAAAAATTTTAAATGTTAACTCTTGGGCGCAGAAGTTTTTCGATATTGGATAGTGACTGTCGGATATGGGGTGCTAGATCGGACGACGCGTGTTGCACGCGATAGGTAGCAATGTGTGCGGATGGAACGGGCTTTGGGCCCGGGAGGAGACGTGATCTTCTTTGTCACAAGGTGAATGGTGGATTTAGTGTGAACCGTCGGATCTGCACAAATGAACGGCTGGGATTTGAAGATGACGCGGAAATTTTGAAGAAAGGGAAGAAACCAAGGCGGATGGTGATGTGGAGAGCAGGTAACCCTATGGTCGTTGATCTGTAGAGATCAACGGTCCACATTTGTTTGAGACTATAACGTCGGGTGAAAATTTTATAAAGAAAAAGGCACATTCACGGAGAAATATGAGGAGAGGAGGGCTTAGGGATAGGCACTTAGGTGTGGTCCCAGGGAGGGAAAAGAACCAGGGCTAGTGGGTGACATAAGCCCTTGGGGGCTTAATACCTTTATAGAGTGGAAGACTTGTTTTTAGTCCAAAAATAGGGATTTTAAGGCCAAATGAGGGTTTCGGTAGGCTATAAAAAGGGTTTTTAAACCAAATAAAAGGATGATATAAGGTTTAAAAGAGGGTTAAGGTGAGAGGTGAAATGGAGGGGTAAATGGCGAGAAGTGGAGCATTATAAGTAGTTTCTCTTGGTAATGAGCAGGTTCTTGAGGGCTTATAGTGAAACAACAGTGAAGATTAATTCAAAGGATAGAGAATCACCATAAGACTTCAAAGATGATGGATTTTCAAAGAAAATATATCTCTTGAAGGCTTGACAACAAAATTAGCCACCATTAGGTATATCAGAATTTATATGTGGCTAACAGTGGCTCCACTTGGGGAGGACAACTAGTTTTTTACGTGTCCAAAACCTCAGTAATCTCTGTATTTAGTAGACCAGTGCCATTCTATTAGGTATAATTCTTCATTTGACACTTTTCACTGTCCTACAGCAAGAAATCCATTTGAACAACACTTCTACCTACCCAAAATTGTTTGTCCTAGCATTGTTTTATTCTTTGAGTGCACTGGGACTAAAAAACTCCTTTTCCAACATTTTATTTTGCAAACAGAAAAATAAACCTATCTAATGCTACCCTTATTTCTCCATGAGTTCATATTAAGCAGTTGAACTCATAATTTTCTCTACCTAACTATTATCTGTCAGGATTAGACTGTCTGATAGATTTTCATTCTCTATATTCTAAGACAGAAATTGAAAACACAGTTAAACCAGGATTAGACTGTCTGGTTTGATGTGGGTCCATGGCATAAAGACAAGCTACACATGAACTAAAAATTTGCAGAAAATTGAAACAAAATCGTGAGGGCTTGAAATTCTATAAATTTAAAGCATCCCTCCTTCCCTTTGTGACTCAGATTTTGAGTTTTTTAGAGTCACCTTTATCTTCATTTCAGCTCTGGTTTTGATCTTGTTAGAGTTGTTTTCCTTTCTTTGCTAGTTCAAGTTTTGAGCATGTTAGAACCATTTCTCTTCTTCTCTTTGGCTCAAGTTTTGAGAGAATTAGAGCCATATTTTCCTATGATTCTAGGTTCAGATTTTCAGCATGTTTGAACCTTTCTTTCTTCTATCCTAATCTTTTCTACTGATAAGCCAAGATTAACAGTTTGGCAGATCTTTTCACTATCCTATCAGCAGTAAATTGAAATCTACCCAATCATGATTAGGCTGTATGATTGTACAGTAGTGCTCCTTAAATTAGTGGCATTTGAGCTTGCACACTTTCATATTTTCCTTTCTTTTTGGTATGGGGCTATACCTTTTTTGTTTTATTCCTGCCCTCTTTTCTATTTTTATTGTTTTTGTATTTTTCTTTCCACTTTTCTTGATGCAAACGGTATGTACAATGGATAAAAAACCCTAAAACTAAGACTCTTGACAGAAATGGTTTTTGAGCATCCTGCCATTAACAGAACCTCCCAACACTTCTCCACCATTCAGTTCTTGCAGGAAAAATGCATTATTCCCTCTTATGGAATGAATAGTGTAGGGCCCTTTCCACATATTTTCAAACTTACCATGTTTTCCTTTCTCTTCCTTCCTCGAATCCCATTTTAGAACCACATTCCCAACTTGGAAATCATTTTCTTTATTCCTTTTGTCAAATAACCTTTTGATGTTTTCATGGAATGTTTGAGTTCTCTGGTAAACTTCCTCTCTGGTCTACTGCAAATGGATGGTCTGATTGATCCTTCTCTGCATATCATTTTCTTTAGCTTGGACTTCTTGAAGGAGTTTCATGATTGGAACTCCTAAAGATGTTGGGAAAACAACATCCATTCCATAGACCAGCTGATAGGGGGACATGTTGATTGACTTTTTTGTGGTTAACCTATCAACCCACAAGACATGAACGAGCTTACTATGCCATGCTTTCTGATTCTGCTCCAACAAATTTTTGATGATATTGATCAGGCTCTTGTTAGAGGATTCAGCAAGTCCATTTCCTTGAGGGTAATAGGAAATGGAGTGGCCCAATGTGATATGATATTTATGGCAGAAATCAACCATCCTCTTGGATTTAAAGGCAACAGCATTTTCTATGATTATTTTTCTAGGACAGCCAAATCTGGACAATATGTTGGTCTCGAGGAATTTAATAATGACAGAGTTAGTAACATTCCTAGTAGGTATGGCCTCTATCCATTTGGTAAAATAATCAGTGGCTGTGAGGATCCATTTGTGTTGGGCTGAGGAGGATGGATGGATTTCCCCTGTGAATTCCAAACCCCACTGTTGAAAGGGTGCTTCAACACTAATGGGTTTCAAGGGTAAGGGCAAGATTTTTCTTCTACCATCAAAGATTTGGCACTTGTGGCAAGACATCACTAGTTTATGGGTGTCTGGGAAAAGGGTGGGCCAATAGTAACCAGATCTGAGGATCTTGTTTGCTGTGGTCTTCCAATTTAAGTGCCCTCCACATTCTCCTTCATGCATTTCATGCATGATTTTTCCTGCATCATTCTCAAGTAAACATTTTAGTAATATCCCAACAACATTTTTCCAATATAAAACTCCATCTATTATACAATAATTTAAAGCCTTCTGTTTTACAAATCTGGCTTTTGTTTTTGACAAAGAAGGAGGAGCATTTAAATAAAGAAACACATAAATGATGTCATCATACCATGGAGAGTTCATGAATGTTTCTTCAGTAAATGGTGTTGGGAACACTTCTATTTCTTCCAAGGCATCAACCATATTCATATATAGATCTTTGAAATTAGACTCAGCCATGAGTTTTGCTAATCCTTGTCCCTTGATGAGTTTAGTAGGCCTGATTTCTAAGTCATATTCTAGAATAGTGGCAATCCATTTTCCCCTTTTACCATCGAGGTCCAGACTTATAATATCTATAAGTACAGTGTGTGGCACAAAAGCAATGATATGTGAATGTAAAATGTACACCCTAAATTCCTTTAATGCTTTTACCAGTGCCAAGGCTTGCTTCTCCATGATATTATATTTGAGTGGGGCATCTATTAAGGCTTTACTGAAGAAGGATATAGGTTGTTCTTGCCCCAAGCTATTCTTTTGCAACAATACTGTAGCTATTGTATGTTCATATGCAAAGGAAAAAATATATAAATTTTTGGTGAAATCATGACTGATAAGGACTGGTGCTTGAGTAAGGGCTTGCTTTACCAATCCAAATGATTGTTTAGCTTGCATTGTCAATTTAACACCGACTTCTTTCCTGAGCATGTTAGTGATGTTTCTTAATAGCTCAGCAAGGTTGGGGATGAACCTCCTCAAAAAATTAATCTTTCCAATGAAAGACTGTAATTCTTTGAGATTTCTAGGATGGATGATATTCAGTATGCCATCAATTATTTTATGATCTATTTTGATCCCTTCTTCAGAGATTATGTGACCAAGAAGCTTTCCTTCTTGGAGGTCAAAGATTGTCTTTTTTAGATTTAAAGACAAGCCAAACCTTCTTCATTTCTCAAAAACCTTCCTTAAATGTTCCAAATGTTCTTCATCGGTTTTGGAGAAGACAAAAATATCATCAAGGTAAATGATTATAAAATAGCCTATGTCTTCTGAGAAGGCTATGTCCATGGCCCTCTGGAAAGTGGCCCCTGTGTTCATCAAACCAAATGGCATTTTGACATACATGAATGTCCCCCAAGGCGTGGTAAAGGTTGTCTTATGCTGATCATTTGGGAGGACTAACACTTGATTATAACCCGAGAGCCCATCCAATAATGATATTCTTTTTGACCCAGCTACCCTTTGAAGAATGTGGTCCATTTTTGGCAAGGGGTAGTTATCTTTCAGAGAGGCTCTATTCAAGTTTTTGAATTCAATACACATCCTAAACTCCCCTGTCTTCTTCCTGACAGATACTATATTGGAGACCCAGTCCGAGTATCTGAGAGGAACAATGATCCCTGCATCATACATCTTCCTAATTTATTTTTCTACTGCAGGCAATAAAACAGGGTTTATCCTCTTTAATTTCTGTCTGAAAGGTTTCTGATTTTCCTTAAGAGGGATCTTGTGCTAAATGATGTTGGTGTCATATGATTTCAAATTTTGATAGTCCCATGCAGAAACATCTATAAACTCTTTGAAGAGTGCTATGTATTGCTGTTTGATGTGGGCAGGGAGGGTGCTAGATAACTTAATCATTTTAGGCTCAGTTGGGCTGCCTATGTTGTGCTCTTCCACATTAGTTTCCATGGTTTCTTATTTTGGTTCCTTTAGAAGAAAGGCCTTTGGGTATGGTATCACCTTTACACTCTAGAACTTCGAGGTCCTTTTGGTCTGGATCATCAGATAATTTTTCTTTCAAAAGATGATCAAACTGATTTATAATAGAAGGAAAGGAGGACTCTGTTTCAAGAATGGGTTCCTTGTTTAAACATTCTTTTTCATGGCTGGAACTTGGTGATGCTGAGGAAAACTCATTTTTCGACAGCAGGAAATCTTCTGTATGTTTATCACTGCTGAATACCTGCCAATGATCCTTGTTATCAGGTACTTCTGGTCTGTTTTTCACCTTTATAATGAATTTTTCATTGATTTTTGGTATTTGGAAATTATTAGTAGCAAAAGCCAGTTCGTTTGCCATGTGATTTTGGGCTCTTAGTATGAACATAAGCTCATATTTTTCGAAATTTTTCAGGAGATATAACACAGTGTTTCTATATTCTCTGAGTATGGGATTTTTGGTTGAATATTCTCCTTTGATTTGTCTGATGATCAACTCTGAATCTCCCTGTACTGATATCCTTTTGGCCTTTAAATCTCTAAGTATGTGCAGGCCTAGGAGAAGGGCTTCATACTCTACAATGTTGTTAGTGCATGAAAAATCTAATTTGCAGGCATGTCCTTTTTTTGTGTTGTGTATCCATACACCAGCCCCTGCACTATTTTTGCTGCAAGAGCCATCAAAGCTCATTCTCCAAAGCATTTCTACTTCATTCTCATATTTTTTGTGTTGCTCAAGGCTGCTGGGAGTTGAGATATCTAGAGGTTGAGGGGAAAACAACCCTAAATGTTCAGGTTTACTATCCTCCTATTTTTTTTCTTTTTCCATTTGGGTGAATTCATCTTCATTGTATAAAATAAAGGAATCTAGATCTGAATGGGTGGAATAAACAGGAGTGTTGTGAGGTTTTTCCTTGCTGCTCACCATGTATTTCATAAGGGTTTCCTTATATAATCTTCTAGTTTGACCAAACACTGGTATGGTGGCATAAGACATATCCATTTGAAGGGTGCCCTGAATCTTAGCTCCCCATGATCTAGACAAGAGCATGCCATATTTTGGGGGACTGTCAACTACTACCACATCCATTACAAGATTCTTGGTAGGAATTTGAGACAAGTTAACACACAAATATTTAACTAACCCCAAGCATTTGACCCTTCTGGAATCAAAGGAATACAAGTATTTATATGGTCTAGTAATCTCTAAGCCCAGGCTTTCCATTACTATCTTGGGCATAAGATTGTGTGATGCTCCTGAATCTAGCATGGCATTGTGTAAGATTTTGTCATGTATGTTTAGACTGGCATAGAAAGGGGGCACAACCCCTTCTTGGTATTTTCCTTCAATTCTAGAACCAAACAACAGCTCTGGCTTGTCATCTGTCAAGTTCAAAGTAGCAGTATCAATATGTATATTCAGAGCTTTTAGGACATGGTTTCTGTACACTTCCTGGGTCACCAATTCAGCCAGAGGTATGTTAATTTTAAACTTTGCAATCTCTCCCTCAAGGCTGAAAGGAACTATTGATTTTGTTGTATTTACATATATTTTCTCACTTATGTTTCTTTCAGCAATTTTGACTTGCTGAGTTTTATTAGGACTGTCAATCTGAGTTGTTTTAATAGGGCCACTAACAGAGGTGTTAGGGAAACTTTGTTCAACATTTGGCTGGCTGATTTTCTTTTGTTTAAATCTGTCTTCTTTGCCAAAATGTAGGTCTTTTTTGTTGTTTTCTTAGGCTGATTTTCTGTATTTTTCCTAACAGCAGAGCTAGTGTTTTTGTCATTTGGACTATCTATGTTCCCTTTGCTTCTTATATCATAGTGTTTGTGTACCTCCATGATTGCATTCTCAAACCCTAGTCTATAGTCTTCATACTCCTCATATGTATCTTCCTTTGGTTCTGAGGAGAAGAAACCTTGTTATTCTTCAGTGAGGAAAACATCATCCACATTGTCTGACCCAATCAAGTTTACATGGTTTTCTCCCAAAATTTCAATCTCTCTTTCTTCCTCCTAATCTACGTAGTTTTGTTGGAAGGGAGGTCTGATTTGTTGGTCATTATCTCTTTGCCTATCTTGATTGTTTTCTCTTCTAAAAACACGATTTCTATTTCTATTTTGGAGGTTTTTTTGGTTTTCTCTTGGTGGTACTCTATCATTCAAGTTTATCTTTTCAAGCATTCTCTCCATTACCTTCACTAGGTTGTCAATTTTGGTATCGGAGGATGAGATTGAGGGTGAAATATCATCTTTATAAGTGACCCTCTTCTCTGATATTATCCTATCTCTTTTCTCAATTAAGTTTGCTTCTACACTCACAGCTCCCTTCTGCATGTCTTCTAGAGTCAAATAATCTCTCTCCCTTACTTGATAGGCCATATCAACATCGAAACCTTTAGGATATTTTACTAAGGCCATGCCTTCGGAAGGTTTCATGTGAGGTGGAAGAGCATTGTAGATACTATTAAACCTGGTGGAGTAATCATGAACACTCTCTCCCTGATTCCTTTTAAGACTATTATACTTTGTTAATATTTGGAGAGGGTTGCTTTTAATCTCCCATTTGTTTATGAATGCCTGATGTAAAGAGGGAAGTTCATTGATGCTATTAGGATTTAAGCCTTTAAACCACTTCTTTGCTTATCCTCCTAAACTTTGAGCAAATATTCTCATCTTCTATTTCCATATAATCAAAAGCATCTTCCATCCTATCTACATGTTGTTGAGTTGTGGTAGATTCTTTTCCAGTGAAATGGGGAATTTTAGACTGATAGTCATTTGGTAAGGGAACCATAGGTTGTGGTAACACTAATGGGGCATACCATGATGTCATGGCTGGAAAGAAAGGTGGATTTACAGTGGGTGGATTGACAAGAGGGAAAGTGGGCTGAAATGGAGTGTTTTGGATAGTGGTGGTATGGGTTGGAATGGAAGAAACACTTGGGCCAGCAAAATTGTTTTGAGCAGATTAGTTATGAAAGAGGCTAAAATGGCGAAGGAGTTGTGAATTAGGAGGAGTAGAAGGTGAAGCTTATCTACTAAAGCTCTGTTTCAAACCTGCGGTTTCAAGATCAGTTTGGTTTAAATCACTTTGAGATCTGCTTCTAAAGATGTTCTTAGTATGATGTAAGTCAAAGTGTAAATCCTCCAAGACAGTGAGGTTTTCAGGGAGAGATTTTGTTCTTGGGATGTTCCTATCAATAGCTAATTTTCCAGCTCTAGAATTCTACCACAGAATTCTCTCTGGATTGTCAACTATTGTAGGAGGATTAGGGTCTGGATGGGATCTAGTGTTGATCCTATGTGAAGCCAGATTGTTTTTCAAAAATGAGAGAGGCTGAAGTTTGTAGGAAATGTCTTGAAAGTTTGCCTCTTAGAACGTCTTATCTAATATGGGACTAGGCTTCTCAATTTCTTTAAGGCTGGTTAACACAGTCCTAAAGAGATCGAGAGATCTAGATGGGTAATAGGCCTACTGGGGCTAATGGAGTCGCTAGGTGGAAGTTTTGCTTTTGTGAAGGTAAAATGTTTTATGGTTCCACCACCATGCTTATTATGAAGCCTATCTGAAATATTTTTGGGTTTTGTGTATTTCTGTGGTTATTAGAGTGTCCTATGTCTGATCTCAACACTTAGCTAAGGTGCTCAAACAAACAGAGTCTACTCTATGGCTTACTAACTGATTTTCTTAGAGATTTGTAGGACTAAAGAGTGCACAAGAGTTAGCTAGACTATCATATACTCAGTAGGTCTCACCGTGATCACCATTATGTTGGTGTGAGCGGTGGGATAAGTCCACAGGGTGTTATTTTAATACAGGGAGTTCTAAAGGTTCAGAGATGTGTATGTTTAGTGCTTATTTCAGAAGGGTCCCACCGTGATCACCATTATGTTGGAGTCCTGTGATTTGGCAGATTGGCATGCCAAGTGACAAGGCAACATGCAAACCAAGCTTTAGAGCTCTAATATCTAGCCCTCCTTGTCTCAGAGAGGGATCTCTCAATATGTTTATAAGGATGTGTCTTGAAATTTTTGGTAGTTAATTTTAGGCTAGTTATGAAGTGCAGGGTTGTTTGTTTTGTTTGGTTGGAAAAATATGTTTCATGTAGTATAGATAGAGCATGGGAATCCACAAGCCATTGGGCAATGGAGTCACGTGAAGATCCAAAAAGTTATGATTGAGAAGGAAGGGAAACCAGAGGGCAAATCTAACTTGGTCAAGGATCTGTTGAATAATATAGGTGAAATGAGATGAACATTAAGGACTAAGAGTGAAAAGAAAACTAAACCCTTTCACAAATGACTTAGAGGATTTGGGGAACGCCCTATTTCCTCCAGTAAGCTCACTTCTTTGGACTTAATCAATATAACACTCAAAGAAAAAGAGAAATGCAAACTAAAAACCCTCTTAATGAATTATAGGATTTAGGGAACGCCCTATTTCCTCCTATAAATCCACTTTTGAGAGCCAAATCAACACAGACATAGAATTGCATTCAAAGAAGAGGGAACCCCTTAGACATCTAGGACTGCAATTATAGGGACCTTCAACACAATAATTACAGCAAGGAACAGAGGGTATGATTGAAACAGACCTCACTGTTAAACTGCAAGCATTAATAATCAAAGAGAGATTTCAAATACAAAATTCAGTGGTAAAGAAAGAGGGAACGCCTACACAGTTTTTAGCACAACTGAATTAACCATTTCCGAAATAAAACAAAATGAATATTCAAGAGAGCTATCAGACTACCCGGTCATTTTCAGTAGTGGAAAACATACAAACAGTGAAGGATAAATAGGTCAGAGGTGCTTCTAAGATACATTTCTCTGCCTAAACCTTTTATCCTACTGTAAGTCAAAGCATAATGGAACAAAGTGATAAACTAGAATCAACATTAAACACTGTTACTGATGAAATAGGTAACCGCACTGTTACCTAATTTTTTTGGTAGCATAAAAAGCACCCAATTTTGAAAAGTGGTGATGCAGAATCACCTTTTTTATTTTTGAGCACATTTTTGACACTCGAATATTTTTATTTATGAAGTATGAATATTTTTTTTTAAATGTTAGTAATTTTCATGCTAATTTTGAAACTTATTGATGCAGCATCAACTTTTTTTTTTTAGAGCGGTGATTTTCATGCTAATTTTGAAACGTATTGATGCAACATCAACCTTTTTTGTTAGAATGGTGATTTTCATGTTGGTAATAAAACACAAAACTTATATATATATATATATATATATATATATATATATATATATATAAACAATAAAAATGTAAAAAAAACAAAATTAACTCGTCAAAATAAAAAATTTAAACAAAAATAAATAAATAAATAAACAAAAAAAAACAAAAATATTCGAAAACTATATCAAAAGAAATGACAAAATTTGAAAAAAAAAAACACATAATTTAAAGAAAAAAACAAAAATTAACCAAAAAAATTAAAAAAAAAAAAACATCAAAAACATTTTTTTCTAAGTTATTAAAAAAAACCATATAATTAAAAATAAATAAATAAATAAATAGAAAATTTAAAAATAATTTAAATTACAAAATTAAAATTTAGATAAAAAAAATAAAATACAAAAAATAAAAATTTAAATTTAAAAATTTAAATTAAAAAAATAATAATAATAATAAGAAAAAAAAATACAAATTTTAAAATTAACAAAAAAAACAAATTAAAAAAAAAAACAAAATTTAAAATTGAAAAAGAAAAGTAAAATAAAAGATTTAAAATAAAAAAAACTATAATTAAAAAACAAAAGAAATGAAAAAAACCACATGCAAATAATTAAAAAACAAATATCCATAAATTTACTTTTTTTTTTAATGAAACAATTTATAAATTTTAAAAATGAAAAACTAAATAAACTAAAAGATTAAAAAAAAAAATTAAATTAAAATTTAATAAATTTAATAAATAAATTTTAAATTTTAAAAAATAATTAATCTAAAATATTAAATTTAAAAACAAAATTAAAAAAAAAACAAAAAAAATTAAAACACTTTGAATTTAAAAATATATATATATATTTAAATTTTTTGAATTTAAAAAAAAATAAAAAATAAAAATCAAATTAAAAAAAAAAAAAATATATATATATATATATATATATATTAAAAATTAAATTTAAAAAAAAAATAATAATTTTGATCGTGGTGGCACCGCCAATCAGCCTCCCGCCCAGGTGGCAGGGGAGGCCGGTCGCTGGGCGGGCGGGGAGGCTGCATGCAACCCCTCGCCCGCCTAGCGGCCGGCCACCGACGCGACCTGGGCGAGAGGCCAATTCCGGGAATCGGCCTCCCGCGGCGGGAGGGCGATTCCCGGAATCAGCCTCCCGCCGCGGGAGGCCGATTCCTGGAATCGACCTCCCCAATCGCCCTCCAGCCACGGTAGGGCGATTCCCGGAATCGGCCTCCCGCGGCGAGAGGGTGATTCCTGGAATTGGCCTCTCGCGACGGGAGGGTGATTCCCGAAATCGGCCTCAGGGCGATTCCCGAAATCGGCCTCCCGCCACGGGAGGGCGATTCCTGGAATCGGCCTCCTGTCGCGGGAGGTCGATTCTCGGCGGGAGGCCGATTGGCGGCGCCACAACGATCAAAAAATTTTACTTTTTTTTTTTTTTTTTTTTTTAATTCAAATTTTTTTTTTTAATTTTATTTTTATATTTGAAATTTAATTTGTTTTGTTTTTTTTTTAATTTTATTCATTTTTTTTTTGTTTTTAATTTTTTTTTCTAAATTTTGTTAATAACTTTTATTAAATTTTGTATTTTTTTTTATTTAATTGATTTTTTTTTTAATTCTCTCATTTTTTTTTATTATTAAAATTTATGTTTAGTTTTTTCATTTAATTTTTTAAAATTTAGTAAATTTTTTATATATATATTTTTTAATTTATTTGAATTTAATATTTTTTATTTTATTTTTTTTTTTATTATTATTATTTTTTTAACTACATAAAATTCTTATATTTTTTTTATTTCAATTAAAATTGTGTATTTAAAATTAGATTTTTTTTTTTAATTAAACTTAATATTTGCAAATTAATTTGTTTTTTATTTTATTTTTTATTTAATATATTTTTTTTTAATTTTTCAATTTTAATTGAGTTTTAAAGATTTTTAACTTTTTAGTTTTTTTCTTTTCTTTTCTTCTCTTTTCTTTATATTTAAAATTTATTTTTTATTCATTTATTTATTAAAATTTAATATTTTTGTTTTTAAATTTAAGTTTATATATATATATATATATATATATATATATATATATATATATATATATATATATATATATATATATATATATATATATTATTTTTAACAATTTAAATTTAATTTATTTTTTAAAATCTATTTGTTTTTTTAATATATACTTTTTTAAATTTAATATTTTTATTGTATTTTATTTTTCATTTTTTATTTTTAATTAATTTTTCATTTTTTTACTTTTAATTTCAATAATGTTTTTTTTTTTTTTTAAGTTTTAAGTTTATTAAAATTTAATATATTTCTTTAAATTTTTTTTTCTTTTTTAAGTTTAATTTATATATTTTATTTTTATAATTTCCTTCTTTTTTAACTTGTTTTTTTTTTTAATTTAATAATTTTATTTTGTTTTTATTTTTATTTTTTTATTTCTATATATTTTGAAATTTTAATATTTAATTTTTTTTTTTTTTTTTACTTTTTTCCTTAAATTTATGTTTTTCTAAATGTTTGAATTAAAATTTTTATTTTGTTTTTTTTTTTTTTTTTTCCTATATATTTTTAAATTTTAAGCTTTAAAATATTTTTGTTTTTTAAATTTATTTTTTTTCTTAAATTTTTGGTTTTTTTTTAATGTTTGAATTTTAAAAATTACAAAATGTTATTTCTATTTTTAAAATTGTTAAAAATATGATACAATATTTATTTTTTTTGTTATTCCAGCATCAACTGGTTTTGTTTTGAGGATGTTTTTTCAATCCTTTTTTCAAGAAACAATTTTGTTTTTAGCATAATTTTATAAAATGTTGAAATTTGACCTTCAAAAAATACCAAGTGCGTTCTGGAATACACTTTTTTTGTTTTTGGGGTGTTTTTTCATGTTTTTTGAGTCTTTTTGGGCTAGAGTTCTCGTTTTGAGGCCAGGTTACCTATTTCATCGGTAACAGTGTTATTAACAATAAGAGATTACTTCACCAAAACTAGGCTCAAGGATCCAATGGTCCAGCTTCCTTCATCAACAGAAAACAGAGACATCCACACTCCTTCAGAACACCAATGCTTCTTCAAAGCAGCAATCTATGTATTACTTTTGAAAACATCAAATGCCAACCTTTTACAATGAGGCTTCAAAGAGTATTTATAGGGGAAAAAGAGGAAGAGTAGGTGAGGAAAGTTTTAAATAATCATTAGAGATAGGAGAGGGCATTCGAATGCTCCATTCTGAGTCATAAACATAACATTAAATCCCAGACAGACTTGGTGACCTCATTGCTTGTTGAGGTCCCTTTGACATGACATAAAACACCCTACAGAGTGTCCTTTGTGACGAAATACTATCTGCAGTGGTATTGTTATCTCCTCTAGAGTGAGTTAAGTGGAAGAATGGGCTTTGAGGACTCCCATACTTCTAAATAACTGCTTCTGACAGTTTGTAGCAGCTTCTTTGGTGTAATAACTGCTTGACAGACTTTTGTGCATGGAGATGGGCTATGTTTGTGTCAATCAATGTTATGCATCAATAACTGCTCTATCCCTTTGTACTTCAACCTGTTTTAGCTTTGTTATGCCTTTCTTTTGTTGATCTGCTTGAACTATCTACGCCTACTCTTTCCAAGAATTTCTCTATTCTTCTATGTATTCCTTCTTCAATGTGCTTTATCTGTGATAATTCTTTTGACCTTCAATCCTTTGTTTTGCTCCCTTATTGCCTTTGGAACCATGGAGGATCGTCATCCCGAACCTTTTGTCACCTGTCGGTGACTGTAGGAAAATTGCTAACAAAGTTACTATTTTAAACTTGCAAACACAAAAACTCGTTATGAAATCTTGCAGGTTGGGTTTAGACTACTTGTAGAGGCTCTGGGGTGGCAGAGGAGCAGTGAGGAAGAATGTCATTACAACAGAAAATCAGGGAAAACCCTGGCAGAGCAGCTAACCAAGTCCAATGGAGGGTCTGGGTGCGAGGAGGAACGTGGGCCGTTAGATCAGGATGATCTACGACAGAGATCTCATGATGAGCATTTGGGAGAATAGATGAGTGGCGAACGAATTGATATTGTGATATAACATGGGCCATTCAATCTCGGAGATCGACGGCTAGGATTAAAAGCGAAAGACATCATGGAGAGTAGCGGTATGGCAGAAACCGGTGGTGGTTTTTGCAAAATAAAATGGGGGGAGGCGGTTTTGCGCGGATGGAATGCAATTCCATACATCAAGCGACACGTGGATTCTCCAAAACTGCCCATTTCACAAAAAATTTAAACGTTAACTCTTGGGCATAGAAATTTTTCGATATTGGATAGCGACCGTCGGATCTGGGGTGTTAGATCAGACGACGCAAGTTGCACGTGATAGGTAGCAATGTGTGCGAGCGGAACGGGCTGTGGGCCTAGGAGGAGACATGATCTTCTTTTTCACGGGGTGAATGGTGGGTTTAGTGTGAACCGTCGGATCTGCACAAATGAACGGCTGGGATTTGAAGATGACGCGGAAATTTTGAAAAAAGGGAAGAAACCAAGGCGGATGGTGATGCGGAGAGCGGGTAACCCGATGGCCATTGATCTGCAGAGATCAACGGTCCACATTTGTTTGAGAATATAACGTTGGGTGAAAAATTTATAAAGAAAAAGGCACATTCGTGGAGAAATATGAGGAGAGGAGGGCTTAGGGATAGGCGCTCGGGTGTGGTCCCATGGAGGGAAAAGAGCTGGGGCTAGCAGGTGACTTAAGCCCTTGGGGGCTTAATACCTTTATAGAGCGGAAGACTTGTTTTTAGGCCAAAAATAGGGATTTTAAGGCCAAATGAGGGTTCGGTAGGCTAGAAAAAGGGTTTTTAAACCAAATAAAAGGATGATATAAGGTTTAAAAGAGGGTTAAGGTGATTTAGAGGTGAAATGGAGGGGTAAATGGTGGGAAGTGGAGCATTATAAGCAGTTTCTCTTGGTAATGAGCAGGTTCTTGAGGGATTATAGTGAAACAACAGTGAAGATTAATTCAGAGGATAGAAAATCACCATAAGACTTCAAATATGATGGATTTTCAAAGGAAATATATCTATTGAAGGCTTGTCAACAAAATTAGCCACCATTAGGTATATCAGAATTTATAGGTGGCTAACACTACCTACAATACATCCAGAAACTCATTGGTTTTGGAAGGCCATCGATGAGAAAAAGGTCTCCTTAAGAGATCTCATTGGAGGTGCACTTCAACATTTCATGAAGTGCAAAGTTCTTCATCAGTTTGGGGAAGATGGTATTCTACAAAGGGAGAATACCATGATTATGCATCACAACACTCATCTTCCCTATTGGGATGAGTGGATGAGGAAGATAAGCAAGGGGCTGCATAACCAATTGTAGAATTATATGGGCCAGCAAGCTTGGTTAAATTGGTTGTCCTTGGGAGATTCTTGTCACCACCCAAAGGCTCCTATTTCTTTGATGCATGCCTTGAAGAACACTTATGAAATGAAGAAGGAGGCATGGTTGCGCCGAATGGTCTTGGGTGAGTATGGTTACCACCCAATAGCTTATATTTTTCTAAGTCATGCCTTGTGTATCAATGATAGAATGCAGCAAAAGAAGGCATGTTCATTTTTGTTTCACTTGAGAGAGATTGGCCACCACATGACATCTCCTATGTCTATGTGTTTTGTATTAGGTAAATCTTGGCATGATGCTCTCATGATGTGCATTTATGATGTTTCTTTGTATTGGGCTGATGTGACATTCCAAATTTCCATTAGTATGTTTTTGCATCATCATGCACATGAGGAGGAGAGAAAGCAGCAAGATCTCTTGTTGCTTTGGCTACTTTTTGGGGAGTTTGGCTTGTCCATCTTACATGGAGGAGATGGAAGATGGCAGCAAAGGGCCTTACTCCGGTGGTTACTCTTAGGAGAATATGGTTTGACATCTTTGGCTACCCATATAGCTCCTTTCCTTTTTATTTTACATAACATTGGAATGATGCTTGGATCCAACTAGTCCAATAGGGCTTAGTATGAGAGCATAATAATGCTCAATCAAATTCATGAAACATGGGAAGGGGAGATATATTGTGTGATGGAGCTTTTCATTTGTGAAGAGATCCACCTTATTTTATGCACCTCATGTATTGATGATGATGTTGGACATCATATGGTTTTCACTTGGTACTTCATGATGGAAGGAGGACATCTAACCGAACAGTTGGAGGTCATTCCTTATGCTTTTTAAAAGACAACTTTGGAACCAAACATGCATAACACATGGCAGAAAATGGAGGAAGCCTTCCTTATGTGGATGCAATTTGGAAGGTAATAGATGGCTTTGCATCTACTTTTGGAGTTGCTTGAGGACAAGCAACATTTTTCCGGGGGGGACTGTAATATTCCCAAATTTCTACATCATATTTGGAATATTAGAGTCCCTTATTTTCTTAATGAATTAAGTAAATAAAAGGGTGAAGGGACCCACAATCCTCAATATGAATAAATATCCACTTTGTGTGTGTGAATGTGGATTAATGAAGCATAGATATACATAATAAGGTAGTTGAGAAACTACTAATGTGAATGAAATTGGAGAACCTGTCTCAGTAATGAGATAGATCATGGAGGTTGACATAGTCAACTGAGATCTTGAAGAGATCAAACAGAAGGTTGATTCAGTCAACTAAGATCTTGAAGATGTCAAACAAAATATCATGAGACACTCATGATAAAGTGATGGAGGATGATGTGCAAACAAAGCACACTTGATGGAGAAGGTGTACACTGCACCTAGACATGATGGTTGATTTAGTCAAACAACACAGTCCAACTTGGAGGATCTTGTCCACATACACTGCGTAGTCTAGATGAGGGCCAAGACTTGGGAAGGCTCAAATGTTATATAAAGAAGATGAAGGCCAGGATGAGGGCATGTTGATTATTCCTGATGTAAGGATATTTTCAGATCTGGAATTGTCGTGTGACATTCCATTGCTTTCTCGAGTTGTTTAGTAGAGATCGCAAGTGTTGTTTATCACAGGGTGTTCCTGGTTGAGAATCCCACCTCTTTCTTAGAGCAACTCTAGAAAGAGTATTGTACTTAATTCTACATCAGGCTTTAAGTGCCATGTCTCTTTTCCTACTTTCTGTAGAACACTCATATTCAGGAATTGTAGATTTCTGAAGATCAGTTTGGAAGGAGGAAGTTGTCTTCAGTACTTCAGCTGGAGAACTAGTGAGTGTTTATTCCTATCACCTTGGGCTTAAATATCAGCTTCCCAGAGCTTCATTGTAGATCTAGCATCAAGCCAAAATTTATTGACCTCCCAGTAGCAGTACTTCCTTCAAGAATTACGTTTTCTATCTTGTAGATCTAAAGGGAGGAATGAAGTTGCTAGTATTTCAGCTAGCAATCCTGTGAGGGATCATTCCCTCACATTGCCATCAGTCTTAACATCAGCCTGGATTTTATTGCAGCATCTTTCAGTAGGGATAAGGCCTATCTCTCCCTCACAGTGTAGTTTCCAGAAGCAGTTGTGTTGCAGCAGCTGCAATCATCATTAGAGGATTGAGAAGCTAGATCTAGATCTCCTAGATCATAGATCTGAAGAAGGGATCAGCCCTTAAAGAATATATCTGATCTGATATCATATTTCAGCCATCTATTTGTCAGATCTAGCTTCAGATCTATATTTCCCAGCAGATCAAGGATCAAATCCTAGGGAGGTGATTTTCCAAAGTTGCAGATCTGGAAAATCCTTTCTGGGTTATCTTGAGAATCCATCACATTGGCCATATCTTGAATCTTGGCATCATATGAGCTCCAGTTTTGAGTAGATCTGCATTTTCCTTTTCATCCTGTAGATATATGTTCATATTTTGCTGAAGGGATAACATAGTATTTGCTTCATTTCCTCTCCAGTTACGATGTACCTATTGCAGCAAGCTTTTAGGGTGATTCTAGACCAACTTTTTGGCTAGATCTCCTCATATTTTGTACATTGAGTAACTGATTATTCTCCAATCTAATAAAATGTCTCAGATTCTCTGTAAATTCTAATGTTGTCTTATTATTTATTGTTTATCTTGTTGCAGTTCTTATATTGTGTTAAGTATTACTGCATTCTTCCTTTTGGGGATATTACAATCCATCTCTGATTTCTATGTGGAAGTTGTATGTGAGGGGTATGTATGCATGTCTTTTATCATTTGAGTCTTACCACTCTTCTTATCCACCGATTCCATTTGCAAAGCCTCCCAATTAGTGGTGACTTTCCCCAATGTAATCAACCATTGAACACCCAATATCACATTGGTGTCAGGTATGTCAACCACAAAGAAGTGTTCAATCAATGTATATGTCCCCATGGTGAATGATAAGGATGGGACATAATGCATACATTTCATTTTTCTATCTCCTGGGACCAAAACAGAGAATCCCTCAAAATCATCAATGGGTATTACCCTCCTTTGCACTATTTGGGCATCAATAAAATTGTGGGTTTCCCCACTATCAACCAAAACAGAAATCCTCTGATTCAAGATGGAACCTTGAACTCTTAAAGTCAAGTACTTAGGTAATACTCTAAAATATATAAGAGCCCTCCAATAGGAGCAAATGCTCCATTCCCATCTCCTAATGGTGTTGGTTCTCCTCCTACAGTGTCAGCGTTGTGACCTCTTCTTAGTTCATCTTCTTCTTCATCCTCATCATCTGAGAAGACCTTTATGTAATGTGCTTTCTCAGCTGCACATCTATGTCCAGGTGCCCATGATTCTTGGCAAGTGAAGCAAAGCTTCCTTCTTCTTAGATCTCTTCGAACATCATCATTAAGAGGTTTTTTGTTTTATTCTCCTTAGAAGGAGAAGCCTTTTTTTCCTTTCCCTTTGAAGGAAAAGAGGCTTGTGCTGAAATGTTGCCTTTGCTTTTGGAAAGTCATATTGAAGGTCTCTATCCCTTTCAATAGCATCATGTAGGGTAGTGGGCTTGGTGGATTTTACCAACCCATGAATAGATTCATCTAACCCATCAATGAACATGTACACCCTTCTTGCTACAGACAAATCAAGAACCATAACAGAAAGTCTTAAAAATTCAAAAATGTAATTTTCTGTATTACCTGATTGCTTCAAATTTGCAAGGCTCATGAATGGTGCCTCTGGATATCTTCTATCATATCTTTCCACCATCCTTCTATTGAACTTTGAATAAGCAGTTACATTGGCATGACCCAATGTAGACAAGCCATGGAACCACCAGTCATGTGCTTCACCTTCAAGGTGCAGCGTTGCAATCTTGATAACCTCTATCTCTGGAACCTTGTTCAAGTGAAAGTAGATGTCAATTTTTTCTACCCAAGATTTGGCAGAACACTTGGATGACCCATAAAAATTAGGTAAAAATAATCTTCCCATAGTGTGGTGTCGATCATGATTCTGAATGAATCCACCACCTCTATGATGATGCCTTGGTCTTCTATTGTCCTTTATTTGACAAAACTCCTGAAAACTCAAGTGATCTTTAAATCTCTGATTTTGAGACTCATATTCTTCAAAATAGTCTTCAAGGTATTCATGCTCTTGAAACCCTTCATTTCCCACAGCCAAAAATGTAGGCATGGTAGAGTGTTGGGAAACTTGTGGCTGATGCACTGGTTGATCATTCCAGTGGTGAGACTTCCAGAGCCTTCTCCATGATGAAATCCTTTAGGGGATTCCTTGATTCTATCCATCCTCATCTCTTTGATCTCTCTATCAAGGTCTTGCATGGCTCTAAGAAGGATATTAGGGAAATCCCTCTCTTCATCTTCACCTCTAGATAAAAGGGATTTACCCTTGTCTTCATTATCATTTGTGTAATCAAAATTTCTATGTCTTCTCTTTTGTACCTCTTCTCTCTGTCAGTAAGAGGCTCTCCTTCTTCAGAAGACATATTGGCTTTTTAGAATGCACAGGCTGTGCCAAGATGATGCTCTGATACCACTGTAATATTCCCAAATGGGGAATGCAGCAATACAATGCAAAAATATAGGAGAATAACACAGATCATCTTATAAACAGTAAGAGGCCAATAAGGAGACATTTCATTTGTATTTACAGCAGCAAAATAGATGTAAAATATGGCCCATAAGATGCATAACAGGAAATACAAGTCTCCAATGAGAGAAATCCCTCAAAATGAAATGTTGCAACCATATATTAAGACTAAAAAAAGCTTTACATTGTTATTTTATTTCCTCTGCATAGATGTATATTACACATCAGATCTATAGCTACTATGTGCATAAAAAGTTAGATCTATATCAGATCCATGCACTATACAAGCTCCTCTAATGAACCCCCTTGGGGTTTTCAGCAAAACACCAAGTACAAGATGTAGATCTAAGATCTAAGACTGCAGATCTACTGAAAAATATAGATCTAAAAAGTGTGGCTAAACTGATATAAGTAATAGAATAGCCTCCTCCAATAGATCTCTAAAGTGAAGGGAAAATCCCCAACACTTATAAAATCATTCTCCAAATGGTGTGTTGAACCACCCTACAATTACACCTATAGAAATAACACAAATATGAATCTATAATGCATTGTAGGGATCAAAATATATTTGGCCTGATGCCAATATATGAAAATGATGCTCAAGCACTCCAATATTGTCATCCCAATGAAGTGGAAACCTCCTCCACTGAAAAGGAGCACTGAAATGACCTAGATCTGAAAGATCTAACCTCCACTTGCTGCAGCTTGGAAAAAAAACCAAACCCTCAATAGGATTTGCGCTGTAGTTGAAAGAAGAAGCTTGGCCCTAAGCCAAATAGTGGACAATGCAATACAAACTCTCCCAAGAGCTACTCAATGGGAAGAGGTAGGATTCCTGATCAGGAACACCCAATGCTAAACATCATTCAATATTAGCTAAATAACAAGAAAAATATATATGTCTAAACAGACCATATATTTATAAAAATATGATAAACATCAACAACCTTCTAATGCTGCCATCGCCTTCCTTTTATAATACAAGAGCTTGCAAACCCTAAACCACTTCCAATGAGATCACTTCTTTCACACGAGGCATCTCCATCTAAAACTGCGTTGTGCCTCATTGATGACCACTCCTCAATGATAGTGCTATAGATTTGGTCAAGTTTGACCCAGTCAAAATGTTCCAGCCCCTTTCACACCTAAGGGTGCTTGATTTAACATCCAATATTTAGCCTTTTCACATTCAACATTGATTTATTCATTATTATTGAGTATTATGGACCTCCTTTTCTCTTTTATTCTTTAAACAAAGTAATAAAACATAAATGAATATTCCAATTAGCTCATGACTAATTGGGAATATTAAATTATCAGAGCTAAAAAATTATCTTCCAGCATCTCCAAATATATTAAATATTCTCTTCTACAAGCCAATTTTATTCATAAAGCATCAAAGACACTTTTCCATAGATCAATTTCTTAAAACAATCCTGGCAAGAGAGATCAAATAGAAAAACTCTCGACATAGAAAATATGACAAGGTTAAATATAGAGATTTACTAGTACTTGTTGATAAAGACTCATAACCAATTGATAATATTGAGGTGCCTTTCCAATGCAGCAAATCATCTTCTTCCAACACTCAACGATACAGTATTCACGGCGCAGATTAGAATGCAGCCAGTTCATCCCCCCATCTGGAACACATGATCAAAGAATGTTAGCTCAAGGACCAGCTAGACAATTAATCCAGGAAACAGTCATAGACTGTTATAGCTTATGAATTTTATTTTCCTAGTTTATAGTTTTATAGTTTAGAGTAATATTAGAAGACTTCTTTTAAAAGTCTTCTATTTTTGTAATATTAATTAGTATTCAAACTCCTTTCATGCATTTAGAAAGGGGTCCATAATTTTGAGAAGATTTCTTTTGGAACTCACACTACTGTTTGAACATAAGTTATCTAATTGAAAATCTGAACCTTTGAAGCTATCTTTTCAGTTCTAAAGCTATGATGCAGTGGGTACTATTATATGTGTATTGATTGTTTTATGTTTCTGAGATTTTAGAAAACTTATTATTTTTATTAGTTTCATTCTGATAAAGCATTGAAGTGATATATGTTCTTATTACTATTGATATAATGTATTGAGCAATATGTTGTTAGATGTCAGAATTAGAGATCTTTTACCTGATTAATGTTTTTCAACAACTAAATCAATTAAATTGATTTAGTTTATTAAATGTGCTTATATTCATTAAGTATGCGATGATATATATTATTTCATTCTTGTGAAATATTATGCCTTAATCGTATATCATAATCCAATCCCGAGAAATAATTAGATTAGTTTTAATTTATGTTATCATTAGAAAAAATCACCATGTTAGTGTTGATTTCATTTCTCTTGTTATATAAACTCTTTATACGGGAAACCGGTCCCTTTATCCCCAGTCAGACCCACCATTTTCAATGGAAAAGGAGTAGTTTTAAGCTCTTGACCGAGTGGAACCCCTAATGTTGAGGATGTCACTTTCCAACCTTCAACATTTTTGGCGCTAGAAGGAGGGCATATAATTGTGTATGGAATATAAAGCTGAATCTAGATTGAAAATCCAATGTAAGAGTCAATCTCCCTCCAAAGGTTCTACAACTTCTAGATCTCGTTCACTATCTCCATAAGTCTAAAGTTGTGGAGCCATTTCTTACGTCTCATGAAACATTACCTTGTAGACCTTCTTCAGATCATATTCTTGAGTCTCCCAAAGTTCAGTCTTTGATTGAGAAGTTAGAGCAAATATCTATATCTCCAGGTAAGACAATTAATCCAAAAATTTCTGAAGAAAGTATTACATCCAAGTTTCGAGGTACTAGTGTGTTAACCCGATCACAAAGTGAAAAACTTGGGATAATTCCTTTCGAATTTCCTATTTTATCTCATCGTAAGAAAGCTACTACATCAAAATCTCAATAAGGTATTAGTGGGATCACATCATCTTCATCTCCATTTACTCCCACCTTCTCTTCTAATCAACCCATTTCTACTCAAATAATTAGTGCTACTATAAGTAGTACTAGTCCAATAGTTATTTCTTCACCATCCACATCTTCTTCTGGACCTACCATCCCATCTTCGCAACCAACAAGTCAAGCAATGGCCAACTTACCATGGGTCAATTTGGGTGTCATTCAAATGGTAAATTTACATCCTATCCCAGATCATCCAAAAAATGGTTACCAAAGTATAATCCTGATGATGGTATTCCTGCGGAAGAACATCTAAATAATTTTATGTTAGCCATGAATCTTAATGGTGTTGAACATGAAGATGTTGTAGTTAGATTTTTTCCATATACTTTCTAAATATCTGTTGTTATACCATCATTTATCACCAGCATATACTTGATGACTTATACATTGGCCTTGGGCAACCCTTCCCTTCACACTTGGACATATTTCTCAAAAAAAAAATTCTTAAAACCCATACGCGACTCTGCCCAGACTTTTTCGTGATCATGGATCTAAAGAAAAAGTAGGAAAATCTCGAATTCAGCAAAATCTACCTGAAAAAATACCTTGCCCAATGCTTACAAGCCAAACAATTATATATCCTTAGTCAAATTCAAAAATAAAAAAAACACAAGTAAAAATTGTGAAAATTTTTTCAAATTCTGGGCATAAATACACAATTTGACTCACATTTTGATCATTTTCACATTGCAGAAGTGGAGAAAGAGCTTTGGGACAAAAATTCCTCTTCTCAAATATGGAGAAATCAGCCATCAAATCGCGCCAAATCAATCAAGCAAGCTCTAAACAAATCTTTTTCATCAATTTTGTTCCTGTTTAAAGAAAAATTTTAGAATTTTGACCATAGAAAATATATTTTTTGTTGAAACCCTTTGCGCATACGCAGGTTCGTGTGGAAAAACATGTGTATCATACGCGACTGTGTACAAACGAGGTCGTGTATGTACAGACCGAAAATTTAAAGCTTGTATATAATCATTCATTTAATGATTTTTCCCACGATGTCCATCAATTGGAGAGAGCATGAGTAAAGTGCAATTGACAATGAAGTGATGGAAGATCAAACTTCCTTAGATATTCTCTAGAATTTTGGATTGCCCAATTTTTTCAAAATGCCCAATATAAAAGCAATGTATGTTTGCTTCAAATTTTGGTTGATCATTGGGTACTGGAAGAAGATTGTTTCATAATTAATCAGATGCCACTACGCATAGAAGTGGAAGATATATACTTCATTACTGGACTCTCTCGAAGGGGAGACCCAATAGACTTGCACGAAAACCCTGTTAGAGGGCTTACCGTAAAGAATTATGTCCAAGTCTATTGCGTAGACGATGAAAAAAAATGTAGGAACACAGATTCCTATCAAAAATCTGAAGGATTATACATGAATATTCTTCTCTTTACCATTGGCAGAGTAGCAGGATCAACTTCTCTGCATCAGACTTCACGGACACAAATGAGCATAGCAATGGAATGCCTGATTCATCTCTTTGATTGGTGCTTAGCCTTGCTGAGCAATATGAAGAAACAATTGACTTCAATCTAAAAAGAAAAGACTAAACACTTCGGTTATGGTACATTTTGTTGAATTCGAGATTGTCCTAGTTTTTCTTCGAATCCATGAGCGCGGACCTGTCATGGTAGGTATTTGATTTCGAACTGGCATATAGGTTAGGGAGTACACTTTCCATTGCATATTTTCATACTAGCCTCCATTCTTATCACTTGCCATAGGTTCGATCCCATCATGTCATGAGTACTTAACCCATTTCACTGGCCGATTTCTAATCATGACTTGGTGGTAGAGCCTTCCTTTACATGGGCTTCCTATTTAGTCACTTGCTAGCATTTGTCGCCCATGCTGCAATTTATGTAGGCTCAGGAGTCCTCTTTAGTCCTGTCATGTTTTATTTGTTGAAGCTTCATTCTTCTTCTTCTTCGCTATCATTTTCTGGTTGTTTACCCTAGAGGCCCCCTTATGATTGTCAAGTTGTATTATTGCATTGCATATTGACTACTTGTTTATCTTGGCCTTTAGCTAGCTTCATTTGGACTCATGTTTAAGCCATCTTTTGACTGTGACTTTCTATACAATTTAACCATGCAATCACTTAGCTTCTGCGACTTGACACCTTTACCCATGGATGGAACATTCCTTTGAGTGTCACTTACTAGTTTTCACCACCTTGCTTTGAGCATAGGATTGTTTCTATCCCAGGAAATAGTGCATATGTTTCATGACACTCGTTCTATCCATTTTACTATAGAATTATTTTATTCTTTTTCAGGCTTTGAATATGAAAAAGACAAAAAAATTAAATATTTTGAAAAAAGAGCGGGAACGGGATATCACTTTCATACTTGATGGCAACTACAGTGTCAGTTGTGTCGCCCTTGAACAAAGCACAAAAAGGCTAAGTATTTTCTCCATTTGGGATGGTTTTATTTTTTGACTTAGGAGAAGCCATAACCTTGTTTCATGAGTCAGTTCTCCCCTGATTGGTTATCTCTTCCAATCATATGGAGGGTTTGTTTATGCCTCATGCATGACAAACTTATACAAAGTTATCATTTTCTACCATATTCAACATGAGTCGTGCTTTTGTTCAAGGGAAGTTAACCTAAGTCAGCCTTTCTGCAATTTCTCTTGACTCATTTTTTAGTCAGCCTTCTTGATCTTGTCAGTATCTTGTTCTATCACCTCAGATATTTTGTCCTTTGATCATGTTGTTTTGAGAAGATCTCCATTGGCTTCTTGCTGGCGAGTTTGTCTCTTATCGACTACAACATATTTCTCTTAGATTAAACCTAGAGTTGCACCCTGGACCTATTTACATCATTGATAGGTGACCTTGTGCTCAGCATTTGATCATCATCATGGGTATTTGACTGAGTGGTTTCCCTTGTGTTCGACTTTAGCTTACATTATCACACCTGTGATTTCTGTAGTACCTTGATTTCCATTTGACCCTATCAGTGGATATCTCGCCTCTTTGTCATATTTAACTATTGCTTGGTTCAGAGGGTTTCTGTTGTGCGCTAGGTTCATCTTGTGCATGCCGAAAATGTACTTCGAGTTGGTTACTTCACTTTACTTCATCCGATTCCTTCTAAACCTTGGCCTATGGGTTATAATCACAATGGATAGATGTGGGATGCCTTAATACCTTCCTTCCAGTAGATATTTTCCCATCAACTCTAATTCATTTCTCTGGGCATAAGGTCTAGAGTCCTTTTCTCAGTACTTTACGGTTTGCAGTCATCAGTGGCATTCTCTTCCCTATCAACAGTGAGGATACATCATTTCCTCCTAATTGGTAGATCAAGTGTTCGACTTAAAATTATTCATTTGCACTTTCTATATTATACTGGGGGACCTTGACACTCATTATCATTATCGGTGGGTTGTCTCACGTTTATTAATGGTATACATCAATGACCGGTAATCAAATGATTTCTCACATGGTTGACTTCAGCTCATTTATTCCCATTGTTTGAATTGTACCATTATGATCGGTGAAGACCTCGAGTTTGCATCAGCATGCTTTGTTTCACTCTGATAGCTCCCCTAGTTTTCTTCCAGTGACACCATCCACCCTTATATGTTGCAGTTTCATCACAACATCATTTTATATGTTGGCTCTCGAGTTGCGTGTTGTACCATTTTTTCCACCACTTATGATTTGGTACTTGGAGATTCAGTTGTGACCTTTTTGTGATCAGATATCTATTGCAGCATCATTGATCAGTCTTTTATATGTGATACTTGGAACTGATTTTGACTTGTACTTCCGGGAAGTGATGTAATGTTCCTACTTAGCCTTAGCTAAGAGGAAACATTCAATTTTGATTTAATTTATGTTTTATGAATAAATGAATCAAGGAGGACATGTAAAACTCCTAAAAAGTATGAATAAATCAGTGCCCATGTGAACAAAGACAAATCAGGGAAATGTAAATAATCACTTGCAGGTGTGAAAGAAGTTTGAGCCAAAGACTAGGTCCACCTTGACCAAGTCAACTGCGCTGTCTAGGTTCATTGCATCTCCAAAAGGGACTGCGCAGTTCTAGAAGGGAGCCTCTAATGTGAAAATGGCTAACTCATCAAAGTGGTTTAGGGTTTGCAAGAGATTTCTCATCTTATAAAAGGAGAAGGAGGGCAGCAAAAGAAGGTTGTTGATAGATTATATTTCTGAAGTATTTGTCTACTTAGAAAAATACCATTCTCTGCTATTTAGTGGAGGATTGTGATTGGAATTCTTATTTAGGGGTTTCATCTCTTCCCTTGAGGATCATTGGAGGAGTTCTATGCTGAAGTGATCCACTATATAGTTGGAGACCAAGCTTCATTTTCATGAGCAGCGTTGTCCCATTGAGGGTTTTGTAGCTGTTGCCATTTGCAGCAAGTGGTGTTCTAGATCTGCTTAGATCTAGCTTGTGTTGAGAGGCTTTTTCTGTTGGAGTGTGTTTTTCACTCTCCAAAGAGAGAGTCTATCCATATTTTGTATCTGATCTAAAATTTAATTTATTTTACTCATTCTCCTTCACCCTCAGCACAATTTTTTCTCAATACTGCGTTATTTTTGTAAGAGGGTTTCTTGTTTCAGTTTGCTATCAGATTGGAGGAAGATCTCTTGGTGTTAGGCTTGCCTTCCCTTGGTGATCTGTGGATTGGGTTGCTGATCCATGTCTCCATAGATCTGATCTTTCCAATAATAAATTTATCTTCAGAAATTTATGGGTTTTCTATAGCACTGCAATTTGTAATTTAGATCTACAACTTATTATGCAATATTTTGATGTAATTCCAAATGGATCTTGTTCTTAAAGTCATATAGTTTCCAGATCTGCATTATATCTGATTATTTATCCATACATATGTCATAGATCTGAAATTTAGTGTAAATCAGCTGAACCATCTGAAAAATAACGTTGTCTATGTATTTCTGCAGTTTATTTCTAGCTGCAGCTCTAATTTCTGAAGGGATTTTTCCCTAGTTCTTTTTGTAATATGATGTAGAGGAAATAAGCTCAAATATAAATATGATTTACTGTTGTAAATCTGAAATATCAGATCCTTGGCTTTCCTCCTCTGAGTTTCAGTCAAAACTGCACAAATCTGATGGGAGATTTTTCATGTTGCAACAGCCCTTCTCTTTGGTTGATTTCTAGCTAGTCTTGACTGTGGGAGATCTGTTTAATGTGCTTAAACTGATTTGTTTCTAATTAAATTCCATATATAAGTCGCATACAGCATAAATGAGGGGATCCCATCCATGATCTGCGTTATTCTTGCTCATATTTACTTATACAGCGGTTTCCTTGAAGACCTTGTTGAGATTCCTGAAAAGGGGTTATTCCAAGTTCTATAAACAGAGTCTACAGTTGGCCAGGTAGCCTCTCGATCTCACCATTTATTTGAAGGGTGACATATGTAGTAAATTCCTCTGTAGTCCATCTCTAAAATAGAATCTTGAGAATCCTGAAAAAGGATCATTACAGTGGTATCGGAGCTCCACTCTTGGCATAGCCTGTGCTAGCATTGGAGCACTAATCATGATGAATTCTGAAGATGAAGATCCTCTTTCTAAGAGGGAGAGGAGATACCAGAATAGAATTCATAGAAATTATGACTATACTACTGTTGACCTTGACAAGGGTCAAGACAAAGGGAAGGCCCCTGAATTGGTGAATGATAAAGATAAGGAGGCAGAGGAGTTTGAAAAAACTCTCTTGGAAGCTATGCAAGATCTGTCCAAGGAGATAAAGGAGATGAGGATAGATAGAATGAGGGATTCCCTTGGAATATTCCATCAAGGAGAAAGTTTTGATATGTCTCAGTTTGGGACTGATCAACCTATGAGCTTGCCACAAGTTCCACAGACCTCATAATGCTCTACAATGCCTACCTTCTTGGCTGTAGAGAATGAAAGGCTGCAGGAGCCAACCTCTTTGGAAGGGTAATTTGTATAATATGACTCACAAAGTCAAAGGTTCAAGGATAACTTGAGCTTTCAAGACTTCTGCCATCTCAAGGACCGGAGGAGGCCATGGCAATAGTACAAAGATGGAGGTTTCCTTCATGGGAGACACCACACTATGGGCAGGTTCTTCTTGCCTAAGTTCGATGGATCACCCTCTTGTTCTACCAAAGCATGGGTGGAGAAGTTGGCCATCTATTTCCAGTTGAATAAAGTGCCTGAAGCAGAAGCCATCAAGATTTTTGCGCTGCATTTTGAGGGAGAAGCCCACAACTAGTGGTTTCATGGACTTTCTACTTTGGGGCACAAAAATGTGTCCACTTATGTTGAGTTCACTAGGATACTAGTGGAGATATTCGATCGGAAAGATCCGGAGGCCCCTTTCATAAGCTTGGCAAAGCTTAGACAAACAGGAGATGCGGAGGCCTATATCTCTGAATTCCTGAGGTTGTCTATAATGGTCCCTGATCTATCAGTAGCGAGGAGAGTCTAAATTTTCATTGATGGCCTGGAAGAACCTTTGCATTGGTTGGTTAAGTCTACCAAGCCCATCACTCTGCATGATGCCATTGAGAGAACTAGAGATCTCCAAGATGCCTTGCCAAGGGAAAAGGCAACCTTCCCAAGCAAATCCACTCACTTTTCTAAGGGGAAGGAGGGGAAAGTTGCTCCACCCAAGGAGAGCTCACTAAAGAAACCTATTGACATTGATCTCTAGAGGGAGTTGAGGAAAAATAAATTATGTTTCACTTGTCAAGATCCATGGGTACCGGGACATAGATGTGCTGCTGGAAGAGCACACTATATTGAATTCTTCTGTGATTGTGAGGAGGAAGAGGGAAATGATGGACCTAGGAGAGGTCACAGCGTTGGTGATGACGAGGAGGAGGATCCATCATCATCCAAATAAGAAGAAGGATCCTTTGCTCCAACCAATGGGACTCTTGCTTCTTTGAGAGGAGTGCCCAAGTATTTGACCCTTAGAGTGCAAGGTTCAGTTATGAACCAAAGAGTGTCTATTCTAATTGACAGTGGGGCAACCCATAACTTTATTGATGCTCACCTTGTGTAGAGGAGAGGGATCCCTACTAATTCTTTTGATGGGTTCTCTGTTTTGGTTTCGGGAGATAGAACTATGCAGTGCATGCAATATGTTCCATCACTTTCTGTGACTATGGGAACCTACACCTTGGAGGACCATTTCTTTGTAGTGGACATACCAGACACCAAAATCATCTTGGGTGTCTAGTGGTTGATCACTTTGGGAAAATTCACCACTAATTGGAAGGCCTTGCAGATGGAATGGGTGGATTTGAAGAGTGGGAAACAAAAAATCATTCAAGGCATGCAAACCTACCCTTCACTTGGTGTTTCCACCCACACAACAAAGATGGAATTGCGCAGTGGGAGCAGGGACCTCACAATTCCTTCTCTCATGTTTATGAGAATGCTGCAAGGAACATTCCTACATCATGGCAAGCCACTTTGGGTGCCATTAGATTCTGTGGGGGAAGCCTCACCAAGTGCTGAAACAATGGAAGAGAGAGTCACAATGCTGTGGGAGGAAGCAAGGGGGAGGATCAGCCTTCCCACAAACAATTTTGGCATGCATAATGCCAAAGAAACAAGAAAAAACAAGGCAAGCACCACCATATATGCATCAGCAGCACTATCTTTGTTGAGAAGTGTAGATCCATATTGGAGGTCTCAACTCCTTGTGGAGTACTCCAAAGATCTGCACACCGGGATGATATTAGATGGCATGAAGCAAGGAGGAGGCTATTTGGTCCATGAAGGGTTCATCTATCATCTGGGTAAAGTATTCTTGTCTCAAGCCTCTAAGCTTAAGAAAGAGATACTACAAAGAGCACACAAAGAGTTCCTTTCCAGCTATATGCAGTCAGCAAAAATCTACCCCCTAATCTTGAAGAGTTTTGATTGGGAGGGTATAGATGAAGAACTACATCAGCACTATGATTGGGAGAAACTATATCAGCACTTACAAGAGTGCAATATTTATGAGGAGATGGGGCAGCCAAGGGATCCTATGTAGGAGACATTCTAGTAATTTCCTTCTTCTCTTAAAAGAGGAGAAAAGCCCATGTCTAACTCTATGTGTGTGGGAGACTTGAATGGTAAAGAATCTGATCTTATGGAGTATGTTTATTTTTCTGATTTGACACATTCTCTTACCATATGTATGTAGGCCATGGCTCCTACAACGAGTGATATTACATGTAGATCTCATGGCATTGATGAGGCCAATTAAAACTCCAAAGCTGGCCACTCCCTTGAGGTGCAAAGGGAGATTATCTATCATGATGGGTGCTTCCCAAAGGCAACTAATGAGGGCTTCACTTTCATCCATGTCAAAGTGACCCATGCAGCAAAGATGTGGTGGGGGTACCACCTATCACACTCAGATCTACTCAAAACAAGGAGTGCACTGCGTTGGTACCTTATGTGGGATTGTGACCCACCTCCTCAAGTGCAAATTTCAGTTTGCCTATATGTGATTTTGCTTCCATACATAGATGACATATTGGTATTGTTTATGGGGTTGTATGTACAAAAAGTAGGCAGTGTATATGTACCACATGGGATGGAAATTCATCCTGTACTTCATGATACAATTTTTAGACGTGACATTGCTTCACCCATGTTTATTTTTGTTGAGTTTTACACTCCTGAAAGGGTAGACTATGCCCCTATCATGTTAGCACTGGAGGAGTAGTTTCTGATGTATTGGCTTGGTGAGCACTTAATCCATGATGAAAGCTTGATTCTTGATGGTGCCATCAATGGATAAGGAAAACAACTACAACTCTTACCCTGTCAGTTTCTTTAGGACAAGCAACATTTTGGAGGGGAGGACTGTAATGTTCCTACTTAGCCTTAGCTAAGAGGAAACATTCAATTTTGATTTAATTTATGTTTTATGAATAAATGAATCAAGGAGGACATGTAAAAATCCTAAAAATTCTAAATAAATCAGTGCCCATGTGAACAAAGACAAATCAGGGCAATGTAAATTATCACATGCAGGTGTGAAAGAGGTTTGAGCCAAAGACTGGGTCCACCTTGGCCAAATCAACTGCGCTGTCTAGGTTCATTGCATCTCCAAAAGGGACTGCACAGTTTTAGAAGGGAGCCTCTAATTTGAAAAGGGCTAACTCATCAAAGTGGTTTAGGGTTTGCAAGAGCTTTCTCATCTTATAAACGGAGAAGGAGGGCAGCAAAAGAAGGTTGTTGATAGATTATATTTCTGAAGTATTTTTCTGCTTAGACAAATACCATTATTTGTTGTTTAGTGGAGGATTGTGATTGGAATTCTTGTTTAGGGGTTTCATCTCTTCCCTTGAGGATCATTGGAGGATTTGTTTGCTTAAGTGAGCCACTATCTGGTTGGAGACCAAGCTTCATTTTCATGAGCATTGTTGTCCCATTGAGGGTTTTGCAGCTGCTGTCATTTGCAGCAAGTGGTGTTCTAGATCTACTTAGATCTAGCTTGTTTTGAGAGGATTTTTCTGTTGGAGTGTGTTTTTCAGCCTCCAAAGAGAGATTTTATCCATATTTTTTATCTGATCTGTAATTTCATTTAGTTTACTCAGTCTCCTTCACCCTCAGCGCAGTTTCTGCTCAATACTGCATTATTTTTGTAAGAGGGTTTCTTGTTTTAGTTTGCTATCAGATTGGAGGAAGATCTCTTGGTGTTAGGCTTGCCTTCCCTTGGTGATCCATGGATTGGTTTTTTGATTCATGTCTCCATAGATCTGATCTTTTCAGTAATAAAGTTATCTTCAAAAATTTCTCGGTTTTCTGCAGCACTGCAATTTGTAGTTCAGATCTACAGCTTATTATGCAATATTTTGATGTAATTCCAAATGGATCTTGTTCTTAAAGTCATATAGTTTCCAGATCTGTATTAGATCTGATGTTTTATCCATACATATGTCATAGATATTAAATTTAATGTACATCAGCTGAACCATCTGAAAAATAACGTTGTCTATGTATTTCTGCAGTTTATTTCTAGTTGCAGCTCTAACTTCTGAAGGGATTTTTCCCTAGTTCTTTTTGTAATCTGCTATAGAGGAAATAAGCTCAAATATAAATCTTATTTACTGTTATAACTCTTAAATATCATATCCTTGGCTTTCCTCCTCTGATTTTTAGTCAAAACTGCGAAAATCTGATGGGAGAGTTTTCATGTTGCAACAACCCTTCTCTTTGGCTGATTTCTAGCTAGTCTTGACTGTGGGAGATCTGTTTAATGTGCTTAAACTGATTTTTTTCTGATTAAATTTCATATATAATTCAAATACAACATAAATGAGGGGATCCCAGCCCTGATCTATGTTATTCTTGCTCATATTTACTTATACAGTGTTTTCCTTGAAGACCTTGTTGAGATTCCTGAAAAGGGGTTATTCCAAGTTCTATAGACAGAGTCTACAGTTGTCCAGGTAGCCTCTAGATCTCACCCTTTATTTGAAGGGTAACATATCCAGTAAATGCCTCTGTATTCCATCTCTTAAATATAATCTTGAGAATCCAAAAAAAGGATCATTACAAGTGATTAGATGATTCACTATGTACTCTACATTTCAGTTATACTTGTATACATATTGGATCCACTCTATACTTCATATGAGGACATGATTTTCTTTCACTGAGCATGGGTATGTCCACCTCAAACATGAGATATATTTTTTATCTCTCTCATTGGTTTTTTGGCAGGCTGAAATTTGGTGAAGTCCTCTCTAGTCCTTGCAAGGTTCTTTCTATGCACATAATACATTTCGGCCATCATGTACCCCTTCTGACCTCATATATTATGGGGTATCTTTTATAGCATAATTTATCACCAACATATACTTGATGACTTATACATTGGCCTTGGGCAACCCTTCCCTTCAGACTTGGACATATTTCTCAAAAAACAGTTTCTTAAAACCCATACGTGACTCTTCCCAGACTTTTCTACGTATACACGCGAGTCCATACATAGAGAACCATGTATGACTTTTTAAACATTAAAAATATATATAATTTCATTCTTTTTGAGGTGGGGTTTATGGTTTTTCCTGTAACTTAACTACCCCAGCCCGTGGCCTAACTGATCCAAACTGCAAAAACTAATTTGAGGGAGTATTAAAGCCCCTCAAGGGAATGGCCTAAGGGGGGAAGAGAGAGAGAAATATATATATTATACGCTGTTGGAGCCCTATCCAAGTTTGATGTATTCCCTGTGCCTCTTGCACTTCCCAGATATTTTCAAGAAACCCTTGTTTCCTTGAGATGTGCATTCACCCTATGTGACATCCATTGTGCACGATTCTTGGAAGAAATCTTGAGACGCTGGGGCTGGACTAATCTAGAGGATGGTATGCTCGAAGGCCATGGCAGATTTTAGGTGATCTCTCAACGTGTTTTACTGTACATGTCAATAATAACAGAAGTGCCATCTTTTTCTTGATGTTTACGTGTCAATAGTATTGTATACATGTGTAATGATCATAAATTGTTCATTTAATATTGTTTTTATGAGATTATGCATGCTTTTCACTAACATCTAGAACATATATATGTTGTACAACTACGATTATGTGTTCGTTCTTTGTTGATTTACAGATTCCGGAGCATAAAGAGTTGCAGGGGGTTTGCACCCCGTGGGATATACTACAACTGAAGGATATCCGGGTAAGGTCTGCAACTTGTAGATTCTAGTTTTTTATCACCCTAGTAATTCTTAGGTCGTGGGATTTTGGTTTATAGTTAAAGAAAACTAGGGGTAACCAAGAACCTCTTTTAGATTTCAGGATCTAGCCTTCCTGAATTCCAGAGAGGGATCTCTCCTTATGATTTAACTTTGTTTTAGATTTAAATTTTAGGCTAGGTATGATTTGGACAATTGGTTTGTTTGAAAATTTTGGTGGGAAATAAGATTACCTGGAGAAAAATTAAAGATGGATCTACTAGTCCATTGGGCTATGGAGTCAAAATGTAGCAAGCAAGACTCAAAGGCAAGGCCAAAAGGAAGCTAATATACTCAGGGCAAGGTAGATAACCCTAAGATATTTGAATAGTTTAATTGGATGGGATGGCTTGCTTTCGGAATAAAGGGCAGTGAAGGATCCTTTGATCCGGAAATAAGGAGAAGGAGGCAGAGGTCAAATGGGACTCAGGAGCAACTAAGAATTCCTAGTTCTGGAAATCAGCAGAAAACATTGAAATAATCAATTAGTTAAGACAGGGAGTTTTTTACACTTATCCTGAAATAATATTCCTAATTAATCATTCAGATTTGAACACATATATGAAATTGAATGGAACTTCAGAAAAGGAAACAATGACATAAAGAAATCAATTTACTCATTAGCTTATCGCAAGAATCCTAAGATATGAAGCCCAGTTAGCTGTTGTCTAGTCTGCTGCTATGCAATCAACACATGAGCCCCAAAGCACCAGCAAAAATATCTATAATAATCTCAGCAACTTTTATTCCACCTTAATACTTCAAAAAGAGACGTATTTATACAAATCGATTGTTTACAAAATATCTAAGAGATATGAGAATATCTCTAGGCAAAAATAAAGATTATTACATAGAAAGAGGGACAGCTACAAAACAAACTGGCAAGCTGTCCTCTTATCAATAAAAAATAGGACTAATTATCTTAACTTATTGCTTTGTTGTAGTTGCTTGGTGGCACGTGGAAACAATATCTTGTTAGAAGATAGCTTGGAAGACACTCTTTCCAATTCACATTCTTTACCCTGTGCTTTATCTTTGATACTCTTTACGTTGTTTTCTTACTTCTTTGCTACTATAAAATAAGGAATAACCAGTAGTAAAAAGTGTTTTGACTGATACTCTTTGACTCTGATCATTTACCTGATACACTTTAACCACTGATTTTTACCTTTAGGTAACAGTAATGTTCTTCTTTCATGTAATTTTTTTCTCTGTTTGTAAACCTTTATATCAAATCAGTGAATTCCTGCCATTTTTTTGCACTAGGAATTCTCATGTTCTTCAATTTCCTGTAGCTCTCATTTGCCTCTGTGTACTTTGCAAAGTTGGCCTTGACAATGAAAATGTGCTTAATTTAATTTTGAACAAAAAACAAGTTCTCAAAATACTCCAAAATAACTTTGCCAGTTGGGGAACCTTGTGGCAGAGGCTTTTTTACCTGCTCTTTAGCATATGCTCTTATATTCTTGTCATACTCTGTCTGAACTGTTAATTTTTCATTGAAGCAATGAATGTCTGGAAGGCCTGCTTGTGTTAATATAGTGTATTTGGTCAAGAACTTTGTTATTGACAAGTTCATGTCTTTGTATCTTTCCTCCAAATTGTTCATCATATTCCTTTTGTTCAGGACTTTCTTAATTTGTAGTATGCTCTCAGTCCTATCCTGAATTTTTAGCTCTTCAAACTCCTCTTTGTTTTTGTTGTTTAAAAATTTAGTAAGTTTCAAAGCTTGAGAAGGTTTGTCAACTAGTTCTTCTTTTGTCTTCTGAATTTCTACTTGTGCTGCCTTGAGTAAATCCTTCTACTCATAAATGATTTGGATTGAAGGCCACTATAGATGTATGCCTTGAATTATGTTGTTCCAAAGATATTTCTTGATACATGATACCTGTTCACTGAGATTGACCTATTGCTATAGAATTTTTACCTGCTCTTGAAGTTTGTTTTCTCTCTGCTCATGTCCCTTGGATGTGATTAAAGCATCTCTATTTGATGTTTCAAGAGTTTGAATGGTGCCTTTCAAATTGATAATCTCATTATTCTTTAGAGACATCTCTTCCATGGCCTTTACTATGTCAGTTTCTTCACCTGTTTCTTGTTGTACCTGTGGTGTAGATGATGCAGTGGCAGAAGTATCTATAGATGTTATTGACACTGCAGTTGCCACTACTCCTTTTGGTGCTAAATGCTCTGCCAATGTTGAAGGAACAATAGTACTGACAGTTGGAATGACTGTAGGAATGGAGATCTCGATTGCTTTTTTCAATGTTTCATTTTCCATCATTATAATTTCTGTCTAATTCTCCATTTCTTTGATTTGAGCTATCATCTTTAAAACTAGCTACATTAATTCATCTTTTTCTATTTTCTCCTAATGAATTTCTTTAGCCTGTGGGTGCTCACTCTGTGGAAGTTTAAGTTGATTTCTCAAGGCAGCAATATCTTCATTCTTTTGCCTTATGAAATTTTTAGCAACTTCAATATTGGATGGATCCACTCCAGTTTCTATCACCAAATCTTCTAAAGTCTTGATCCTCAAATCCTTAGCATGTAGATATGCTTTATCTAATTTCATTTGAGTTCGTAAATTAGATACAGTCTTTTGAAGCATTATAGTACTCATGGTTTTTTGAACTACCTTTGAATACACCGTTTCTGAAGCACTTCTATGAAACTCTATTTGGTCAAGTTCATGTATGGTATCTGCATTTACTTCAAGCTCTGTTTTCCTATAATATGCAGCTAACTTTGGGTCTATAACCATTGGCTGTAGAAAAGACATAATCATTTTATTTGTTGAATAATCAAAAGCTGTCACAAGTCTGTCTTTATCTCCTGGTTTTTCTTTAAGGATTTTAGAATAAACCTCATTCTTAAATTCCTCATTTTTTTCTCTGATCTGCTTGAAATTTTTCTGGATGTCAGAATCTGTTTCTTCTGCTACTCTAGAAGAGGAGGGAGCTTCTGTATTTACCTGTGTTTCAATCATTTCTTTGTCTTGTCCCTGTGTTAACACATGTTCTTCCTGAATTTCTTTAAGTGTCTCATTGACAATTAATGTGGCTTCATCATATGTTTGTTGATCATTTTTGTTTACTTGATCTTCATTGTCATCTATCTCTATGGATTTTTCTTCTTCTACAGTAATCTTTCTGGCCTTCTTGCTACAAATTGTCTTAAATTTATTTTCTATAATGGTTTTTTCTAAATAGCCTTCTTCTTTTCTGGGTCTTTTATTGGATACTTCTGCTTGTTTTCCAACTGTAATCACCTGTGTACTATCCATATGTTTCTCCTGCATGTTATTTGTTTGCATTTCCTGAATATCATCAATCAATGTGTTTGCAACCCATTCAATCTGATTAGCATACTTTTCAATTTGTGTCTTGGAGTCATGGAGGAATGGAGTTGCACTTGGCTCTGAGGTTACTTATAACACCTTGAGGGTCATAGTTCTAGTGAAAGCTTTCTTGGAACTTAAATTCTGATAATTTGCTGACGATCTCTTTCAAAGCATCTCTGCTATTGACTATGAAGGGGCCAATTTGACTTCTTAGCTTGAAGTGTGCTTGGCAAATTTGACTTCTTAGCTTGAAGTGTGCTTTCTTTTTGGAAGCTATGAAATTCACTGCATCTGCATTCAAGATCTGTCTCAAGCACTCTAAAGCAAATATCCTGGTATTTAGAAACTTGGGTAATTTGAAAGGAGCTAGGAGTGCACCATACACTCTGATTTCTGTGTGATTTTCATACAAATACCAGTCTCCTACCTTACAGTTTTCAGACAACTATAAAATTATTTTGATGTCTTCATTAATCCTTGGTGGCTCTGCTTTGTTCAAAAAATTCATGGCAGGTTTGATAAACAAATCATTGAAGTTTTTATAGTTGTATTCATTGCTGTCCTTTTTGAGTAAAGAAGTCCATAATACCACTGAAAGAGGTTTACCTTCCGCATCCATCTTCTGTAATGAAATAGGGAAATTTTCTGCGTGAAAAAATAGGAAGAGATATAACAGATAGGATGAATATCTGAATACTCCTTCCTCAGGTAATTTAGTCAACTGATAATGCATATTATCAGCAATGAATTTGGAAAAATTGAAGACTAGTTCTGGACGTTGTCCTAGAGACAAGGTAGAGAGGAAACCTAGAATGGAGGCATATGTAAACTCATCATTAGCATAGCCTAGAATGAATGAAAGCATGGAAATGATTTTTCTAGAGCCCTCAGGGAAGTCAAAAGTGTCATAAGGTGGATTTACCTTAGGAACATCAACATGGGTGGTCCAGAAGTTTTGAAAGATTATGAATCTTTTAGGAAAGTCCAGATCTAGATAGAGTTGTGTTAAATCTTCAATGGAAAATAATACTGCTCTTGGATCATGGCTCAGTTGGAGCATATCATTGATGGATTCAGCAGTTATATAACAAATGAACTCTTTATCTTTATTTACCACACATCTCTGGTCAGGGATATAGTATAATTGACATAACCTAATGAAATATTGAGCTTGATGGGTGATGGGAACCACATATTTAGGCAAGTTTGAGTCCCAGATAGGTACATCATTTTCAACTTTTTTCACAAATTTTTCATAGCACCAATTGTGCACTTCAAGTAAGTTGAATTCTAATGAAGGATCAGAGATTCTGTAGTCCAAATAAATTAATGAACTATTTTCTTCAGAGGTGACAGATGGCTGCAAAGGTCTAACTACTTTAGTGGAATCTGCAGTTAGGGCAGGAGTAGGTTTGTTGATTTTTGAAGATTCAAGGTTTGGAAGCTTGCGGGATGCAGGCTTATGAGGTTTGGGACCTCCAGTCCTAGGAGTGATCTGATTTTTTGTCATTTTGAATAAAAATGAGCAATATTATATTGTTTTCTTAGTTATTTTCGGAAACAGAAGGCCAATTCAGCTGATTTTAGGAAAAATTCAGAATTTGGGTGAGGGTTTTAAGATGAAAACGCAGATTTACAATGTGAAAAGGACTGGAAAAAATAGATTTCAACCATGGAAATTTCCTTTTAGATTACTGAAAATACTGAAAAATTGAATATGGAGGAGAAGGCAAATTCTGGGAAAATTTTGACAGGGTTCCCCCTATTTCTTCAAAGTTTGAACACTTTCAGTTTAGGCAATTTATATTTCACAAAGTGACTGGTTTCAATTTTCTTTTGAATTTATGAAATGCGGCTTTTGAAATTTAGAGAAATACCTTTTTAAATGTATAATGGCGATCGAGGAGGTTTTCAAGATTGTACCAGTCTTCAAACTGGTCACATTTGCTTGGTAGAAGGCGCGGAGAATGTTTGGCGGTGAATTTCAAAGGGGAAATGGCTTTAGAATGACAAAATGGTTCGTAAAAGGCTCTGCAATGGTGTCTGTGAGTGATTTCTCAAAGGATGGAGGCGCAAAGGTATGCAAATAATAAAAAATAAGGTTGAAACCTTAATTTTCATCAATATACATAACATTTATTACAGGTCGAAATTAATGGCGGGAGTGGTTTTTGCATTGAAGGCGAAACCATTAGTGGTTATCGCATTGCTCCTGGGAGGTAAATGGTTTTTCACTTTTGGAATGTGATCCAGTAGAAATGAGACACATAGAGGATGGTGGTTTCATGAAACAGATTTTATCGCATTATATTTTACAAACTTTTCCTGATCACTTTTGTTGTGCGATATGAGATCCGCACCGTCGGATCTGATTCCATGATGCGAACAGTTGAGATGCATCAGGAAGTTGTGGGACAAGGGAAAGTGGGACCTGAGTTCATTATCATCCATTGATTTTGATATGGATGATTGACGGTTAATAATTAACGCAATGGAAATGGTGGAGCATGAAGGTTGGTTGTCACGTTTAATTAGAATCGTAGGATTAAAGAGATTAGGATGATCGGACAGTTTAGGTTAAACCCGAGGACGCTGCGAAAATGGAATGGATAATGGGTTTCTAATATATAAAATGAATTTATATATAGAATGGGGCGGGCCAAATAAAGGTTTAACCAAGGTTCGGAATTTATATGAAACATGAGGTTTCGCATATTACGAAAGGGAAAAGGTTTAAGGAAAAATAAGCTTAGGCTTTTAACCTTGGGTTAAGGGTAATCAGGAAAGGGGATAATGATGTAAGTATTTTTTTTGCGCTGTTTTAGATACACATAATGTAGATAAAATGTGCCTTTTGTATTATTTTAACTTTATTATATAGTTTTAGACAGTGGAGGGGTCTAATAACCATAGGGGAAAGGGATATATTTTTATGGGTAGTTTTATGTCAAAGGGGTAATTTTGGGATGTTATTTCAACATGTGGTAAATATCTTTGACATAAAAAGCATATAATATAGGGGTTTTTGGGATATTAAATAAAAATAAGTTATATTACTAGGACTAGGGTATTTGATAGGGAGTTAATAAAATAGGTTAAATGTTAATATGAATGGGGACAATGAATACTCAAAAATTCATAAATAAGACTAAGGAAAGTGAAAATTAGAGTAAAGCTGTATTTTCATAACTCATTCACTTCTACTTAGTATATCATGTTTTTTGAGGGTTTTATGCTTTGTAAAATCGGGGAAGTTAATTAAATGGGCCTTTATGTAACATTTAAGTAAGAAAAGAGTTCTTACTTATGAAGTTAAATGGTGATGAGTGCATGAAGGGGTAAATGATGAAATTTTTTGGGATTAATATAGAAACTTAACATTTTCAACTAATCAGTCATTGAGCCTTGGGTCCGGTCCCAACAGAAGTCAAGGAAATGCCTTGAGCCTCTTTGACTAATAGTCTAGAATATCAAATTGCTATGGGGAAGGGAAATTAGTTATTTATAACCTATATATTTACAATGATGTTTCTCACCTTCCTCTACCTACCCAGTCATATCTTCTAACATTTTTTCCTTCTATTTTAATCAGGTGCATTTGAACTAGCAACCTTACAACCTTTTATTCTTTTTAAAAGTAGTGAACTATCTAATTCTACACTTATTTCATCCAAGAATCCAGATTAAACTGTTGTATTCTTTTATTCTCTACCTAACTACTGAATTGTCATGATTAAATTGTATGACAATTCTTTATTCACTATCTACAACATTTGAAATTTAAAGAAGACAAGTAAAGATTAAATTGTTCAACTCATCACAGATTATGGCATTTATTGACACTCTGCCATAATCAACTGCAAAAAGTAAAAGTAGTGGCATTTAGACTTGCACACTTTCATGTTTTATTCATCTTTTTTATTTTGGGGTATATTATTTTTTCTAAGTCCTTTGATTTTTCTTTTAGGAATTTTTACCCTCTTTTTGATTTTTTTTATTTTTATTTTTATTTTTTACAAAATATGGGAAAATAACTTGCAAAAAGAAAAGTTTGTACATATTTACAAGAATACCATTAGTCAAGTCAAAATTATGAATCCTATATTTATAGGTTACTAACATCGGCTTCACTTGGGGATGGCATTTCCTGGTGGAATGTCAAGAACTCTAAGATCAATAGCCTTCAACTTTAACCTTGGTGATCCTATAATTGCCTTCTGATTTCTGCAACAATTCATACTTATGATATTTTATATTGCAAAGCTTAGGGCCTCCTCTTTGGGCTTCAACTCTGTAGATAAAATCTCCAATCCAATCTACACACTTGCAATGAATATTGACAATGATAAAATTCAATGAATCTAACTGGTGACTGACTCAGAAGAATAGTAGTGTTTCAACATCCTACCATTCACTGGTTCTTATTGTAGTTCATTTCCATCCAAATTCTTGATGAAAAAAGAATTGTTACCTCTGTAACCATATATCACATAAGGTCCTTGCCTTAGAAAGTCAAACTTTCCATGTTTGCCTTTATCCTCTCTCAGTGAATCCCATCTCAAAACTTGATCTCCAATGAAAAAATCATCTTCTTTAACCCTTTTGTCAAAAAAAATTTGATTTTATCATGTAAAACCTATGATTTTTCATAAAATTCTTCCCTTGTTTGTTGGAGATGTATGGTTTCATTAATTCTTCATTGAATATCATTTTTTTCTACCTGTGATTCCTGAATGATCTTCATGACTGGAACACCCAAGGAAGAGGGTAAAACTGCATCCATTCCATAGAAAATCTGATAAGGTGAAGTTCCAATAGACTTATTTGTGGTAAGTCTATCAGCCCATAAGGCATAGACTAGCTTTTTGTTCCATGTCTTTTTTTTTTCTTGAAGTAATTTTTTGATGATATTGATTAAGCTTTTGTTTGATGACTGAGCTAAAACATTACCCTGGGGATAATAAGCAGTAGAATGTCCTAAGGTAATGTGGTATTTATGACAGAAAGATATCATTTTCTTAGATTTGAATGCAACTGCATTGTCAGTGATAATCTTATGTGGGCATCCAAATCTTGACAAAATATTGCTTTCTATAAATGAGATTATAACTGAATCAGTGGCTTGCCTAGTAGGAATGGCTTCTATCCACTTGGTAAAATAATCTGTAGCAGTTAAAATCCATTTATGTTGGCCTGGGGATGGAGGGTGAATTTCACCAATGAATTCTAACCCCCATTATTGAAATGGATTTTCAGTAGATATATGCTTAAGAGGTAAGGGCAATAGTTTCTTTTTCCCTTCAAAAATTTGGCATTTGTGAGAGGAGGTAACAAATTTTTTGACATCAGAAAATAAAATTGGCCAGTAGAAACCAGCTCTCAGTATTTTTTCTGATGTACTCTTCCAGTATAAGTGGCCTCCACAGTCACCTGCATGAGATTCCTCGAGAATTTTGTCAACCTCTAATTTTAATAAATAATTTAGTAAAGTCCCACTATTTTCTTTCCAGTAAAGTGCATTATTTAAGATACAAAACCTCATTGCTTTCTGTTTGGTGAATCTTTATTTGGTTTTAGTTAACCTAGGAGGAGCTTGTAAATGTGTGAGTACAAATATAATATCAGAGTACCATGGTGATTCTAGATAGGCCTTACTGATCAATGGAGTCGCCATCTCCTCTTGGTCATCTATTTGTGCAATGAAATTTATATCTAAGGCATTACAATTAGATTCAGCCATCAATCTGGCTAAACCCTATCCTTTAATGAGCTTTGTAGGTTTGATTTCCAGATCATATTCAAGTATAGTGGCAATCCACTTTCCTCTGCTACCATCAGGTCCATCTTGTGTCAGAATATCTTTGATTACAGCATTAGGGACATATGCAATGATGTGGGAATGGAGTATGTAAACTATGAAATTCTTTATGGATTTAACCAGGGCTAAAGCTTGTTTTTCCATTGTATTTTACTTCAGAGGTGCATCTCTAAGGGCTTTACAAAAAAATGCAATTCGTTGTTCAAAACCTTGGTTTTTTTTCTGTAGTAGAACTGCAGCTATGGTATGTTCTAAGGAAAATGAAAAATTTATGAAATCTTTTGTGTAATCTAGGTTGATTAGGACTGGTGCTTTTTTCAAGGCCTGTTTTATTAATTCGAAATATTGTTTGGCTTTAACAGTCCATTTTATTGTAGAGTCCTTTTTAAGCATATTGTTGAGTTCTTTTATGATTTCAGCCAGGTTAGAGATAAATCTTCTTAAAAATTTGATTTTACCCAAGAATGCTTAGAGTTATTTTATGTTCCTTGGTGGTTGAATGTTCAAAACAACTTCAATTCTTGCAGGGTCTATCCTAATTCCTTCTTTAGAGATTATGTGTCCTAACATTTTTCCTTCTTCTAGTCCGAAAGGAGTCTTTTTAGGATTCAGGGATATACCATATTTTCTACACTTGATAAAGACTTGTCTCAGGTGATCCAAGTGTTCATCATTTTTTTTTTAAAAGACAGTAATATCATCAAGATATATAACTAAAAATTCATAGATTTCCTTAGCAAAGTAAATATCCATGGCTCTTTGAAATGTGGCTCCTGCATTTTTCAATCCAAAAGGCATTTTCACATACATGAAAGTGCCCCAAGGAGTGGTAAATACAGTTTTAGTTTGATCATCTTCATGAACTAGAATTTTATTATAACCTGAGAAACCATCTAGTAAAGAAATTCTTGAAGAACCTGCTACCCTCTACAAAATATGGTCCATTTTAGGCAAGGGGTAATTGTCTTTCAAATAAGCCTTATTGAGATTTCTAAAGTCTATACACAATCGAATTTCTCTTGTTTTCTTTCTGGTGGGCACTAAGTTAGAAACCAAATCAGAATATCTAATTGGTGTAATTATTTGTGCATCAAACATTCTTTTAACCTCTTTCTCGATTAAAGGTAACAAATTGGATTAATCCTTCTTAATTTTTGTTGAAAAGGTTTTTGATTTTCTTTCAAAGGAATCTTATGCTGAATTATGTCTTTGTTGTAAGTTTTTAGATCTTCATAACCGCATGCAAAGACATCTTGATATTCTTTCAAAAGTTCTATATATTTAACCTTTTCCTCTGATGGTAAGGATTTTGACATTTTGATCGTTTTTGGTTTTTCATTTTTTCCTATGTTACACTCTTCAATATCAGACCTGACTGGTTCCATTTTTGGCTTTTTGGCCACATCATTGGAATCAAACAAGTCTTATAAGGGAGTCAAATATTTTGGTAAAATGTTATGTTTTAAATCTATCAAATCTATCTTGTCTTCGATCATTTCCTCTATATCTACTTTTTCCAAGTCATCTATGTCACTCTGAGTAAATATAGTGGGTCTATCAAAAGTATGTACATTTAAATCATCTATTTGACAAAAAATTGAATCTATGTTACAAGGTGAATCTATATTACAATCATTATCAATTTGGAAATTCTGAAACTCTCCCTCATTATTCAAAAAGTGATAAATTTGTTGATCTTCTGAAAAAATTTGCCGGTATTTTACATTATCTGGAACAATAGGTCTGTGTTTGATTTCAGCAGTGTATTTTTGTATTGGTGAAAATGGAAGTTTGCAGGTGCTGGAAAAGGTTACTAAACAAATCAAATCTGTTGTTGTGTCCCTGTATCTGGCCAATTTGGGATTGTGAACAGAGTATTCTACGTGTATTTGTTTGATAACTAACTCTGAATCTCCCATGATCAATATTCTTTGACCTCCCAATTTTCTAATGATTTGAAGACCTAAGATTAAAGACTCATATTCAGCCATCTTATTGGTACACTTGAAATTCAATCTAAAGGCATGCCCTTGGGAATGGCTAGTTTCAATGTTGGTGATCCATACACCAGCTCCAACTCCTGATTTATTCACTGATCCATCAAAATCTAAATGCCATAAAGCTTCATGACCAATGTAATCCTCCATTATTTTAGGTTTTATATCAGTAAGTTCAGTTTGGGTATTATTATGGTTAGAGTTACAAATAATAAAGGAATCAAGATCAGTGGGAGTTGAATAGATTGGGTAATTGGTAGGTCTTTTGGCACTATTGATCATAAACTTCATTAAGGTTTCTCTGTAAAGCTTTTTGGGCTATACAAATACCGAGATAGTAGCATAACTCATGTCAAGTTGTAGAGATCCCTACAACTTTGCTCCCCATGAGCGAGAAAGAAGCATCCCATAATTTGGCGGGATATCAGCTACCACAACATCCATGATCATGCTTTTACCAAGATATTGGACCAAGTTCACACACAAATATTTAATCAATCCTATGCATTGGACTTTAGATGAATAAAATGAGAACAAGTATTTATATGGCTAGGTTGTGTCTAGATTCAGGGTTTCCATTATTGCATTGGGCATTAGATTATGGGAAGCTCCAGTATCTAGCATTGCATTGTGTAATATATGATCATGTATAGTAACACTTAAGTAAAATGGAGGTACTGACCCATCTGAATGCTTACCATCTACATTTGGACCAAAGATTAATTCAGGTCTATCATCACTCATATTAATTGTATCCTCATTTTCATTTCCATTCAATGTTTCAGTAATAATGGATCTATACAAGTCATTTCTATCCAATTTAGTTAAGGAAATAGCTATCTTCAACTTAGATATTTTTGACTGAATGTTAAATGTTGACTGAGATTTGATAGCTTGAATTATTTCATATTTTGGAATTATTGTTTGGGATGATTTTTCTTGGGTTTCACCTGTTGTTTTATTGTTTCCCATTTGGGTCTGTTGATTACTACTATCTTTATTTCTTTTTTCAAAGGCAGTTTGAGTAGAAGCAGAAGCTTTATCAATTTTTGAACTATCAGCCAAAGGTTTTCTTTGAGTGTCATTTTTAGAACTTACTGATTTAGAATCAGTAGACATTTTCTTTGGATCTAAGATGGTTGTTTTCACTAAATTAGATGATCAAACATTTTGATTAGTGATATCAATGATATTTGGACTTGAGGGATTGGAGTTTTGTTTATTCTCTCTAGGGATAATTTGCAAAACTTTGTTTTTTGGAGTTTCATCCTTATCTTTATTCTAGTTTGAAGCATATTTTTTGTTAGAAGGATCATTGGTTTTCTTGCTTAGAAGGTTATATTGACTATGAATTTCATTTATGGCAGAGTCATAACCTTGTTTAAAATCAAAAGATTCATTAGAATCTAGTCTGAGTTGTTGAAGCTCAACTATTTCTAAATCTTCTTGTGTGAGGAAAATGGTATCGCTTTCATCTATCCCCATTACTATGTTAATGTCTTCCTCTTCATCATCATGATCATGAAAAATTTCAGCATAGTTCTCTTGGAATGGGGTTCTTATGTTCTGATCTGGAGTAGTCTCTTTGGCCTTTCTAGGATTTTTGTTTTTTCAAAAATTTGGATTCCTTATTTCGGGTTGATTGTCCCAAGCAGGCTTTCTTTCCATGTTATATAATCTATATACCACTCTATCTAAAGTTCTGGCAAGGAGATCTAATTTTATTTCAGAATTTGATGTTTCCTCTTTTATAGTAACCCTTCTTTCATTTCTTAATATTTCTTTTCTCGCTAAGATATTAATCTCTACATTGACAACATTCAGTTGCATTTGTTCTAGAGTCTCTGCATCTCTTTCTCTAAGTTGGTAGGCCATGTCTACATCAAAACAATCAGGGAATTTGAGCAACATGGAATATGAAGTTGGTTTGAGATCTACAGGAATGGAATTGTAGATACTGTTGTATCTAGTGCAAAAGTCCTAAACTGACTCAGTAGGATGTCTCCTCATGGAATCAAATTATAATAAAATTTGTAAAGGATTTTTATTTTTCTCCCATTTATTTATAAAGGCTCTCTAAGATGCAGCTAAATCTCTAATACTACCAACAACTAAATTCTTAAACCATTTTTTTACTTCTCCAGTTAGACTTTGGGAAAATAATTGCATTTGAACATCAGCTTCATCTATTTCATAGATCTCACAAAAGTCATTAATTTTGGTTACATGTTGTTGTGCAGAATATTGTGAGAGACCATCAAATAAGGGAACAATTTTTTGATATCCATCTGGCATATCATTGAGAGGTTGGGGTAAAACCAGGGGAGCATATCTGGCTGCCATGGCTTGGAGTTTTGCTAAACTGGGAGGTATAGCCGTAGTGGCAGGAATAGTGCTGGTTACAACAACTGATGAAGTAGTGCTTATAACACTAGTAGATGTAGTGGTAGTGGATGTGGTGGACTAAATAAATGATGGAAATACTACCTTAGGCTATAAATGCAGCTCAGGGATGAATGATTTTGTGGATGAACTTGAGGTAGATTGAGGGTATGATGAATATATGATCCTAGGCTGCAAAGGCAGCTTTGGATTAACAGGCTCTGTGGGTGAACTGACAATGGAATCTGTAAATGAGTGGCAGCATACAGATTAGAATCTGCTGCTGGAAAGATGGTGGTGGATAATTGGAAAACTAGAGGTTTAAATTGAGACAAAAAATTGGCTAATTTAATAGCTTCATCAATGTCTTTAATTCGTGTAACATTAACCCTTTCTATTGGACTTTGAATTTCAATTTTCTTTGATTTATTGAGGCTGAAATAATTTTATGTTTCTCATTCACAAAAGAAGTAAAAACGGGATCTATAATAGTTTCCTTTAAATCAGTTTCAGATTTATTTCTAAATAATGAATTTTCAAACTTGAAATAAAATTCAATATCTGATAAGCTTACTAATTCTTTGGGTAAAGAATTAGCTTTTCTCAAGGGCACTTCAGTTTCCAAACTAACAATATGTTTTTTCTTTTTTCCTATCTAGTCCGGATTGTCTTCTATATCTTCAGGGTTGGGATCAAGGTTGGATCTAGTATAATAAACTTTCTTGGGAGCCAGAATGATTATTGTATAAATACCCACAACCTTTAAACTTAACCTTAAAGTAGAAAAGATATGTCTTAAAAAATATTCCTCTAAGATTAAACTTAAAACTGGAGACTGGTTAAGTTCCCCAGCGGAGTCGCTAGTATGTTATCACCCTAGTAATTCTTAGGTCATGGGATTTTGGTTTATAGTTAAAGAAAACTAGGGGTAACCAAGAACCTCTTTTAGATTTCAGGATCTAGCCTTCCTTAATTCTGGAGAGGGATCTCTCCTTATGATTTAACTTTGTTTTAGATTTAAATTTTAGGCTAGGTATGATTTCGAAAATTGGTTTGTTTGAAAAGTTTGGTGGGAAATAAGATTACTTGGAGACAAATTGAAGAGGAATCTACTAGTCCATTGGTCTATGGAGTCAAAATGTAGCAAGCAAGACTAAAAGGCAAGGCCAAAAGGAAGCTAATATACTTAGCACAAGGTAGATAACCCTCAGAGATTTGAATAGTTTGATTGGATGGGATGGCTTGCTTTCGAGATAAAGGGCAGTGAAGGATCCTTTGATCCGGAAATAAGGAGAAGGAGGCAGAGGTCAAACGGGACTCAGGAGCAACTAAGAATTCCTAGGTCCGGAAATTAGCAGAAAACATTGAATAATCAATAGTTAAGACAGGGATTTTTTTACACTTATCCTGAAATAATATTCCTAATTAATCATTCAGATTTGAACACATATATGAAATTGAATGGAACTTAAGAAAAGGAAATAATGACATAAAGAAATCACTTTACTCATCAGCTTATCACAAGAATCTTGAGTTATGAAGTCCAGTTAGCTGTTGTCTAGTCTGCTGCTATGCAATCAACACATGAGCCCCAAAAGCACCAGCAAAAATATCTATAATAATCTCAGCAACTTTTATCCCACCTTAATACTTCAAAAAGAGAAGTATTTATACAAATAGATTGTTTACAAAATATCTAAGAGATATGAGAATATCTCTAGGCAAAAATAAATATTATTACATAGAAAGAGGGACAACTACAAAACAAACTGGCAAGCTGTCCTCTTATCAATAAAAAATAGGACTAATTATCTTAACTTATTGCTTTGTTGTAGTTGCTTGCTGGCACTTGGAAACAATATCTTGTTAGAAGATAGCTTGGAAGACACTCTTTCCAATTCACATTCTTTATCCTGTGCTTTATCTTTGATACTCTTTATGTTGTTTTCTTACTGCTTTACTGCTGTAAAATAAGGAATAACCAGCAGTAAAAAGTGTTTTGACTGATACTCTTTGACTCTGATCATTTACCTGATACACTTTAACCACTGATTTTTACCTTTTGATAACAGTAATGTTCTTCGTTCATGTAATTTTCTGCTCTGTTTGCAAACCTTGATATCAAATCAGTGAATTCCTTCCATTTTTCTTCACTGGGAATTCTCATGTTCTTCAATTTCTTGTAGCTCTTATCTACCTCTGTGTACTTTGCAAAGTTGGGCTTGACAATGAAAATGTGCCTAATTTCATTTTGAAGAAAAACAAGTTCTCAAAATACTCCAAAATAACTTTTCCAGTTGGGGAACCTTGTGGCAGAGGATTTTTTACCTGCTTTTTGGCATATGCTCTTATATTCTTGTCATACTCTATCTGAACCATTAATTTTTCATTGAAGCAATGAATGTCTGGAAGGCCTGCTTGTGTTAATATAGTGTATTTGGCCAAGAAATTTGTTATTGACAAGTTCATGTCTTTGCATCTTTCCTCCAAATTGTTCATCATATTCCTTTTGTTCAGGACTTTCTTAATTTGTAGTATGCTCTCAGTCTTATCCTAAATTTTTAGCTCTTCAAGCTCCTCTCTATTTTTGTTGTTTAAAAATGAAATAAGTTTCAAATCTTGAGAAGGTTTCTCAACTAGTTCTTCTTTTGTCTTCTGAATTTCTACTTGTGCTGCCTTGAGTAAATCCTTCTGCTCATAAATTATTTGGATTGAAGGCCACTGTAGATGTATTCCTTGAATTATGTTGTTCCAAAGATAGTTCTTGATATATGATACTTGTTCACTGAGATTGACCTGTTGCTGTAGAATTTTTTCCTGCTCTTGAAGTCTATTTTCTCTCTGCTCATGTCCCTTGGATGTGATTAAAGAATCTCTATTTGATGTTTCAAGAGTTTGAATGGTGCCTTTAAAATTGATAATCTTATTATTCTTTAGAGACATCTCTTCCATGGCCTTTACTATGTTAGTTGTTTCACCTGTTGCTTGTTGTACCTGTGATGTAGATGATGCAGTGGCAGAAGTATCTATAAATTTTATTGACACTGCAGTTGCCAATACTCCTTTTGGTGCTAAATGCTCTACCAATGTAGAAGGAACAACAGTACTGACAGTTGGAATTGTTAGCCACCTATGAATTTTTTGGCAAGCAAACAGGTGGCTAATTATTTTTTTGAGCCTTCAAGAGATACATTTCCTATGAAAATATCTCATCCTTGAAGCCCCTGTGTGTCCTTTGCCTTTGAAAGGGCCTTCACTGCTATTTCCATCAAAAAATCCTGACTGTCTGTGAAAAAATTATGCTCAGAAAAGGCCTCCATTTGCCCCTTATATCCCTACAAAATTTCCCATTTTAACCCTTTTTCCTATTTTCAAAATTTCCCCTTTAGCCCCCAAAATCACTTCCTATGGCTTCCAAACCATCTAATTCCTCCTTTTAAGCCAAGTGAAATCCCCTCATCTAGTTTTAAAACCCCTTTTTTCCCTTACCAGAACCCTTGTTTAGCCTTGAAAACGCAGTTTTTTAGGCTAAAAAACCCATTTTTTAACATATATAGGCTTAGCCCCTTTCAGCCAACCCCTAACCACTTCCCCTCCATGAGCCTGAGCGCTAAGACCAAGCGCTAATCCATAAGGCGCTTATCGCATCGGAAGGACTAGTCGGAGCGCTTATTCTCTTTGTAAATGAAAAGTTCCGATGCGATAGTGTATTTGGTCTGTCGGCCTTTGGAGCGATCTCAGCCATTGATCTAAAAAAATATGACGGTCTGTGCAAAGTCTTACCACTCCCCACCCCATTCCTTTGTAATCCCTCCGATGATAATCTCCGCCATCGATTCACATATAAATCCAACGGTAAAGCGCTAATCGCTTCATCGATGATCAGGATTTTTTTGTTGTGCCACCCTCTGTTTCCCCCGATTGTGATCCCCCGATGCAATCATGGCCGTTGAATCCACAAGAACCAATGGCCAGGATTCATACTCACTCTGTCTTGTGTTCCCTAATTGATCAACCCTGATCCAATCGCAGTCATTGATCTATCACCGATCCAACGGTCCAGATGTAATCGCTTCATCGCCCCTCGGAGATTTGTGCCCTCGCCTCCTCCGGTTCCAATCAGATCCTGACCGCTCATCCCTTCTCATCCGACGGCCGGGATTTCTCCTGCCCACTAACCATATCCTCCGCCTTTTTTCTCTCTCTCCAGATCTCAACCGTCCACGCATAGATCGGACGACCCATAATTAAAACACCTTCCGCTTGACCCCACCTTACCAATCGTGTATCTTGCCTCGTTTCGCATTTTATCTGCACCGTCCAATCTATGCACCCTCATTTGACGGCCAGCATTCATTTTCACATTTTTTAGCACCTGAAGGTTAACGTTTCAAAAAAACGCGAAATGGGCGGTTTTATAAAGGACACGTGACAGGGGGCAAAGCATATCGCTATTTTTTTGGAAAATTTCCAAATCCGCCTTTTTTCACTCGAAAACAGCGGTTTTGTCCAAAAACAACTTCCCCACTTCCCACCTCCGAAATTCCATCTACAGATCTCGACCGTTGATCCGTATTGATCTACGGCCCTCATTGCATCTCGCATTCCATTCACATTTTTCTCATCGTGCGACCATAGAACCTCATCGGGTCATCGCAGCCGTCGATCTCCTCCTGATATCTAACGGTCCTAATTGAATTTCCCTTCGCCCATGACCAGGTCCCACCATTCAAGAACTTTTCATTTCATATTCATACATTCCCTGCGTATTGCATTTAAATTCCTGAACCTTATGTTTTGCATTAAACATTTTATCATTCTGCTCACATTAAAACTTTAATGTTTTACATTGAAGTTCATTTCATTTTTTCCCAACCTACCAAAGTCATTCCATCAATAAATAAGTCACCATCGTCGATCGTCATCATTCCATCTGATCGAACGGTCCACATGCATTCCTCCACAAAATCTTCATCAGATCGATTTTCCACCATTTCGCTATATTTTTTCACCTCTTTCCATTGCATCCACCACATTCACCTCAGTGCGCTACCATCCTCACAACTTTCCACTACATCCATCCTCCCCCATGCATGGATTTCTTAACATGTTTTATGTCTTTTGTAGGGTTATAGGCAGTAGAAACCGCCATTGTTCACAGTCACTATCATAGTGACACATAGCGCAAAGGGGCCATTTTCAGAGCCTAATATTACAGAGAAACGCCTGGGAAGGTGTTTAGAGTGGAATTTTTCATAAAAGAACCAGTTTCCAACTCTGTAAAACCTCTAGATCCATTGAAGTTCCATTTTCACAGACAAAGACAGTCATGAAGTGGCAAATATTATCAGTACAGGATTAAAGAGTTTTAAAGCCTCTAATTGAAGATTTTAAGCTTTAACTCAATGATAAGAGGAAAATATACCAGATTGAAGACCTTTCTATTAAAACAGGAGGCATAATGAGGCCTATGGCACATAAAATTATATTGACAGTGTTTCACATCAGTAGAAATTTCCTCCCGAGAAAGGACAAAGTACCCATACTGTTTTAATTCTGTATCGTGTTCCTGAGAAGATTTCCACCCTGACAGAAGTCCTAATGCTGCCAGAGCATTTGTTATGCAGTATGGCAGACCTCGAAGTCATTTATTTGTCTTTTTTTTTTATTCATCAAAGTACTGCAGAGTACTACAGCCAAAAGTACATCAAAGAAAATACCTGGAGTAAATTTCAGCCTGTCAAATACCACTCTTTCATCCAAAAAGTACCAAAAATCAATGCACGGATATTAAGATAGAATGGGCCGTGACCCTCTTCTACTGCCTCTGTTTTAATGTTTCATTTAGTGTTTCATCTACCTCCTCTGACTCTCTTTCAGCTATAAAACTCATGAGAAAACACATTGTAAGGGTTATTGATCGGATATCTGTAAATTGTAAGTTGTTCTCTTGAGATATAGTTCTTTGTGTAAAGTTTTAATATAGGCTGAGGAAGATTTTTTCAGACTGAATATCAAGCTGTTGGAAAATGTTGTACATGAATGGTGGTTCTCTTTAATATGACAAGCACATTTCTTTGGATCCTGATTTAAAGCAGCGGTGATGTTTTCTGCCTTTGTCTCTGTTTTCCTTCTGTAATCCATTACATTTCATTTCTCTGGTAAGCATTAGAAATATGGCTTAGGATATACCCTCGCATGGTACCCTAATGCTTATGCTCTCCTTACCTTTGATTTTTTCTACTAAATGTGTTATCTAAGCTCCGATTCAAGTTAATTTAACCAGTGTAGTAGCTAATATTTACTGCTAGCTAATGTACAAATTAATGAATCTGTTCTTAGATGTTCTGTTTGGGTTTTAATTGAACGAATTGGGATACTGGGAGTTTAGAATGCTGATTTTGTCTCACTAGGGTATTTTTCAATCAATCGAACCTTTCTAAGTTCCCTTAAGTTGGATGCCGAAGCATTGAAAGTTCAAAGCCTTTCTCTGATCTCAGGTTTTCACCTTTGTGTTTAAATATTTTTTTGTTCCTTTGTCTTAAGAGTTAACCCTTTATGAGGTAGACCATAGGTGTCTAATGGCATGTCCTGTCCCTAGATCTAATTCCTAAGAGGTCACCTTGGAGGTTTCCTTGTCATTCACCTTCCTTCCTTATCATTTCATACCACACTATCATCTTTAAGATCCTATGCTTTAGATGACTAGCCCATTTTAAAGCCTTGAATACTAAATAGCAAGTAAATCCTTTCCTGAATCCATTGCCCAATAGTCTCGAGTGTTCTCTGAGTTATCTCTCCTTTGCCTAAAATCCTCTTTGCTCACACTTGTCTTATATTGAACCCTTCATTCCTGTTTCCCAACAACCAAACAAACAAGAAAAAAAAACAAACCTTGCACCCTATAACTAGCTTAATACCTTCAAATCAAGCTTCAAAGACATACACCTTGGCCTATATAGAGATATCCCTCTCTGGACCTAGGAGGGCTAGATCCTAAGGTCTAAAAGTGGTTCTGATGTTGTCTCATCTTTTGGTATTGCAAAACTTTCCAAAACATGGGAACCCCAACATAATGGCGACTCCACTGGGGAATTTCTGAGTGTTTTCCATCTTACTACATCACTAGAACCTCAGAAAACCAACAATCTCTAGTTAGGTTGGTAGTTAAACACAGTGGTGGACAATATACTTTCCTGAAACACCCTAAACCTTCCACCTAGCGACTCCATAGTTCCTTAAAGATTAAAAGACTCCATTGGTGGTCAGTAGGCCTGCTGATTAGCTTGGTTTCACAAGACTCCACTGGGAGACCAGCCTTCATTACAACATCAGCCATATTAGAAGTAACAAGTAGGATTAAGCTTATTTATTTGAAGACAAAATTCTGGCTTCAAGAACCATTCATACAAGAGCTTATCCTAACCCAAACCCACCCGAAATAGTTGACAACCCTGAGAAAATTCTTAGAAAATCTCCTACACCTAGAAGGCCAACTATTTCCAGAAACACCCATAGAGCTAACTCTGCACTAGAAGACTTTACAGCTCTATCAAACCCTCTTTTTGACTTAGACTCACAAAGCGGTTTACCAAGAACTAAGTCATTCAGTGCTCTAGACCAGTCAGACCTTGAGCTTCCTGGTTCACCATCTCACAGTGGTAAACACATTAGGGATAGAGAGACCCCCCCTTCCACACCTCCGGATCTGAATTTAATTCAAAACTTGGGACTCTGCCACCCTAAATCAGCTCAATAGAGTGTTGTTGTTCCTAATATTCCTGTCATCCATATACCAGCTGCTCAAGCCAATCCTTTACCTCCTCAAAACATCATCATGGTAGCCCGGTATGCACCTCTTATACTACCACAGCCTTTGGCTCCACTACCAAATGATTATCAATCGAAAATCCCTCACTTCATTGGAAAAGAGGCTACCACTTCCCAACACCTTGCGGACAGAATGGAAGATGTCTTTGACTACATGGAGATTGAGGATGAAACAATTAAGATGATAATTTTTTCCCAGAGTTAAGGAGGGGAGGTGAGGAAGTGGTTTAAAGGTCTGCCTCTTGGTAGCATCAATGATCTTCCCTAATTACATCAAACCTTTCTAAACAAATGGGAAGTCAAGGCCAATCCTCTCCAAATCTTAGCTGAATACAAAAATCTTAAAACAAATTTAGGAGAGAGTGTCCATGACTATTCAAAAAGGTTCAACAACGTTTACAACGCTCTCCCTCCACACATGAAACCTCCCCAAGGGATGGCCCTAGTGAAATATCCCGAAGGCTTTGATGTTGACATGGCCTACCAGCTTAGGGAGAGAGATTACAACACATTGGAAGACATGCAAAAAGGAGCAGTGAGTGTAGAGGCAAACCTGATAGAAAAAAGAGCCAAAATGAGGACTGAGAAAAGGGTGACATATAGGGATGATACTGTAGCCTCCACATCTGACCCCAAGTATGACAGTCTAGCTAAAAATGTGGAAAGGCTAGAGAAAATGATGGATAAAATGGTTGTCACAGTTAGTAACTAGAACAGAAACCAAAATAATAACCAGAATCAGAACTTTAGGAGAAATACCCCTCCCAACAGACAAAGAGACTCAGATCAACAAGTCATACCCCTGTTTCAAGAGAATTTTCTTGATGAAGATGAGGGGATTATAGAAGAGTTCGAGGGAACCATAATAAACATGGTGGAAATAGATGGCTCAATCCACACCTGCCCCACAGAGAAAAATCAATCCTCACACTTGTTAGACTCCATCTTGTCAGACTGCTGCAATCAAATTCACCAAGGTTCATTTCTCCTTATTTGCAGTCATTAAAGAGTAATTCTTCAGTTCAGGGTTTAGTTTTCAGAGGTAGGCTAGAGGAAGCTTCAGTAAGTCTTCATTTCAGGAATGTCGTCATAAATAAGGCGAGATTGATTCTTCTTCAAAACCCTGTTTTGAAGAAGAAATCATTAATATGTAATTTGTCATGATGTTCCAAAGCTCTACAGTTCTTCAAATGACAGTGTTTTTGATGTGGATGGTGAGCCAATCTCTGCAAAAGTTAGAAATGGAGTTACATTCTCCGCAGCTGATGAACAAGGACTAGACCATGCATGATTATAGAAAGAAGCCAAATTGTTGGCTAGCAAGAGCCCAACAAGCCCGCATTTCTAGCTTCACTCAACAATCTGCTTCAAATCCATTTATGTTTTGATAATATAACAGTTTTTGATAATATAACAGTTTGAAGTAAACAAGCATGCTGGTGTAGGTTCAGCAGCTGAACAAAATCAGTTCTCTGTCTTTATCGTATAAGGCAGCCATAGATGAAAAGTTTCTGGCAAAATTTTGGTGGTGTTGGGACCGGTTGAAGGATAATTGAACGGAGGATGTGCCTATGCCTAATTATTTCCGCCTCTCTACTCTAGTACATCGTGCATATGAACGCTTATTATCTAGTGGAGCGATCTTGCCATCACCAGCACTTCGGCTGCGACTTCTTCGATCAGTATTATCAGTTCTTCGTGAGTGGATACTTTCAACTCCTGCACAGAGAATGGGCACAAGTGCCACTGGTGCTTCTCTTATTCTCGGAGGGGTGTTAACGTCTGAGCAAACTGCTTCTATTAATCAAGGTGCAGTGTATAATAATGAACCACTTGATCGTCGTGACTATTCTGGAAATGTCCCAGCTGGGTCTCCTGTGATATACAAGGAAAAGGGAATGCGGATGTCAGTGAAAATTATCCAAAGAAAGCCAGAGCCGAGTCAAAACAAGAAGAGGGAATCAATCTACAAGAGGTTACATTTGGGCCAAAGCAAGAAGAAGAAAAAGTTAGTGCTTCAGAAAATATTACTGTGGAGCCAACTCCAGAAAAAGAGATCTTTAATGATGGAGCTGGACATTTACAAGGCACAGAGTATGCTATTTCTGAAAATTGCAATGAAGTGATTGAATCTCTTAGGAAAGAGGTCATAAGGAAGCTTGGAAGAAAGAGTGCAGGACATAAACGCCTTTGTTTGGTTACAGGTGCCCAGTCCTTGATCAAAGAACATGATGAAGGAACAAAAGAGGATTAGGTAGACATAATTGCTAACCAGATGGAAAAGCATGGTATCAAATTTGACATTGTAATATTTCGACAGAAGATACCTAGACTAACTAAATCAGAGTTATTCAGTGAAAATCGTTCCCTTCTAAATAGATTTTCGAAGCAAGCACAAGCAAATGGGTGTGAAAATCGGGTCTGGCACTACTCAAGTAATGAGGCAAATCAACATTATTGCGTGTCACCTGTTTATCAGTGATAATGGCTCAGCTTGGATGTTATGTACCTTGTGCATCTTGTGGCCCACTTGGAGGTCGAGCGACCCATTTGGGCAAGAGCGACCCACCTGGGCAGAGCGACCCACTGGGGCGATTTTCACAATGTAAAATTACAATGTGAGCAACCCACCTGGGCAGAGCGACCCACTCAGAGAAGAGCGACCCACTTGCCAGCAGGATTCAGAAAAGTTGTGTTTTGTGCGCCCAGTTTTCATCCAAAACGACTTCAACGAAATTGCAAACAGGTTTTGATCATTGTGAAATGGATTTTTAATATGGTTGTGATGATTTTGATGTTTGAGATACAGGCACGAGGAGTAAATTCCGTCATCAAATCAAGATTTTGTAGGCATATGTTGACGATGATAAGGATGAAACATTTTACACATTAAGTTGGGCATGCGATGTGAATGGTTGTCTCCAAACTGGTCATTTGCAACGATTATCAAATGCTGAAGGAGCGTTGTGCTTGTTTGGAACATGAAAATGCAAAAATACGACTGAGGCATGAGTCTGGAAATTTAAGAACTGATGCTGAATTGGAATGCGATAAGTGTAATGTACCTTTAATCATGGATGCTGTAGATTCTCAGAATGATATAAACAATGAAGGTTTGGCCAGAGTTGATAATAACAACACTTTGCTGGTAATTGCAGCTGGAACCGGTAGAATTTCAGTTTAAAGGTTATTTTTGTTGATTTTATTCAAAGCGGTAAGGGGAAATAAATAGTCAAAGGCCAAAAATAAACAAAGACACCTGTTACCAAATGAATAGGATTCGATTCCTATTTCCAGACTTTATTCAATGGGATCTGCGCTCCATGTGTCGGCCATCAGAGGATTTTTAGGGGAACGCTGTTTTATTTTAGAATAGAGGAAACGCTCTTTTCTATTGTTGTAACTGTAGGTGAAACAACGCCCCTGTTTTGGGGTCGATTTGTTTTTTCTAGAATAGTTTATTTAATGTATTAAAATAATCAGGGGGGGAGAAGAGAGTTCTGGGAGCTAGTGTAGGAGAAAAACAGAGTTTTATTGTACAGTTTTAGACAGAGATTTTAATGGAGAAATATAGCTCTGTTTTCTGAGATTCCTGTGGCTTGAAATTTAGCAAATGTTTTTTCCTTTTGTTTCATATGTCATCGTTATGTTCACAGTTCATTAATCGCCATTTCAATATTGAATGTTTCTAAGTGAGAAAGGCAGAATTCAATTTATTTGCTCTGTCTTGAGGAAGTATTCATAGTTAATGTTTTCTTCTGTTCGACAAGGATCCATCTTCTATGCCCTTGTCGACTTCTCAGCAGTCTTGTCATTCCGTTTATCTCAATTTAATTGCTAAACTTCTTGCTTACCTTGCCTCAGGAAATAATCTGCATTTTTCATTTGATCTCTGCTCTCACTGTTTCTTGATCCCACACAGCCTAGAAACCCAACATTTATTAAAAACCTTATTCATATCAGTTTACTAGCCTAAAATTAGCATTCCTTATCGGTCATCTCAGCCCCTTGAAGATCCTTTTGCCGAGATAGACACGGAGAGAGCCCTCTCCTGTCCTCGTAGGGCTAGCTACGAGGCTAAGGTTGGTTTGATGTTGCCTCGAGCCTCGCCTTCTTCAGCCTAAGGCAGATTCGAGCGCTAACAACACTCACATTGGGATGAGGAATGGTTAGAATCTGAGGATTATAGGCTAGGATTTGAAGATGCCATCATGCAGGTCAGAGAACAGTATGAACTTAGAAGAAAAAAGAGCTTAGAAAATTCCAAACCAAAAGCTTCTAATATTACCATCAAGAAAAGGCCTGAGAAAACTTTTAAGGTGACTGTTGAAAGCGAAAAATCAGCAGCTGAGAGTTCTAGAAAGAACAAAGAAAAAGACAGCCAAAATACCGATAAACAAAGTCAACAAACTAGAAGCACTAGCATTGAAGCTAGTGCTCCTGATAAAACAGCTACAAACACTGTACATAGTGAGAATCAGCATGTTGATTCTTCCATTAAAATAGTGGCCAACAAAAAAGAGTTGAGTCTTACAAAGAGTCAATCTCCCTTCAATTTGGAGAGTGAGATTGCTAAAATTAAAATTTATGTCCCACTGTCTGAGCTAGCCACTCAGGATGTGTATAAAGGCCAAATTTTGAAAGCTTTGAACCTAAGTGAAAACAGTGACACTGTTAATCTAAGTGATGATCAACCGGCCCTTCTATTTGGTCCAAAGATAGAGGGAAAGTTTCAGGAAGGGGTAGTACCTCCTTTTTATATCAGCCTCAATATCCATGATAAGATCCTTCACAACGCAATGCATGATTATGTGGCATCACACAACCTAATGCCTAGGGTAGTTATGGAGAAGCTGGGCCTGGAGATAACTCATCCTTATAAAGATTTATATTCATTCGACTCTAGCAAAGTAAAATTCCTTGGCCTAATCAAAGATATGTGTGTGAACCTGACCCAGATTCCAGCAAAATGCATGGTTATGGATGTTGTGGTGGCATATGTGCCACCTAAGTATGGCATGATGTTGTCCAAGTCATGGGGAGCCAAGCTGCAAGGCATAATGCAGATAGATGGGTCTTATGCCACAATCCCTGTCTTTAGCTAGCTTAGGAGACTGTATAGAGAGGCACAAATGAAGTTCATGGTTAGCAGCCCCGAAAATCCTGAAAATTCACCTCTGTACTTTGTACACACAGATCTAGACTCCTTTATCTTTTGCAACGATGAATCCATAGATGAGCTAGAGCTAGAAAACAAAGATTCAAACAATAGGGTAGAGCCCATAGATTTTAACGTAATGGCCACTCTGGACTTAGAAGGAAACGAAGAAGAAACCTTTGGACAATGCACTGGATCTGAAACTCAGAGTAAACAAAAATGAGACTACAAACAACTAACTAGTCATATCTCTGAATTCCATACACATCATGAAGAACAAAACCCTCCTCACTACGATGCAGACCCCACAGCACAACATAATAGTGAAACCAATGTTAGGGAGGAAAATGATGATAAACCTAAAAACCATCCCTTATGGAGGATGAATTTCGATGGGTCTTGCACTAGAAAAACTTCAGGAGCGGGAGTGTGGTTACATAATACTGAGAGTGACTATGCTAAAAGTCATGCCTTCAATCTAAACTTCAAATGTACAAACAATATTGTAGAGTATGAGGCCCTGATCCTAGGCTTGAATCTATTGAAAAAACTAGGAGCCCGAAAGATAGCAGTACATGGAGACTCTGAGTTAGTTATAAAACAAGTGAATGGAGAGTATACAGCTAAACACCCTAGATTGAGAGCATACTGGAATGATGTTATGGATTTACTGAAAACCTTTGTGGAGTACGAGCTGGTGTTTGTTCCTAGGAGTCAGAACATAATTGCAAACAAATTAGCCTGTATAGCTAGTTCACATCATAAATCTCCTAGTGACAAGCAAATCATCATTCAAAAGAAATATAGACCTACAGTGCCTGATAATGAGAAATATTGCTAGGTCTTTGAGGGCGACAAGCATATAGAGGATTTCCTGATTGGCAGGAACGAGTTTGAATTCTCAGATTCAGACTCTAAATCCGAAGATAGCTTCCTGAGCGAAGAGCCCCCCGATGAAGAAAAATCACCACATAATGTAGAAATAAACACTTTAACCAAAAAACTTGGAAATCCAACCGAAGAATATAAGAACGCAGAAAAGGAGGAAATAAAGGTGTTGCAGTCGAAAGATAATAATATACCCCGAGGTCTGGCACCTTTAGAGGACCTTTTTTATTTTGACGACGTAGCGAAAAAACCCACTATAGAGCACTCAGACTCAGATGTCGAGGAATGCAACATAGGCACTGAAGATAAGCCTAAGATGATTAAGTTGGCTAAGTCCCTACCCGCAGACATGAAAAATAAATATATCAAATTATTTAAATAATTCATTGATGTGTTTGCCTAGAGCTACGAAGACTTAAAGGCCTACGATACAGACATTTTACAACACAAAATCCCTTTGAAAGAGAACAAAAAACCCTTCAGACAGAAACTTCGCAGAATTAACCCGAAACAACTGCCTCTAGTCGAAAAGGAGATCAAGAAAATGTACGAGGCAGGGATTATAGTACCTTTGAGGTTCTCTGATTGGGTTTCCAACCTTATAGCTGTGAAAAAAAAAACAGGCGAGATCAGGCTGTGTATTGACTTCATAAACCTTAACAGAGCTTCCCTTAAAGACAATTACCCCTTACCAAAGATGGAACATATCCTACAGAGGGTAGTGGGCTCAAAAAGGATCTCCTTGCTAGACAGTTTTTCAGGCTATAACCAAGTTTTAGTACTCCTAGAAGACCAACTCAAGACAACATTCACCACTTCATGGGGCACTTTTATGTATGTAAAAATTCCTTTTGGACTAATGAACATTGGTGCAACCTTCCAACGAGCAATGGAAATAGCCTTTTCAGAGGAAATAGGGCACTTCATTTTCATCTATCTTGATGACATAACAGTCTATTCCAAGACTGATGAGGAGCACCTAAAACATCTGAGAAGAGTGTTTGAGAAATGTAGAAGGTTCGGTCTGTCCTTAAATCCCAAGAAGACTGTATTCGGGCTTCCAGAAGGTAAGCTTCTTGGCCATATTATATCAGAGAAGGGAATTAAAATAGACCCACAGAGAGTTGAGGGAATACTGCAGATTACACACCCGAGAAACATAAAAGAGCTACAGTCCTTTATTGGGAAAATTAACTTCTTAAGGAGGTTTATTCCCAACTTATCTGAACACCTCATAAATATGACAAACATGCTGAAAAAAGGTGTAGGGGTTAAGTGGACTGTAGAGCCTAAAAAATATTTTGAATCAGTTAAACTTGCACTCACAAGGGAACCTGTCCTAATTAGCCTAGATTTCTCAAAAGATTTCCTGATATTTTCCTTTGCCTCTGAGCATACAGTGGCTACAGTTCTGCTGCAGAAAAATCCAGAGGGAATGGAACGGTCCATTGTTTTCTTCAGCAAAGCTCTTAGGGATGCACCATTAAAATATAACATAATGGAAAAACAGGCCTATGCCTTGGTAAAGGCCTTGAAAGACTTTAGGGTGTACATACTACACTCTCACATCATAGCCTATGTCCCAAACATAGTGGTTAAAGACATTTTGTCCCAAGATCCGGATGGAAATGGGGGAAAATGGATTACTGTAATATTGGAGTATGACCTGGAAATAAAACCCACAAAACTGATCAAAGGTCAGGGCTTAGCTCAACTAATGGCTGAATCAAATTTAAAAGCCCTTGACATAAACATGGTGGATGCCTTGGATGAGTAGGAAGGATTGCCCGACCCTACTGTTGAGGAACAATTTCAAAATTCTCCTTGGTATTCTGATATCCTGTATGTGCTCACAAACCTCAATGCCCCTCCTGATCTGTCAAAGACTAAGGCTAGATTCCTAAATTTAAAAGCCATAAACTATTGCATACTGAATGAATGTTTATACTGGAAAAATGCAAATGGTCTATTGCTTAAATTTTTTCCTGAAACTGAAGTAGAGAGGATTAAACAGGAGTTCCATGCAGGAGAGTGTGGAGGCCATTTAAACTGGAAAGCCACTACTAACAAAATACTCATTTCTGGCTATTACTGGCCTACACTTTTCAATGACATCCATAAAATGATAATTTCCTGTCATAAGTGCCAGATTTTCGAGGGCAAAAGAAGCTCCTTCCTTTACCATTACAACCCATTACTGTTGAGGCTCCCTTCCAACAATGGGGCCTAGATTTTATAGGAGAAATACACCCTACATCTTCTACACAACACAAGTGGATCCTTACAGCCACAGACTATTTCACGAAATGGATAGAGGCCATACCCTCTGGGAATGCCATAGATTATGTTATAATTAAGTTACTAGAAGACCACATCCTCTCTAGATTTGGCTGCCCAAGAAAGATAATCACCGATAACGCTGCTACTTTTGGATCCAAGAAAATGATTGATTTTTGTCACAGGTATCAGATAGCACTTATTCATTCAACTGCTTATTACCCATAAGGTAATGGGTTAGCTGAATCATCAAACAAGAGCTTGGTGACCATCATCAAAAAACTACTTGAAGAGAATAAGAAGTCATGGCATAACAATTTAGTGCATTCTTTGTGGGCTGACAGGCTAACAACAAAGAAATCCATCAGCATGTCACCTTATCAGCTTGTTTATGGAAAAGAGGCAGTATTTCCTACCAGCCTTGGGGTACCAGCGATTAAACTAGTCCAATAGATCCAGACAGAAGAGGACAGTATGGTAATGAGGATAAATCAAACAATTCATCTCCAAAAAACAAGAGAAGAGGTCTATAACAGAGCACTGAAAGTGCAGGAAAGCATAAATAAGTTGTTTGACAAGAGAACAAAAGCTTGTGACTTCAAAATTGGAGATAGGGTTCTAAAATGGGATTCCAGGAGAGAGGACAAAGGAAAGCATGGTAAATTCGATAGTTTGTGGCAGGGTCCTTACATCATCCAGTCCACTATTGTTCCAAACGCATTTTTTCTGCAAGAGCTTGATGGTACAGATCTGTTTGGGGGTCCTTTCAATGGCAGGATGCTCAAGCATTACTACTGCTGACTTCCAGTTTACAGTTTCCCTTCCCATTGTAAATCATTGCAGTATTTTTTTTTCAAAGAAATAGAGAAAATATTTCAAAAAAAAAAAGAGAGAGAGAGAGAAAGGGAGGTTCAGACATGCTTAAAACTTGAACCTCTAGAGTGCAAGATATTTTCTCTAATATGATCAAAACTTGAGCAAAAGGAAGTAAAGAAGCTGGTTCTAATACACTCAAAACCTGAACTAGAAAAGAAGAAAGAAGGATCAGCTCTAGAACAAGCCCAAAACCAGAGCTGAAGTGAAGAAGAAAGTGACTCTAACAAGCTCAAAACTTGAGTCACAAAGAAAGAAGCATGCTTCAAAGTTTTAAGATTTCGAGCCTTCAAATTTTTTTTTCAAATTTCTACAATTTCATTCCATGTGCAGTTGTCTTTATGCCTTGGATCCATAGCAAACCAGACTGTCTAATCCTGGTTTGGCTGTATTAAATTTCTGTTGTAGAATGTAGAGAAGAAATCTGCTAGATAGTTTAATCCTAGCAGATATTAGATAAGGTAGAGAAAATATGAGGCCAACAGTTTAATCTGGCCTCATGGAGGAATAAGGTAGAATTAGACCGGGTTGTTTTTTCTTCTTTCAATAAAAAATGATGAAGAAGGTCTGCAAATTCAAATGCACCTTGAAGAAAAAATGTTAGGATTGTAGGATGGGTAGGTAGATTGTTTGGGGAATGTTTTCTGCTGATTAATATCCATCATGTTTGTAACAGCTGAATCAAATAAGAAGATGGTTCAAATATTAGGCATCTGGCCTACTCCAAATATTATTTTCTGAATTCTTAACACCTTCAAGAAGACGCCATCCCCATGTGGAGCCACTGTTAGCCACCTATGAATTTTTTGGCAAGAAAATAGGTGGCTAATTATTTTTCTGAGCCTTCAAGAGATACATTTCCTATGAAAATTTCTCATCCTTGAAGCCTCTGTGTTTCATTTTCCTTTGAAAGGGCCTTCACTGTTGTTTTCATCAAAAAAGCCTCACTGTCTGTGAAAAAATTATGCTCAGAAAAGGCCTGCATTTGCCCCTTATATCCCTGCAAAATTTCCCATTTTCAAAATTTCCCCTTTAACCCCCAAAATCCCTTCCTAAATCTTCCAAACCATCTAATTCCTCCTTTTAAGCCAAGTGAAATCCCCTTATCTAGTTTTAAAACCCCTTTTTTCCCTTACCGGAACCCTTGTTTAGCCTTGAAAACATTGTTTTTTAGGCTAAAAAACCCATTTTTTAACATATACAAGCTTAACCCCTTTCGGCCAGCCCCTAACCACTTCCCCTCCATGAGCTCGAGTGCTAAGACCAAGCAAAAATCCATGAGGTGCTTATCGCATCAGAAGGATTGGTCGGAGAGCTTATTCTCTTTGTAAATGAAAAGTTCCGATGCAATAGTGTATTTGGTATGTTGGCCTTTGGAGCGATCTCAGCCGTTGATCTGGAAAAATCTGATAGTCCGCGCAAAGTCTTACCACTCCCCACCCCATTCCTTTGTAAGCCCTTCGATGATAATCTCCGTCGTCGATTCGCATATAAATCCAACGGTCAAGTGCCAATTGCTTCATCGCTGATTGGGATTTTTTATTGTTCCACCCTCTGTTTCCCCCAATTGCGATCCCCCGATGCAATCCTGGTCGTTGAATCCACAAGAACCAATGGCAAAGATTCACCCTCACTCCGCCCTGTGTTCCCTGATTTATCAACCCTGATCCAATCACAGTCGTTGATCTGTCATTGATCTAACAGTCCAGATGTAATCGCTTCATCGCCCATCGGAGATTTGTGCCCCTGCCTCCTCCGGTTTCGATTAGATCCTGACCATTCATCCCTTTTGATCCGACGGCCAGGATTTCTCCCACCCACTAACCATATCCTCTGCCTTTGTTCTCTCTCTCTAGATCTCGACCGTCCATTGCATAGATCGGACGGCCCACAATTAAACCACCTTCCACTTGACCACGCCTTACCGACTGTGCATCTTGCCTTGTTTTGCATTTTATCCACACCTTCCGATCTACACACCCTCATCCGATGGCCAGCATTCATTTTCGCATTTTTTAGCGCCCGAAGGTTAACATTTCAAAAAAACACGAAATGGGCGGTTTTATAAAGGACACGTGGCAGGCGGCAAAGCATATCACGTTTTTTTTAGAAAATTTCCAAATCCGCCTTTTGCCGCACGAAAACAGTGGTTTTGTCCAAAAACCACTTCCCCACTTCCCGCCTCTGAAAGTCCATCTACAGATCTCGACCGTTGATCTGTATTGATCTACGACCCTCATTGCATCTCGCACTCCATTCACATTTTTCTCATCGCATGACCATAGAACCTCAGCGGGTCATCACAGCCATCGATCTCCTCCTAAGATCTAATGGTCCTAATTGAATCACCCTCTGCCCATGACCGGGTCCCACCATTTAAGACCATTTCGTTGCATATTCATACATTCCCCACGTATTGCATTCAAAGGCCCAAACCTTATGTTTTGCATTAAACATTTTATCATTCCGCTCACATTAAAACTTTAATGTTTTACATTGAAGTTCATTTCATTTTTTCCCAACCTACCAAAGTCATTCCATCAATAAGTCACCACTGTCGATCGTCTTGATTCCATCTGATCGAATGGTCCACAGGCATTCCTCCACCAAATCTTCATCAGATTGATTTTCCACCATTTCACTGTATTTTTTCACCTCTTTCCATTGCATCCACAGCATTCACCTCAGTGCGCTGCCATCCTCACAACCTTCCACTGCATCCATCCTCCCCCATGCATGGATTTCTTAACATGGTTTATGTCTTTTACAGGGTTATAGGCGGTAGAAACTGCCATTGTTCACAGTCACTATCATAGTGACACAAAGCGCAAAAGGGCCATTTTTAGAGCCTGATATTACACGGAAACGCCTGGGAAGGTGTTTAGAGTGGAATTTTTCATAAAAGAACCAATGACGAACTCTGTAAAACCTCCAGTGCCATTGAAGTTTCATTTTCACAGACAGAGATAGTCATGAAGCAGCAAAGAGTATCAGTACAGGATTAAAGAGTTTTAAAGCCTCTAATTGAAGATTTTAAGCTTTAACTCAATGATCAGAGGCAAATATACCAGATTGAAGACCTTTCTAATAACACAAGAGGCCTAATGAGGACTATGGCACAGAAAATTATATTGACAGTGTTTCACATCAGCAGAAGTTTCCTCCCGAGAAAGGACAAAGTACCCATACTGTTTTTATTTTGTATCGTGTTCCTGAGAAGATTTCCACCCTAACAGAATTCCTAATGCTACTAGATAATTTGTTATGCAGTATGGCAGACCTCGAAGTCATTTATCTGTCTTTTTTTTTTATTCATCAGATTACTGTAGAGTACTACAGCCGAAAGTACATCAAAGAAAATACCTGGAGTAAATTTCAGTCTGTCGAAGACCACTCTTTCATCCAAAAAGTACCAAAAATCAATGCATAGATATTAAGACAGAATGGGCCGTGACCCTCTTCTGTTGCCTCTGTTTTAATGTTTCATTTAGTGTTTCATCTACCTCCTCTGACTCTCTTTCAGCTATAAAAATCATGAGAAAACACATTGTAAGGGTTGTTGATCGGATATCTGTGAATTGTAAGTTGTTCTCTTGAGATATAGTTCTTTGTGTAAAGTTGTAATATAGGCTGAGGAAGATGTTTTCAGACTAAATATCAATATGTTGGACAATTTTGTACATGACTGGTGTTGCTCTTTAATATGACAAGCACATTTCTTTGGATCCTGATTTAAAGCAGTGGTGATGTTTTCTTCCTTTGTCTTTGTTTTCCTTCTGTAATCCATTACATTTCATTTCTCTGGTAAGCATCAAAAATATGGCTTAGGATATACCCTTGCATGGTACCCTAATGGTTCTGCTCTCCTTACCTTTGATGTTTTCTACTAAATGTGTTATCTAAGCTCTGATTCAAGTTAATTTAACCAGTGTAGTAGCTAATATTTATTGCTAGCTGATGTATGAATTAATGAATCTATTCTTAGATGTTCTTGTTGGGTTTTAATTGAACGAATTGGGATACTGGGAGTTTTTAATGTTGATTTTGTCTCACTAGGGTCTTTTTCAATCAATAGAACCTTTCTAAGTTCCCTTAAGTTGGATGCCAAAGCATTGAAAGTTCAAAGCCTTTCTTTGATCTCAAGTTTTCACCTTTGTGTTTAAATATTTTATGCTCCTTTGTCTTAAGAGTTAACCCTTTTGGAGGTAGACCATAGGTGTCTAATGGCATGTCCTGTCCCTAGATCTAATTCCTAAGCGGTCACCTTGGAGGTTTCCTTGTCATTCACCTTCCTTCCTTATCATTTCATACCACACTATCATCTTTAAGATCCTATGCTTTAGATGACTAGCCCAGTTAAAAGCCTTGAATACTGAATAGCAAGTAAACCCTTTCCTGACTCCATTTCCCAATGGTCTCAAGTGTTCTCTGAGTTATCTCTCCTTTACCTAAAATCCTCTTTGCTCACCCTTGTCTTATATTGAACCCTTAATTCATGTTTCCTAACAACCAAACAAACAAGAAAACAAAACAAACCTTGCACCCTATAACTAGCCTAATACCTTCAAATCAAGCTTCAAAGACATACACCTTGGCCTATATAGGGAGATCCCTCTCTGGACCTCGAGGGCTAGATCCTAAGGTCTAAAAGTGGTTCTGATGTTATCTCATCTTTTTGTATTGCCAAACTTGCCAAAACATGGGAACCCCAACAGGAATGACTATAGGAATGGAGATCTTGATTTCTTTTTTCAATGTTTCATTTTCCTTCATTAGAATTTCTATCTGACTCTCCATTTCTTTGATCTGAGTTGTCATCTTTAAAACTAGCTGCATTAATTCATATTTCTTTGTTTTCTCCTGAAGAATTTATTTAGCCTATGGGTGCTCACACTGTGGAAGTTTAAGTTGCTTTCTGAAGGCAGAAATATCTTCATTCTTTTGCCTTATGAGAGTTTTAGCAACTTCAATATTGGAGGTATCCACTCTAGTTTCTATCACCAAATCTTCTAAAGACTTGATCCTCAAATCCTTAGCATGTAGAGATGCTTTATCTAATTTCATTTGAGTTTGTAAATTAGATACAATCTTTTGAAGCATGGTAGAACTCATGGTTTTGTGAACTACCTTTGAATACAACATTTCTAAAGCACTTCTATGAAACTCTATTTGGTCAAGTTCATGTATGGTATCTGCATTTACTTCAAGCTATTTTTTCCTGTAATCTGCAGCTGACTTTGGGTCTCTAACCATTGGCTAAAGAAAAGACATAATCATTTTATTTGTTGAATAATCAAAAGTTGTCACAAGTCTTTCTTTGTCTCCTGGTTTTTATTTAAGGAGTTTAGAATAAACCTCATTCTTAATTTCCTCATTTTTTTCTCTGATATGCTTGAACTTTTTTTTGATGTCAAAATTTGTTTCTTCTGCTGCTCTAGAAGAGGAGGGAGCTTATGTATTTTCCTATGTTTCAATAATTTCTTTGTCCTGTCCCTGCGTTAACACCTGTTCTTCCTGAATTTCTTTAAGTGTCTCATTGACAATTAATGTGGCTTCATCATCTGTTTGTTGATCATTGTCATTTAATTGATCTTCATCATCATCTATCTCTATGGCTTTTTCTTCTTCTACAGTAATCTTTCTGGCCTTCTTGCTGCAAATTGTCTTAAATTTATTTTCTATAATGGTTTCTGCTAAATAGCCTTCTTCTTTTCTGGGTCTTTTATTGGACACATCTATTTTTTTGCCAACTGTAATCACCTATGTACTATCCATCTGTTTCTCCTGCATGTTATTTGTATGCATTTCCCGTATATCATCAATCAATGTGTCTGCAACCCATTCAATTTGATTAGCATAATTTTCAATTTGTGGCTTGGAGTCATGGAGGAAGGAGTTAACTTTCACTTGACTCTGAGGTTACTTATAACACCTTGAGGGTCATAGTTCCAATGAAATCTTTCTTGGAACTTAAATTCTGATAATTTGTTGACTATCTCTTTCAAACCATCTCTGCTATTGACTATGAAGGGGCCAATTTGACTTTTTAGCTTGAACTGTGTTTTCTTTTTAGAAGCTATGAAATTCACTACATCTACATTCAAGATCTGTCTCAAGTACTCTAAAGAAAATATCTTGGTAGTTAGAAACTTAGGTAATTTGAAAGGAGCTAGGAGTGCACCATACACTCTGATTTCTATGTGATTTTCTTACAAATACCAGTCTCCTACCTTACAGTTTTCAGACAACTGTAAAATTCTTTTCATGTCTTCATTAATTCTTGGTGGCTCTGCTTTGTTCAAAAAATTCATGGCAGGCTTGATAAAAAAACCATTGAAGTCTTTATAGTAGTATTCATTGTTGTCCTTTCTATGTAAAGAAGTCCATAATACCACTGAAAGAGGTTTACCTTCCGCATCCATCTTCTGTAATGCAATAGGGAAATTTTATGCCTGAAAAAATAGGAAGAGATGTAACAGATAGGATGAATATCTTAATACTCCTTCCTTAGGTAATTTAGTCAACTGATAATGCATATTATCAGCAATGAATTTGGCAAAATTGAAGACTAGTTTTGGATGTTGTCCTGGAGACAAGGTAGAGAGGAAACCTAGAATGGAGGCATCTGTAAACTCATCATTAGCATAGCATAGAATGAATGAAAGCATGGAAATGATTTGTCTAGAGCCCTCAGGGAAGCCAAAAGTGTCATAAGGTGGATTTACCTTAGGAACATCAACATGGGTGGGCCAGAAGTTTTGAAAGATTATGAATATTTTAGGAAAGTCCAGATCTAGATAGAGTTGTGTTAAATATTCAATTTACAATGATACTGCTCTTGGATCATGGCTCAGTTGGAGTATATCATTGATGGCTTCAGCAGTTATATAAAAAATGAACTCTTTATCTTTATTTACCACAAATATCTGGTCAGGGACATATTATAATTGACATAACATAATGAAATCTTGAGCTTGATGGGTGATGGCAACCACATATTTAGGCAAGTTTGAGTCCCAGATAGGTATATCATTTTCAAATTTTTTCACAAATTTTCCATAGCAACAGTTGTGCACTTCAAGTAAGTTGAATTCTAATGAAGGATCAGATATTTTGTAGTCCAAATCAATTAATGAACTGTTGAAACCTTAAGTTTTATCAATATACACAACATTTATTACAGGTCGAAATTAATGGCGGGAGTGGTTTTTGCATTAAAGGCAAAACCATTAGTGGTTATCGCATTGCTTCTAGGCAGTAAATGGTTTTTCACTTTTGGAATGCAATCCAGTAGAAATGAGACATGTTGTTGTGTAACCAGCTCCAAAAAGAGAAGAAAAGAGATATCAACGGCTTAGAAATGAGCCAATTCGAGGGGGCAACCTCCAATATATTACATAAATGAACAATTCTTGGATGATACAATTCACAAAACCTCTTTTCTATATATAGGAGTCCATGGGGCCATAACTTAATCCTAGTGGGCCATAATGTAATCCTAGCCGACCTAACAATAGTAATTTAAGGGCACAATAATAACAAAATGGGGGTTACAAGGGTACAATAATAACAATAAGGGGTTTACACTAACAATAATAAGGGACTATACTAGTGATATAGGGACCTAACATGCCCCTCTCCTTCAATAAAAGTGTTGTCCTCAACGCTTGAGTAGCTCCGGGTGCTTCTGTATAAAGTTCTCATCTTCCCATGTAGAATCTTCAGTGGGTAAGTTCTTCCACTTGATGAGATACTCTGAAATTGATCGATTCCGTAGTTGTCGAGTTCTTGTTTCCATGACTACTTCAGGTTCCAATATGATTTTTCCTTCCTCATCAAGTTCTGGCAATATTGTTTGAACCGGAATATTTTCACCTATAACCTCCTTTAAGCATGAAACATGGAAAACTGGATGTACTCGCGAAGAAGCAAGAAGCTCCAATTTGTATGCCATAGTACCAATATTTTGCAACACCTTGTAAGGACCATAGTACTTTGGTGATACTTCATTATCATTCTTAGCTTGCTTGAGGGACATTTTTTTGTATGGTTGTAGCCGTAAAAATAACCAATCTCCTACATCAAAACTTCTCTCGCTGCGATGTTGATCTGCATGTTGTTTCATTCGATTTTGTGCCAAAGTCAAGTTATCCTTTAAGAGTTGGAGAACTTCTTGCTGATGCTCGATGTGATCTTCCACCGCTTGAACCTTCGAATTTTCTCTTAAATATGATGTGATGGATGGTGGATGATATCCATAAAGTGCCATAAATGGGGTCATTTTTGCTGCAGTATGGAAGGAAGTGTTATACCACCATTCGGCGAGAGGTAACCACTTGACCCATTGTGTTTGTTTATCAGATACAAAACAACGAAGATATCTTTCCAAACATTTATTTACTATCTCAGTTTGACCATTAGATTGAGGATGATAAGCTGAGCAATGAGCTAATTGAGTACCCAAACAAGAAAATAACTCCGTCCAAAAATTTCCAGTAAAAATGGGATCTCTGTCGCTCACAATAACCCTTGGGCTTCAATGTAGCTTTTGAATTCTGTCCATAAATGTAGTAGCAACTGTACTTGCTTTAAATGGATGAGATAATGCACAAAAGTGTGCATACTTGGTAACTCTATCAACTACCACCATGATGACACTCTTTCCTTCGGACTTAGGTAAACCTGTGATAAAATCCATTGAAATCTCCTCCCAACGTTGACTTGGAATGGATAAAGGTTGTAGAAGTCCCGGGGTCTTAATTGTCTCCACTTTATTCTGCTGGCAAACCAAACATTCCGCCACAAACTTTTGAAAATCAGATTTAAGGCCATCCCAAAAAAATTCTTTCTTCACCCTGTGGTAAGTTTTTAAAAATCCTGAGTGTCCTCCTAAAGGAGAAGTGTGCAATTCAAGAAGAATCTTTTGTTTTAGTTGGGAATTCTTACAAAGATATAAGCGATCTTTGTACCATAAGGAATCATTTTTCCAACTAAATGTATCGGATGTACTAGGATCTTGCTGCAACTTTTGAATGAGTGTCCATACATCTTTGTCCTTCTTCCATTCATCTCTTGCTTCGGTTATCAAATCTGGTTGGATAATAGAAATGGCACAAAGCAATGCTTCCACCTCTTCATTCTTTCTTGAGAGTGCATCTGCAACAACATTAAGCTTTCCTTTTTTGTAGATTATTTCAAAGTCATAACCCAACATCTTTGTGACCCATTTTTTCTTCTCTTCTGAAGATAGTGTTTGTTCCAAAAAGTGTTTAAGACTATCATGATCATTTTTTACCTTGAAGTGTCTTCCCATTAGGTAAGTTCGCCATTTCTTTAGTGCATGCAGTATTGCTAACATTTCCTTCTCATAAATAGGTTTTTGTAAATACTTTCCTTTGATTGGACGACTTTCAAAAGAAATGGGTCTTCCTTCATGCATTAAAACTGCACCAATTCCATTTCCTGAGGCATCACATTCCACAATAAAGGTTTTTGTGAAGTCTGGCGTAGCTAAGACCAGTGCTAGGCACATTGCCTCTTTAAGATGTTCAAAGGCCTTAGTTGCTTAAGGAGTCCATGAAAATGCATCTTTCTTCAATAATGTTGTTAGAGGTGCTGCTATTCTCCCATAATTCTTAACAAACTTGCGATAATACCCTGTTAACCCGAGAAATCCTCGCAACTTCTTTATGGTTGTGGGGACTTTCCATTCCTTAATGGCTTTAATTTTGTTAGGGTCTACCTTAACACCCTCGTGAGATACAATATGACCCAAATATTCCACCTCTTGTACTCCAAAGAAACATTTGGATGTTTTTGCATGTAATTGTTTCTCCTACAATAGTTTGAGCACCCTGTCAACATGTTGAACATGATCCTTCCATGACCTGCTGTAGATTAGTATATCATCAAAAAATACTAGCACAAATTTTCTAAGGAAGGGTTTGAAAATGGAATTCATCAACCCTTGAAATGTAGAAGGTGCATTGGTGAGGCCAAAAGGCATGACCAAAAATTCATAATGACCCTCATGAGTTCGAAATGCTGTTTTTGGAATATCTTCAGTCTTCATTCTAATTTGATGATATCCTGAACGAAGATCCAACTTGGTAAAATAAATTGCTCCATGTAATTCATCCAATAATTCATCAATCATGGGAATGGGAAATTTGTCTTTAATGGTGAGCTTATTGAGCTCCCTATAATCCGGACACATTCGCCATGATCCATCCTTCTTGTGTACCAATACTACAGGAGCAGAGAAAGAACTTTGACTAGGTTGAATTATACCCGCCTCTAACATTTTTGCAATCATACGTTCAATTTCACTCTTTTGGACGGAAGGATATCTATAATGCCTGATGTTTGGAGGAACACTTCCTAGAATCAAATGAATAGCATGATCATGATCACGAATAGGTGGGAGTCCTTTGGGAGTTTCAAACACCTTGGAATGATTGTCTAATACTTGTTGGAGATCTGCAAGAATAGATGATTTTGATGTTGGAACTTCTAGTGAGCATAATTGTGAAATTACGCCTCGTTGTTCTTTCTTTAGAAGCTTTGTCATGACATTAGAGCTTATTATCATTCCTAGCTTCCCTGCAATACCTCGTAATTCAACTTCCTTTCCTTCTGAAAAAAATTTCAAGAAAATTTCTTGAAAATTAAAAGCTACCGTCCCCAAAGATTGTAACCATTGTACTCCTAGTACAACATCCGCACCTCCCATAGGAATGGAAAGCATTGGACTAGTCAATACATATTCCCCCATGGTTAGCTTGATATTATGGCATTTTCCAGAGCAATTTATAGTTCCTCCATTTGCAACCATCACTTGACATTCTGGTGCTTGGTATAGGAAACAATTTAATTCCTTGGCTACCTTACAATGAATAAAATTATGGGTGCTACCTGAATCAATCAACACTATTACCTTTTTCTTCTTGATATGTCCTTCTATCTTGAGAGTTTGAGGAGTGGTAATTCCTGCTAGTGCATTACATGATATGGTGGGATTCATTTCTTCCTCTTCTAGGGTTGGTTCCTGGTGTATATCCTCTTCTTGTTCATTTTCTTCTTCCTCTTCACAATCTATGTAAAATAATTTCTTCTCAGCACACTTATGACCTTTAGTGTATTTGCTATCACAACTGTAGAAAATCCCTTTAGCTCTTTTTTCTTCCAATTGTTGTGGTGTCAACCTTGTAGGTTGTGGAAATCTAGGAGTAGCAACACTTCCCTCTTTATAGAAGTGAGTGGTAGGCTTCCTTGTCGCCATAATTTTACATTCAATTTTTCTTGCCAACCTGAATGCCTTCTCCAATGAATCAAGTTCCAAAACCTGAACTTCATGTTGGATGTTATCCTTTAAAGTACCTATGAAGAGATCAATCCTGTGTTCCTCTGGAATATCAGTTACCCTTATATTCAATTTTTGGAAGTCCTCAATGTCCTCCCCCACTAAACCCTTTTGTTTGAGATTTATCAATTGGCTAAAGAAGGTGTTGCTCTTTGTATCCTCATAATGTGCTATCATTTCCTCTGTAAAAATTGACCAAGTGACAATTTTTTTACGGGAGCAAAGCCATAGATACCATACAAATGTATTTTGTTCTAAATGTAAAGTTGCAATGCGTACCTTTTGTGTGTTTTTCACGTTATGGAGATCAAAATATTGCTCCATCTGTAGTATCCATGTTACAGGATCCTTTCCATCAAACTTCCCCATATCCATCTTTGGAATATGGTGGTTCTTCCCGCCAACATTAGAGTTTATGAAATCACAATTAACATTTATTTTGTTCTCATCATGAGGTTCTTCTACTATGTTTTCACCATTAGGAAACCTTTCTTGTATCAACTTTGTCAAACCTTCCATGTCTGCTTTTAGAAAATTCTTCATGTTTTCCATTTTCTCATCGATCTTAGCTTCCATGTCATCCATCTTAGATTCCATGCCAGCATCCATGCCATCCATCTTAGCTTCCACGCCATCCATCTTAGCTTGCACGCCATCCATCTTAGCTTCCACGCCATCCATCTTAGCTTGCACGCCATCCATCTTAGCTTCCACGCCTTTCTTCAAAACTTCCATTTCATTTTTTGTTGCTCTTTGCGAGAGTGAAATTTGTTGCACTTACTCTTGTAATTTTGATAGATCATGTTGCAATTCTTCGTCTTCATGAGTCATAGTAGAGCTTTACAAAGGCTTAATGGGTGTTTAATTCTCTTTAGGGGCCATTTTATAATCCAATACTGATATCTATTCTACAATATGCCCTTGCAATCAATTCAACTTGATTCTTCAAACAAGACTTATGCAATTCGGAAAAAAAATACACACCTTTTACTTGCTTCTGAGGAGCTCGATATTGAAATTGTATTATCTCTATGATTGTATCTCTTCAATATCTAAAATTCAGCACTGAAGTTTCCCTCTGAATTATCTTTTGAATGCCACAGGTCTGACTTTATTTTGATTCTCCAAGACAAAGCTATGTCCAATCTCCCACAATGACCTAATTATGGACTGGTTCAGTATAGCGAACTTGTACGACTTTCCACGTGTCACTGTTTTTTCCTTCGCCTCTAAAATTGATAGCTAAGAAACTACAGTCTATGTACTTGCGACCACTTTTTACGGCACTCCAATCCGATGCTCAGAGAGAGAGTTATTGAAATTTTCCCACGATCACCTTTTTGAGATGAAATTCAAGAGCCTGACAAAGAACTACCTTCCACAGATCATATCTCCAAAAATATTGCGAACCAAGCTCTGAAATTTTTTACGAGTTTCCTTAGGATTTCAGCTTCACACCATAAAAATTTCAGATTCTGAACCTCAGTAGAAACAAATTTATAGCGCAAATTCCACGATGACCTGTTTAGGAGCCTGAAAAAATACCAAACTTCCACAAATCATATCTTCAACAATATTGTGAACCAAGCTCTGAAATTTTTAGACAATCTTCCTCAGGATTTCGGATTCGCACCCTAAAAATTTCAGCTTCTGAACCTTTGTAGAAAAAAATTATAGTGAAACTGCCACGATGACCTGTTTGGAGCAGCAAAACCCTAGAATCCAAAGCTCTGATACCAAATGTTGTGTAACCAGCTCCAAAAAGAGAAGAAAAGAGATATCAACGCCTTAGAAATGAGCCACTTCGAGGGGGCAACCTCCAATACATTACATAAATGAACAATTCTTGGATGATACAATTTACAAAACCTCCTTTCTATATATAGGAGTCATGGGGCCATAATGTAATCCTAGTGGGCCACAATGTAATCCTAGCCGACCTAACAATAATAATTTAAGGGCACAATAATAACAAAATGGGGGTTACAAGGGTACAATAATAACAATAAGGGGTTTACACTAACAATAATAATGGACTATACTAGTGATATAGGGACCTAACACATGTATTGGATGGTGGCTTCATGAAACATCTTTTATCGCATTATTTTTTACAAACTTTGCTTGATCACTTTTGTTGTGTGATATGAGATCCGCACCGTCGGATCTGACTCAGTGATGCGAATGGCTGAGATGCATTGGGAAGCTGAGGGACAAGGGAAATTGGGACCCGAGTTCATTATCATCCTTTTATTTTGATAGGGATGATCGATGGTTAATAATTAACGCGATGGAAATGGTGGAGCATGAAGGTTGGTTGTCACATTTAATTAGAATCATAGGATTAAAGAGATTAGGATGATCAGACGGTTGAGGTTGAACCCGAGTGTTGGCGAGGAGACAGGTCTCGTGGGCAAGACCCAGGTTCGGGGATTGGGCCAACAAGGGAGTCCATTGTAGTCTAGCACCACACCAGAATTTTTACCCTACTCCGCAAAGCAGAGAGTCTCACCCAAGGCGTGCCGCGACCACATGAGGAGGGGAACAGATTGGTATCGGAAGATGGATCCAAAACTCGGAACTAACATAGAATAAATTGCATACATAACATCATACATATAAGATCTTCTCAGAACATCATGCAAATATTAAGCAAATAAAATTTTGAAGTACCACAGACATCATGCAACACATTCAAGTCATACGGTAAGATATCAATCTTCAGATGTATTAATAATCATTCAATGGATCAAGAGTTACATTGCTCAACAGAATGAGTGTCCAAATCCCATTAGAAAGGTCCTGCAGGACAGAGAGAGAGATACTACAACAATAACTGACCGATAGAGACATAGGAAATACAATGATGTTGTGCCCAGAATAGAGCTCTCCTGTGGCGTCTGCTCTCCAGCCTCGTTCTGCTCTAACCTCTCTGATCTCTCTGTATCTGTGCATGTCCTTTTTTTGCTAGATGATGGCCTATTTATTCACTTGCCAGTGCAACTTCTAGTTTCTCTTGTGTTCTTACTCAGCTTCTTTCGGCTTCTTCATGTTGCACATGAGTTCCACTATCTGTCCTTTTCTGCATCTTCTCTTCATCTACACTTGCCTGCGCCAACCTCGTCATCTATCTCCTGCTCCTCCGCAACCTCGGCAGCTCCATTGCCTACCATCGTTGCGCCTGCCACGTGCCGATCCGCAACCCCAAAATCTATCTTCATAAAAAATTCAAAACAAGGGCCCCAACAGGCCTCGACCACAGTCTCTTGACTCATCCTGAGTCAATCGCATATCACCATCTACACTTCCATAGTTCCGCTTGTTCCCGCCTCCTGTTCCGTCGGTCGTACCTCCTCTTTTTTCTCAAATAAGGGCCCCAACTCAGGGACCTTTGCAAGGGTTGTTGCCTTCAGTTCCTAGAAGGAAGCTACAGCTTGATGCCACTCCTGCAGAATTGGGTCTGTTGCGGCTGCGATCCGAGTGACAACTTCCTCTCCCCCTTCAGTCGGGAGCTTGCCAAAGACGGTTGAAACTTGGGTACTGGCCTGAGCGACTAGTTGCTACATCTGCTGAGCACTTGCTAGGACCGGCTGCCTGAGCTCCCAGAAGGCCTGCTTGGCCATTGCTGAACTAGCCTCTATCTACTGAATCTGTACTTCCAAGCTATCGACTGCGGCATATAGTGGATCAACTCCAAATGGGTCCTTTGTATTCTGAATTTCCTAGTTGATTTGTAGAAGTTGTAGAGACAACGATTGGGTTTTGAGATTTATGGCCATCATGTGTTCTTGTAGACCCTTCAGTAGGTCGTACGCTTCCCGAGCCACAATACTCAAGGTTTCCTGCACTCTCTCAACCTGATCTCGTCGTTTTGTTACCTGATTGGCATAAGTGACCTGGGGGTCTGGCAGAGCTGGGTGGGCCGCTAGAGCTGCTTTGAGCTCAGTGTTCTCATACCGAAGGTTGTCCCATGCCACCTTGGCGTAGATAGCTCGGTCACCCACAGCATCTTCTGGGACTTCCATTGGTCGTACTTGGGTGTCATAGGCCACTATAGTAGGCTAGATGTCTCGAAAGATTCGAGTCACCTGCGCAACTTCTTGCTTCAAGGCCCCCTTCTTAGTTCACATTTGGTCATTCTCTTCAGTAAGCACGATGAGTTGTTGATGCTGCTACTCACATATCTATTGTAGTTCGACGTGGAGCCCATCGGCCACCTGTGCTGCCCACTGTATGAAGTGGAACAGTTGGGGCATTCCCCATGTTTCCATGCTTTCTGCTCCTGACGTGCTCTACTCTGCAGCTTCACCTGTAAGGGTTGGCCGTTGGCTACTAATTTGGCTGAATGTTCTGATGGTGATGGCAGCGGGGTTAGATTCTTGGCCTGGTTGCTATAATCATCCATGTTGACGTTGGGCCGTGATTCGGGTGTCGCCCCTGTGTCTAGGGGGGTCATGTGAGCTGTCTGTTTCGGGGCCTGCACTGGAAGTTGGCCAGCTTTGTCTTTCATAACCTGCTCCGCCTGACTGAAAAGTTCAGCGAATGTGACTTGGGGGGTTGGGGTTTGGCTAACCACGGGTACTTATGCAGTACCGAAGTTAAATTCAATCCCGAGGTCCCCACTGGTCCTTTCTCTACTAATGATAGGGTCAGACACGGTGGCAGATGAAGTGGATGGGGTAGAGGTGTGAGGTTCCCGAAACAAGGTGAATTGTGGCAATTGGTAATTGGAGGTGGTGGGAGGACGAATATTCATAAAGTTAAGTGGGAAAAGTGGGTTATGGGGGGGAAGCTCACTAGTCATAGAGGTCTCTATGAGGGGTTTTTCTCTGACCGGGACTCTCTGGCTACTCTGTCACAGCTGATCCTCGCCAGTGAGGTCAACCACGGAGTTGGAGACTTCCACCCTGGGTTTCTTTGCTTTTGGTGCTGCACCTCGCTTTGCAGCTTTGGACTTTCGCACCAGCATTGTGGGCACTGGGGTCGATGTAGTAAGCACAATATTGGGAAGTGGGGTGAAAATATGAGTCATCAGGGGGAGTGAGGTGGACTGGGAGGCTTGGAATTCAGGAGGCTCATTGGCTATATTTTGAACAGTACAATTGAGGGTGTGTACCTTGTCATTTATTCGATCGATGACTGGATTCAGCTGTAGTCCTGTCACCCTGGTTGCAGTTTGCTCTGGTGTCTCTCCTGGTAGCGGCACAGCCATCATTACTGTGAATTCAGACATATTCCCCCTCCCAGACCTCCATCTGCACTCCTGGCCATCCGCAAACTTCTGAGTGGAAGGTGTTTTCATCAATGTGCAGCTTTAGGGGCATCATTTCAAAAGGCATCACCAGCACACCTTTCAGCCTAAGGAGAATGTGGTTATGTTTGACCCTGAACCAGACCTGTTACTATACTTATCCAATAGGACCCCTGGTATCCGTTGTTGGCTTGTGATCACGTCTACCATCATGCCATACCAAACTCGAAATCCCTCCTCACTAGCCTCCTTCGACCCTAGGTTGCTGGATACCCTTCAGGGGGTGTATTTCATCGCCAGTGGCTGGCTATCTAGTATCTCAACTGGTGTCCGCCTACCGGGGAAGGACCATTTCCACATGGAAAAGGCCCTGATCAAGTACCCGTATATGAATCTTGTCGCTCTCCGGTAGTTGTCTTCGCATGCCTCAAACAACTCGTGGAGAATGAATGAGCACCAATTAAGTGGTGCTCCCTGAATACAGTACTCTGCCACCGAGATGGTGTCTAGAGTGCATTCTCCCTTCGTATAGTGCCTCCTCATTTTGCTGGTGATGAGGTAGCATGCAACTTTAACCGGGGACTGATCAATCAGGTCTATCCTCGCTCCCTTGCCTCCTCGTTGGGTACCATACTTGGTGTACAAATTCTACTCTCCCTCCTTCCTAGCCCGCTTCGAGAATGTCTGGAACGTGGTCAAGACTTCCTGACCTTCATGTGATAATCCTGTCAACCAGTGAATATCCTTGGCACGTATGGGGATCTCCTTCCCCAACCACAAAGAGCCCTTCTGAATCCGGCTGAGTAAAAGTTTTGTACACTACATGGTAGTGCCCATGGTGCCAAATATTGGTAAGTCTCTTAAGTTCAGCAGTGTGGATTTTCGAAGGCCCTAGAATTCTGGCCATGTTCGTGATGCAGGATTCCCAGCTACCATCTGGTAGTCCTCCATATACACTTGCCTCTTCATGGCCGGGAATTCGAACCAATATATGAGCTCTGAATCTATCAAAGTTGCAATGTCGTATTCTCCAACCAATGACTCCGTCTTTACAATTCTTCCATCTATCTCTGGCTCAACAACTGATGGAATTGTTCTAGCCATCTTCGCTCTACACTGGTATACTTGTATCACTGCTTTGCCTCTGCATCCCCAACCCTCTTCCTCCTGCAACCTTCCCTATTCTTCTGTGCTCATGACTTCCCTTGATCCTTGTGATGTTTCTAACTCATATATCTCTGGCATTCTCACTCTTTTCTGCATGCAGGCTATGTAATTAACCAGCACGAGTGAGGGCGATGAGACCCCATAACTAATTAATTCTTGCTGGCATCCTTCGCGGTGATAATTCTGTGGGTAGTCATCAGCTGAGGTTTGTTATTAAATCTGCTAACAGTAGTGTGGGGAAATAGGCGAATGCGACGGCTGAGGTTACTTCTAATTATGACAAAATGATTACTGCAAGGTTACTTCTAATTATGGAAATTTATGTTGCAAATCCTGGCGATCCTACGGACTGACACAAGTACTGAATGAAATGATGGGGACTGACACTTGACACGTTTTCTTATCCTACGGGGATGGCATGCTAGACTCACCACTCCCTGACCATAATCAGTTGCATTTCGGTGCCCACAACCCAGCTATTATTGATGACCTATGCATAGACAAGTGACTCTACCTACGCTCATCTCGGGTGCAAGAGAGTTATTCAACTACGCTACTCTACTGACTTCTCTCGGGTGTGAGATTTATTTAAGGGTAGCTAAAGAAAATTAGTCATGGTAGAGCTTCAGGCATGCACCATTCACCCATATAGGTAAAATAGTATCGTCCAGTTGAGCCAACCGAACTGCTCCGGAATCCTTAATGTCGACGACGAAGTAGGGTCCCAACCAGTGCATCTGCAGTTTCCCTGGAAATTTTTGGAACCTGCTATCATATAGCAGAACCTTACCACCAACCTAGAATTCTTTTCTCTTAATGTGGCAATCATGCCATGCCTTCTGCCTATCTTTCTAAACTTTTTGATGAAACTCAGCAAGGAACCTTGCCTCGTCAAGTTCCTATAATTCGTGCAGGCGTTCCTGTAGTGATTCCTCCTCCAAGAACTTTAAGGATGTGGTGATTAGAAGGCTCGGTATGGTGAACTCGACGGGAATCACAGCTTCATGGCCATAGACCAGCTGTAAAGGTGTTTTATTCGTCAAGCGCTTCACTGTTGTTCGGTAGGCCCACAGTGCGGCTAACAGGCGTTCATCCCAATCATCTCGTTTTTCATTGCATATCTTCGTTAAGCCTTTTTCGAGGATTTTGTTAAACACTTCGATAGTGCCATTAGCCTGTGGGTGGTATGGTCTGCTTTTGTGATTTTTTATCATGAAGGTGTCTAGCAGCGATTTGATTGTTTCATTAAGGAAGTGTGTACCTTGATCACCGGTTAAGCTCCTTGGGCAACCAAATCTACTAATGAGGTTTTCAAAGATAAACCGGGCTGCCGTCTCTACCATACAATCCCTTACTACTGCTACTTCGGCCCATCTGGTTAGTTATTCCATGGAAATGATGATGTACCAGGCCTTTGAATGCCTGGCTACAGGTGCTATGGGGCCTACGAAGTCGACAACCCACTTCTCGAACGGTTGCAATACGTTCACCAGGTGTACTAGGAGCTCGTCTCTGTGAGAGGACCTCCCTATTATCTGAAAAACACTGCATTTATTGATAAAATATTTACTATCGGCATGGACCTTCGGCCACCATATTCCAGCTTGTAGCACTTTCCTAGCTGTGGGTTTCGCCCGCACGTGTCCTCCTGCGATGCCACTATAGCATTCCCATAGAACAGCTTCGCGTTCATGGTCGAGGACACACCTCTACAGAATCTCGTCAAGCCCCAATTTATACAATTGCCCCACATTTAGTTTATAGTCAGCAGTGGGGCTGACTAGATGTCGTTTCTAGATCGGGGTATAGTGCTGAGGACACTGCCCCGTAGTGAGGTAGGTTGTGATGTCGGCCAAATAATCTGGTATGGCTTCTACCCGGAAAATATTAGCATCAGGCAACTGATCATCTAGAGAGCCCTCATTTCACTAGTATCCAACTGGGATAAGTGATCGGGCCCGACATTTAGCCTCCCGGGCTTGACAATCACTTCGAAGGTGATCTCTTGAAAGAGTAGGAGCCATCGGCATATCCATCCTTCCAAAATTGGCTTGTTGACTAGGTATTTCAATGCGGAGTGGTCAATGAAGAATTTGAACTTACCTCCTAGGAGATAGTGGTGGAACTTCTGGAGCGAGTACACCATGGCTAGTACCTCCCTCTCCATGGTGGTGTAATTTCGCTCTGCATTAGACAGCTTACGACTGGCAAGGTATACTGGGTGGTCGACCGTCGTCTCCCCCAGTTGCGCTAAGACAGCCCCAAGTGCAATACTGGAAGCATCGATATGCACATGGAACTACCTATCCCAATCTAGGTGGAACAGAATGGACACAGTTGCCAGCTTCTCCTTTAAAGTGTCGAGGGCTAATCTGCAGTCATTCGTCCACTGGAACACCTCTGACTTCCACAGCAACTTTTCCAAAGGAGCAGTTATCTTCGCATAGTTCTGGATGAACCACCTGTAATATTCCGTGTGCCCCAGTAGTGATCTCAACTGCTTCACAGTCTCTGGTGCTTCCATGTGGATGATCACTGCCACCTTGGCAGGGTCGACACAGACCCCTTGCCTGCACACCGCATGTCCTAGGAGCGTTTCGAATGGAACCGCAAAGATGCATTTCTTCAGGTTTAATGAAATTTTCAATTGCTGACACCGGTCGAACATTATGCGTAGCAGGGTGGCGTGATCCTTCAGAAAGCTATAGACTGTCTAGTCGTCCATGTAGACTTCCAGGAACTTATGAATATATTCCTGGAAAGCGGCTATGACAATCCTAGAAAACATGGCAGGTGCGTTCTTCAACCCAAACAGCATCACGTGATATTCAAAAGACCCCCACTCTATGGTGAATGTCATTTTCTTCTTGTCCTCTTCCACGATGCGCACCTGATGATATCTTGAGAACCCATCGGTGAAGGAGTATGCCTCATTCCCCGCAACATTTTTTAGTACCTCGTCGCTGAATGGGGTGGGGAATGGGTTATGGATGCAGGCATTGTTCAAACTTCGGTAGTCCACATAAACGCGGATTTTTTATTTGTATTTCTTATTTTGAATGATGATGGGACTCACCCACTCTGCTTCTTCCACAGGGAAAATTAGGCCTGCCTTTAGCATTTTTTCGATCTCTAGTTTGACTTTCTCCTTTATCTGCGGGTTCAGCCAGTAAGGGCGATGCTTTACTGGCCTGGCATCCAGCTTCAATATAATCCTCACCTCTCTAAGATCCCCTTTGATCCCTTTTAAATCCGAAACCGATGAAGGGAATAGGTCTTCGTATTCATGGAGGAGACTAAAAATTTCCTTTGTTGTCTCCTCATCCCAGTAGTCCCCAACTGTAGCCAGCTTGGGTTTTTCCTCCGTGCCGATATTTAGCTTTGTAGTCCTCAACAGAAGTAGATGGATTCCTTCGGTGGTAGGCTCTTATTTGATGTTCCTCTCTCCTTTGGTCTCTTCGAAGTATAGGTGCCTCAGGTCCTCCAAACTGTCATCTTCTGGCTTGCTATCAATCCTTTGGCAAGCCAACTTGAGTCTGCTATCGGGGTTCAGCACCACTGGCCTCCTGTCGGCACTCTGGTCAGGGAAGAATAGTATTTATTTTATGGCTTGTAATGCCTGGGATATCGGGTCTATCTTCCCCTTAAATGAGAAGCATTGAACAAATTTGTCTGCAACCTCCTGCCAAGAATTGGTCCCCCTCTTTCTCTCTTCTTCTAAGTACCAAGCATGCGGAATGGTATCCAAGAAGTGGACAAACTGATGTACCCATAGCTCCTCCGAATACCCCACACATCTCCACTACTCCTGACAGACTTCCAGATGATCTCTCAGACTGGAGTTTCCTTGGTACCTTCACTTGCTTTGAGGTCCCTCGTCTTCCTTAAATCGCGCCCTCAAAGCCGTCGCAACACAACTCCACTGCGACAAGGAGTTGCGGTGATTTTTACACCACCTGGTTGAGGTGGAATGTAATGCCACGTCCAAGAGTGGTTTCCTATTCTCCTCCGGTACCTTGTCTTCTACCTTCGCAATGAAGGTATTTACTTCTTGCATATTGGACAAGGTGGGGTACTCCCTTATCTCAGCCCCAATCCAATGGATTCTTGCAATACTGGCACATCTCCTTGTGCTGGTCTCATATTCACCTTGCTGCCAGTCTTCCCAAGCGATTTCAAAGCCCAGCTCCGAGCTCTAGACACTTCGCCAGCTGACAGAGCCGGTCGCCGTCGGGTTAATGTAATCCTCCCTCTTCTCGGCTGTCATCTAATAGAGGTTGTCCAATAGCTGAGCATCTTCCCTGTTATCTACTATTTCTATATATCTCAGACCTTGATACAGGTCGAGAGGCTAAGTGACCCTAACTTTCCCATATTCAAAAATCATTAACTCCTTCTTGAGATCAATGATGGCGTAGTTTTCAAAAGCCCAGTTGATTCCTAGCAATGCAGCATACAGATATTTGTCTCCTATAATATCTATTACCTCAAAGTCTGTGTAAGTCTTTACCCTTGTGATGTCTACCTCAATTTCTTCAAGTCGGCCGATCGGCACAATGCAGTACTAGTTTTCCATCCTGAGATGGATCAGCGAGTAAGTCAGCCGTGGCCGCCCTAGAGCTTCCCAAGTCTTCCAAGGTAGGATGTTGACATTGGATCCCAAATCAAACATGGTGTCCCTGATCTGAAATCCTGCAACCTGCGTGTCTAACTGGAACTCTTTTCCCGTTCTTTGTTTGTTCCGATTTACTCGTTGTGCATACTGTGGCACTAGTTCCGGGGATTCCCTCACTCCTGCGTTCCCCTGCAACACGTCCTCCGGGGTATGTTTGATTTTTTCCCGCATTGAAGCATCGTCAAAAATTTTGAGGAATAGGTGGAGCCATTCCTCGATCAGAGCCCCCATAGCGCTCTGTTCTCCAGTATCTTTCTTCACAGGTAACTCAATACCTTTGTCCCCCCCTAGCTGGGCAAAAGTTTCAACAGCCTCCTGGAAGTATTTCTTCTACATTTCTGGCCTGCTTAGTTGTTTCAGGGATGCGGGCTTGATCAACCACATCGGCTCCTTCTCATGAGCATCCTCCCCTATTTTCTTTCCTCCTCGCGTCACTATGGCTACGTTCTGCATGGCCGGAGTCACTGTCCCTCGAGGTTCTGTGTTCACCAGATTCTTTCCTCTCTTTCTTGCTCGTTCCTCCCACTTCTTGATAAGTTCATGGTAGTCTTTTGTTGCGTGTGTGTTCACGCGGCACTGGGAACACCAAGGCCTTCTGGGTAGGGGACATTCTCAGGCCACATGTCCCTCTTGATCACAATTTTAGCATCTCAGCAGACCTCATCCTCCTGTGCGACCTCCACTCATACCGCCCCCTTTGCCTCTGGGAGCCTCATTCACTCGGTAGGATGGCAGGTCTAATCGGTCTGCCAGTGCATCTAGAGCTTGGCACTGTTCGAAGTTGTGAGTTGTTGAAGCGTAGAATTCATAATACACATTGTTCAGAACATTGGATTACTTCTGCAAAATCAGACACATCCAAGGTTGATGACCCATTGTTCGGCAGATTTCACAATACTCTGCTGCAGCTTGGGTCGGTTGATTTGGGAACCCAGAAAACGGTTGTTGCGGTGGATAGACCCCTTGCGAGTTTATCTGCACAACTCCTCTGACAGTTGGAGCCCCCTGCACCGCCGCTGCCGAGGTCCCCACTCCCTGGCTTTGCAACCAAGGACACTCAGTCACCACGTGTCCTTCTACCAGGTAATGTGTGCACCAAACATTGGTCCTAGCTGGTCTTATGGGCTGCATCTCCTTAAGTTTTTCGGTCAGATTGGAAATCTGATGTTGCAGTCCTAAGAGGGATGGGTCTGGTGAGGCCACCCCTCCCCTGTATTCCTGAGGGTAGCCCGTCATCGCCTCTATCTTCATAGCATGTTCCAATGCATCCTGCAAGCTGTCAATCTTTTGCTGCGTGAGGGGGGTCCACGTCAAAGGAAGAAGAGCCTTGATGAACCAGTCCCTCTGATGATTCGGGTCAATTGGGTAGCTGATTTTTCCGATCACATATTTGAACCTGCGCATCAGCTCCCACACAGTCTCTCCTTCTCTTTGCTTAATCTCCCACAGTTCGAACAGACCTTGCTGGTCTGTTTGGGGTAGCTTGAACTCTCTAACAAAGTCCCGCTTGACATCCACAATCACTGGATTCGGGTGGGCTTCTGACCACTTTATGAACTAGCGCAATGCCCTTTCTCTCAGTTTGGTTTGGAATTCGATCATCTTTCCTCCATCTGGTGTCTTCCTTTCCCTCCATATGGCTTCACAGAGGTACCAGTGTTGTTCCACATCATCGTTACCTCGCCCAGAAAATTCTGAGTACTGGGTGAATGATCCCGCCATATTCACTTGTGAAGGTGTAACTAGAATGAACCCTCTAAATCCTGGTTGCGTAATTATACCACTAGTAATGCTACTATTAGCGTGCATTGCTGCTAACGACTAACCGTTATTCAATTGACTCAACTCTTTTAACTTAACAAAAATATCACTTAAGGGTTTATAGAGTACCAGGGGAAGGTAGGGATCCTTGCTATTTGAATTTTGGGGAGTCGAAATACCTGGAGATATGAATGCCATCCTTTCTTGGAATAACTGTTGCATCACAACGTACCACTCGACATCGGAATCTTCTTCTAGGCGCGCGTCTGCATCTCCTTCATCAGACATCGTCTCTCTCTTCCTCCTGGTGGGGCTCCCATGTACCCGCCGCACTCCTTTAATTGTCCCTCCCATCTCCTGGGGACCCAACTGGCCTTCCACGTCCACTATCTCCTCAGGCACCTCCCTTTTATCCTTCTGACTACTCCCCTATTGTTTCAACTCCCTCATCACCCTTTCTTGCCACCTTTTGGTGATCTGCACCCTCCGATGTTCACGTCGCTCCCTCATTCTCCTTGCGGTTTCAACATCCATTCACCTGTTCCCCCGCCTCACATTTAGCATATCATTTGTCCCTTAGGCCCTTCCCCCAGCACTGGAGGTTTACGCTTCCATGCCTGATTTCTGGAATTCCATCAGCCCTTCGTCCACCATCAGGGCCTTAATCCACAACGGAATTTCCTTCAGCAGCTTCCCTCTTAGTCCGGATCGGAATATAGCTTCGGCTCTGGAGAACGAATGTTAGCACTCCGCTGCAAACTCCACAATATATCCTTCCAAGGTAGATTCTACCCAGAAATCTACGGCTTGAGTCAATTCAATATCCAACCAATGAAGGGCCACCAAATCTCTGTGCACCCACTTGCGGTTGATCTTCCACGATTTTTCCTTAGTCACTTTGGTCTGCAACCTCCTCAACCAGCTATAAAGTTCACTGGGGAACTTTCCCCAGAGGATCTCATAGGTATCACTGGCAGAATCCAAGAAGAGGACTAGATTTCTGATCACCTTCTCTTTTTGGCTTCTCAACTCAGCTTGTTGAGTTATAAATTGGTCTAGGTGGTTATCCCACCATCTCCGTATTTCTCCTTCGAAGATCCTTGATACCATGATCTAGTTCCCCTAATGAAGTTTAGGGTCCCAGCAACGGAACCATTTATTGGCGAGGAGACAGGTCTCATGGGCAAGACCCAAGTTCGGGGATTGGGCCAACAAGGGAGTCCACAGTAGTCTAGAACCACGCTGGAATTTTCACCCTACTCCACAGAGCAGAGATTCTCACCTGAGGCGTGCTGCGACCACATGAAGGAGGGGAACATATTGGTATCAGCAGATGGATCTGCAACTTGGAACTAACATAGAATCAATTGCATACATAACATCATACATAGAATATCTTCTCAGAACATCATGCAGATACTAAGAAAATAAAATTTTAAAGTACCACAGACATCATGCAACACATTCAAGTCATACAGTAAGACAGCAACCTTCAGATGTATTAATAATCATTCAGCGGATCAAGAGTTACATTTCTCGATAGAATGAGCATCCAAATCCCATTACAAAGGTCCCGCAAGATAGAGAGAGAGATACTACAGCAATAACCGACTGATAGAGACACAGGAAATACAAGGATGTTGTGCCCAGAACAAATCTCTCTTGTGGCGTCTGCTCTCTAGCCTCATTCTACTCTAACCTCTCTGATATCTCTATATCTGTGCATGTCATTTTTCTACTGGGTGACGGCCTATTTATTCACCCGCCAGTGCAACTGCTAGTTTCTCTTGTGTTCTTACTCAGCTGCTTTCGGCTTCTTCCTGTTGCACATGAGTTCCATTATCTATCCTTTCCTACATCTTCTCTTCGTCTGCACTTTTGTGTGCCAACCTTGTCATATATCTCCTACTCCTCCACAACCTCGGTAGCTCCGTTGCCTACCATCATTGCGCCTACCACGTGCCGATCCGCAACCCCAAAATCTGTCTTCATGCAAAATTCAAAACAAGGGCCCCAACATCGAGGACGCTGCGAAAATGGAATGGATAATGGGTTTCTAATATATAAAATGAGTTTAGATATAGAATGGGGTGGGTCAAATAAAGGTTTAACCAAGGTTCAGAATTTATATGAAACATGAGGTTTCACATATTATGAAAGGGAAAAGGTTTAAGGCAAAATAAGCTTAGGATTTTAACCTTGGGTTAAGGGTAATCAGGAAAGGGAATAATGATGTAAGTATTTTTTATGTGTTGTTTTAAATACACATAATGTAGATAAAATGTGCCTTTTGTATTATTTTAACTTTATTATATAGTTTTAGACAGCGAAGGGGTCTAATAACCATAGGGGAAAGAGATATATTTTTATGGGTATTTTTATGTCAAAGGGGTAATTTCGGGATGTTATTTCAACATGTGGTAAATATCTTTGACATAAAAAGCATATAATATAGGGGTTTTGGGGATATTAAGTAAAAAGAAGTTATATTACTAGGACTAGGATATTTGATAGGGAGTTAATAAAATAGGTTAAATGTTAATTTGAATAGGAACAATGAATACTCAAAAATTCATAAATAAGACTAAGGAAAGTGAAAATTAGAGTAAAGCTTTATTTTCATAACTCATACACTTTTACTTAGTATATCATGTTTTTTGAGGGTTTTATGCTTTGTAAAATGGGGGAAGTTAATTAAATGGGCCTTTATGTAACATTTAAGTAAGAAAAGAGTTCTTACTTATGAAGTTAAATGGTGATGAGTGCATGAAGGGGTAAATGATGAAAATTTCTGGGATTAATATAGAAACTTAACATTTTCAACTAATAATTCATTGAGCCTTGGGTCTAGTCCCAACAGAAGTCAAGGAAATGCCTTGAGCCTCTTTGACTGATAGTCTAGAATATCAAATTGCTATCAAGAAGGGAAATTAGTTATTTATAGCTTGGTGAAAGATATTTACAATGATGTTTCTCACCTTCCTCTACCTACCCAATCATATCTTCTAACATTTTTTCCTTCTATTTTAATCAGGTGTGTTAGGCCTCTATAATTTAGTAGAGTGGCAAGACTAAACACTGCAGATACTACACCATAAAACCACTTTGGGATTCTAGGATCTAGCCGTCCTGAATCTAGAGAAGGATCTCTCTATAAGCGCAAAGATTGATTTATCTTTAGGGCCTTTAATATGATATTAGGCTAGTTATTAAGAACAAGGGTTTTTTGTTTGTTTGGTTGGTCAGGTATGATCTTTAATTGGATGGAATATCACAAAATTAAAGAGTTCAAAAGGTGAAGATGCAAGTATATTGAGAAATGTTCAGCAGATAGGATTAGTGTGAAAACAGCTTTAAACCATTGGGAAATGGAGTCATAAAAGGGTTTAATTGTGCAACAATTTCAAGATTGGTCCAAGGGGCAAGTCGTCTATATCAAAATATCCTTTGGATTAAATGATGGAATGGAACATTAAAAGTGTTGAGAAGGTGGAAAAAGTCAATAATTTCAACAAGGATTTATCAACTTTCCATACAAGAAAAGCTTTTTTAAGCAACTGTTTGAAACCAACCAAAGACAGGGCTAACCTTAAACTTCTTTGGACAAGCTTGTATTAAACCTAACTTATCAGACAAACAATCAAGTAATCCACATGACTACTCTCAGAAGTGATGAAAACAGATAAGAAAACAAAGTGCAGCTTAATATCAAGCAAGATACATTAAAATCAAAGCCTGCTTTAGCATACTCTTAGGGAAACCTTCAAAACAACCTTTGGAGAAAGAACTAGAAGACAGGGAAAACCATAAAATTTTCTAGTTTAACTCTACTTAGCATGTAATGAAAATATCTTTCAAGAAATTCCTTTCAAGTTTTGCACATCAAAACATGGACTGACCAACATTCCTTGATAATGTTTACACTTAACTTAAGTGATTCTTAAAAACACAATTGGAGGAAAACATAAAGATAAATCTTATCAGTGAGAGTAGGGTACTTTTAACAATAAATCCTAGCTCTATATTTGTTGTTCTTTATCAGAGAAAAGTGAACAAAATGGCATACATGTAAGGAAAAACAATAACAGTAAGAGGTACTTCACCAATGATATAGACCAGGATCCAAAAAATCAGCTCGTGTATTGATTGTCAATCCAGTTACATGCTTCAAGTCCAGTGTTTCATCTCAGTAACAACTTCTCTTCTCAGCCTAACTTCTTCAATAACTTAACAAAGCTTCAGAACTTCGGAATTTATTTACATTCAACAATGATTCAATACAACAACTATTACATCAGAAATCCAATAACAAACCCTTTACAATGTGCTCCTCAAAGATATTTTATAAGAAAATGAGGAGGTGAAAGAGTTTCTAGGGTTAAGTAGCATTAATTCTACACTTAATGCAATTCCTAGCCTTGAAAACCATGCAAGGCATAAGGCAGGAAAGCATCCAATTTAGAACTCTATCTCATAACTTTGTTTCTTGTTTTTTAGGCTTAGAGGATGAAAAATTTGACTTTAAGGCTCTTTTTATCCTTTGAAATAACTTCACTGATAGTTTAAAATTTGTTCTTTTGTTGGTAATAACTATTCAGGTGTCTTTGGGAAAATATCTTCGGACTGGGCAATAACTATGCCTTCTTTTGATTTATTGTGGCTGCAGGTGGCACTTTGGTAGCTGAAGAGGATTCAATTAGCCTCTGATGTGGCAGTGGAGGTCCTTCGGACTGCTATATTTCTTTGTTTTTCCTTAAAACACTTTTTAATGTGCTTTACTCTGTGTTTTAGGCTTAATTAGCCTTGATCTCTATTCTCAGGTCTTTGTTCCTTAACACTATCTTTATCTTTGGATTAGGCCTTTGATTTCTTGATTTTGCTGCTTGAATCCCTTTAAACTCTATTAAAATCTTTAATCCTTCACTATGCTTTGATCTTATCCTTTGCCACTGATACTCTTCATTTGATTGATGTTTACAGTGTTTTGTGTTGTTTTGCAAGTGTGTGGAAGGTTTTATGATATCACCAAAGCTTATAAGGCATGGGTAAAATCATAGTACGAACCTTGTAGATTCCCTTTTCTTCTTGGATAGTGGCCTTTGGATCATCATCCCTGGTTTTCGTTTTATTTTTACTATGGAAAAACCTTTACAACCTGCAAAAAAAAAACAAAAGTTAAGAAAATCCTGCAAAAATAGGTTAATCAACTGCTTTGGAGGTTTGGGTGTGAGATTAAATCAGAACCGTTAGATTAAAATAATCTGCAATTGAGATTAATTTGTGAATTCATTTGGGAGGCCGGATAAATGGAAAATGAACGGGGTTGTGTTATAATGAGGGCCATTAGATTAGAAGGATGAATGGTTGATATCGCCAGAGGGAATCATTTGGGAGAATGATGAGGGGCAAAGTGAATGGAGCTGAAATTAAATTGGGACCGTCCGATATCAGAGATCAATGGTGGAGACAAAAGCCAAAAATAACATTGCGGGGGATAGGTGGTTTGGCGGAAAACCATTAATTTTTTTCACGCGGGCTTTGAGGTAGTAAACGGTTTTCTAAAAAAAAACGTGATTTCATTCATCGCGTGACACTTGGATTTACAAAACCACCCATTTTTCATTTTTTTTCAAGATTAAACTGCAAGCGCAAAAAAAATGCGAAATGGATTGTCAACCATTGGATCATCGAGGGCAGATCCGATGGTGCAGATTGCACGAATCGGGGAAGTTGCGCAGTTGAGGCAATAGTGGAATACAGGTGGCAGTGCGCGAGTTAAATGGGTCTCGGGTTTAATCTCATCTGTTTGATCTTATGAATGGACGGTTGGATTTGCAAGGAGGAGCGGTTATATTGTGGAAAGGAGGAAAGGGGCAAGAGGCTGTCGGGTTTAATCCTAATCGTCGGATTTTTTTGACGAACGGTCAGGATTAACGGAGGGAGCAGATAATGTTAAAAGGAGAAAAGGAAAAGCAGATGGACGGGCGGAGATCGGGTGCAATGATGATCGTTTATCTACAAAGATCAATGGTATAGATTCATTTTAAATATGAAATGTCAGGGAAACAAAATAAAAGGGAAAAAAGGTTTCGAAATGAGTTTTAGAACTTTTAAGCGCCCGATTGCAGGGCTAAGGCCACATGAGGTGGAGGGCTAACAGACATAAGCCCTCAGGGGCTTAACTCTTTATAAAATGCAAAAGAGTGTTTTTAAGGCCAAAAAACAGGGTTTTTGAGGCAAATTGAGGGTTCCGGTCGGTGAAATAAGAGTTTTTAAACCAAATGAAAGGGGACCATAAGGTTTAAAAAGGATTTTTGGAATGATTTAGAGATTATATGAAGGTTTTTTAGAGGATTTTATCGAGGAAAAAGGATGAACAATGGAATTGTTTTATGAGTGAAAGGGAGAGTGAAATGAAGGGGTAAATGGGCTTCTTAAGCAGTCTTTCTCTTTGGCAAATAGCAGGTTCTTCAGGCTAAAGAGGGAAACAATAGTGAAGATTAACTCAAAGATTAAATGTCATCATAAGACTTTAAGAACTCACAATTTGGTCATGAAAATTTTTCTTGAAGTCTAAAAAATATCTAGCCACCATTTGATATGACAAATTTTTATATGTGGCTAACAGTGGCTCCACATGGGGATGGCATTTTCTTGAAGATGTCAAGAACTGCAGATAATTTCTCTGGGAGCTGACCAGTGCCTTATCCATTGGGCTGCAACTTTCTTTTCTTTTGTTGATCTTTCTTTGATTTGATGGTTTCTGCAGCAATTTGAAACAATGGAATTCTATCAAAACAACATGTCTACCTACCCAATCCTAATGATCCTAACATTTTTTCTTCCTTCAAATTGCATTTGGATTGGCAAACTCTTTTCATCAACATTTTATTCTTTTGAAAATAGGAAAATAATCTATTTATACTCTTATTTCTCCATGAGTTCAGATTAAGCAATTTAACTCATAAGTTTCTCTACCTAACTACTATCAGTCATGATTAGACTTTCTGACAGACTTTTATTCTCTAAATTCTAAAACAGAAATTTAAAATTAGCCAAGGCAAGATTAAGCAGTTTGACTTGTTGCTGATCTATGGCATAAAAACAAGTTGCACATAGACTTTTATTTGCAAAAAATTAAAGCAAAATAGTGAAGGCTTAAAATCTGAAAACTAAAACATCCTTCATTATTTCTTCAGCTCTGTTTTTTATTTTGTTTGAGTTGTCTTCTTTCTCATCTGGTTCAAGTTTTGAGCATATTGGAACCAGTTCTTCATCAATCTCATACATTCAGATTTTGAGCTTTTTTGAACCTTTGTTTTTCTATCCTAATCTACCTTACTGATAAGCCAAGACTATGTTGTTTGGCTGATCTAATTCACTAACCTATCAGCAGTAAATTGAAAAACTAATTATTCATGATTAGGTTGTATGACTAACTAGAAGTGTGTTTCTTAGGAGTAGCGTTTGAGCTTGCACACTTTCAAACTTTGTTTCTCTTTTTTGGTATGGGGCTATACCTTTCTTGTTTTCACTCTGCCCTCTTTTCTCTTTTCTATTGTTTTTGTATTTTTTTATTTTTCTAACTTTGAATGCAATGTTTAGATAATGATAATTTAAAATGAGGAAAAATAAAAGAAAAGCTTCAAACTGATATGGTTAAGAAAAATAATGTTTGAGCATCCTGCCATTGACATGACCTCCAAAAAGTTTAGTTCCATTCAATTCTTGCAAGAAATAGGCATTGTTACCAGCAGTAGAATGAATAAGATAAGGGCCTAGCCATAAATTATCAAATTTTCCATGTTTTCCCTTATCTTCTCTCCTAGAATCCCACTTCAAAACTTTGTCACTAATGTTGAAATCACTGGCCTTGGTTCTTTTATCAAACAACTTCTTGATTTTTTCTTGCTTGTGTAATGCTCTGTTGTAGACTTCCTCTCTGGTTTGTTGAAGATGTATAGTCTGATTTATTCTCCTTGTCATATCATTTTCTTCAAACTGTATTTCTTGGATCAGCTTCATGACTGGCACTCCTAGACTGGTTGGAGAAATGTCATCTGCTCCATAAACTAGCTGGTAGGGAGACATTCCAATTGATTTCTTAAGTGTTAATTTGTCATCCCATAGTGCATGTATTAGCTTTGTGTGCCATGATTTCTTATTTTCCTCTAGCAGCTTCTTGATTATGTTCACCAAACTCTTATTTGAGGATTCTACTAACCCATTACCTTGAGGGTAATAAGAAGTAGAATGGCCCAATGTAATCTGATATTTGTGATAGAATTCAACCATCTTTTTGGATCTAAATGCAGCATCATTGTCAGTAATAATCTTCCTAGGACAGCAAAATCTAGAGAGGATATGATTTTCAAGGAATTTTATGATGACAGAGTCATTGGCTTGCCTAGAAGGGATGGCTTCTATCCATTAGGTAAAGTATTCTATTGTAGTGAGGATCCATTTATGTTGGGCAGATGAGGGTGGATGGATTTCCCCAATGAATTCTAGACCCCACGGTTGAAAGGAGCTTCAATAGTGATTGGATGCAAGGGTAAGGGAAGCAATTTTATTTTGCCTTCAAAGAGTTGGCATTTGTGACAGGCAATAATCATTTTATGGACATCTTGAAAGAGGGTGGGCCAATAGTAACTAGCTCTAAGGATTTTATTGGAATTTGTCTTCCAATAGAGGTGGCCTCCACATTCTCCTTCATGGAACTCATGCTTGATCTTATCTGCATTATTCTTAGGCAAACATTTAAGCAATAATCCACTAGCATTTTTCCAATATAGACATTTATCTACAATGTAGTAATTAACAGTTTTCATCTTTAAAAATCTTGCCTTTGTTTTTGACAAACCAAGAGGTGTATTCAAATTGAGCAAAACATACAAAATATCAGCATACCAAGATGAATTCAGAAAATGATTTTCAATAATGGGAGTTGACAATTCCTCCTGTTCATCTAATGCATCTATCATGTTTATATCAAGAGCTTCAAAACTATATTCATCCATTAATCTTGCTAGTCCTTGGCCTTTTATGAGCTTAGTAGGCTTGATTTCTAAATCATATTCAAGTATCATAGCTATCCACTTTCCTCTTTTTCCATCTAGATCCTGAGTTAGAATGTCTTTCATAACTGAATTTGGCACAAATGAAATTATGTGGGAATGTAAAATGTAAACTATGAAGTCTTTTAAGGCTTTGACTAAGGCAAAGGCTTGTTTTTCCATGATTTTGCACTTCAAAGGTGCATCTCTCAATGCCTTACTAAAGAATGCAATTGGCTGCTCTTGTCCCTTCAAGTTTTTCTGTAATAAGATAGTAGCCACTATGTGTTCTGATGCAAATTAAAAAATGAAGAAATCCTTTGTAAAATCAGGACTTATAAGAACTGGTGTTTTGGTCAATGCTTGTTTTACCAGTTCAAATGATTTCTATGCTTCTAAGGTCCATTTAACTCCTTCATTTTTGAGCATATTTGTTATGTTTCTAAGGAGTTCAACTAAGTTGGGTATGAACCTTCTCAAGAAATTAATCTTCCCAATGAAAAATTGAAGTGCATTGATGTTTCTAGGATGGTTGATTTGCAATATATCATCTATCCTCTTTGGGTATATCTTTATCCCCTCTCATGATATGATGTGTCCAAGTAGTTTACCTTCTTGGAGACCAAACATTGTTTTCTTTGGATTTAAAGATAACCCAAATTTCCTGCATTTCTCAAAGACTTTTCTCAAGTGTTCTAGGTGTTCATCTGTTTTGGAAAAAACAGTGATATCATCAAGGTAAATAATGATGAAGTGTCCTAATTCTTCTAAGAATGAAATATCCATGGCTCTCTGAAATGTAGCACCAGCATTCATTAAACCAAAAGGCATTTTCACATACATGAAAGTACCCCAAGGTGTAGTAAAGGTTGTTTTGATTTGATCATCAGGATGTACTAATATCTGAATGTAACTTGGGAAGCCATCTAGCAAAAAAATTCTTTTAGAACCAACTACCTTTTGTAAAATGTGATCCATCTTGGGTAAAGGGTAGTTGTCATTTAATGAAGCTTTGTTTAAGTTCCTAAAATCAATACAAAGCCTTATTTCTCTTGTCTTCTTCCTCACTGACACAAGATTAGATACCCACTCTGAATATCTAATAGGGACAATAATTCCAACTTCATACATTTTCTTGATTTCTTTCTCAACCAAAAGTAATTGAACAGGGTTGATTCTGCGCAATTTTTGTTTAAAATATTTTTGGATTTCTTTGAGGGGTATCTTGTGTTGAATTATCTCTGTATCATAGGACTTTAGATCCTCATAAATCCATGCAAATACATCAGAAAATTCCTTAAAGAGCTCAATGTATTTCAGTTTTATGTGAGCTGGTAAGGTTTTAGACAGATTAATCATTTTTGGCTTTTTTTCACTGCCTATGTTACATTCTTCTACTTCAGTTTCAACAAGCTCCAACCTTGGTTTTTTGCCAACATCATTGAAATCAAACAATTCTTCTAATGGGATCAGTCTTGTTGGCAAGCTTTGAGTATTGGATTGCAATGTTTCTAAGTCTTGTTTTTCTAAATCTGCATTAATTTATGTGGTATGTTCAAGTTTATTAGACAACAGATTTATATCAGCAACCTCTGGAGACCTTACTTCTTCATCAAGTGGGTTTTCTTCAGTACGACAGTCATTTTCATAATCTGAATTTGAACTTGGTGGCTCAAATTCATTTCTGGACTGTAGGAAGTCTTCTATTTGTTTATCTACATCAAACACTTGCCAATATTTTTCATTGTCTGGGACATCTGGTCTAAATTTTATTTGGGTGGTACATTGTTTGGTTTCATAAGGTGTTAGACAAGTTCTAGCATCAAAGGCTAAACCATTGGCAAGGATATTTTGATTTCTTGGGACAAAAATAAGTTGGAACTCATCAAATGTTTTTAATAAATCAATGACATCATTTCTATAGGCTCTAATTCTGGGATGTTCGGCACTATATTCCCATTCACTTGCCTAATAATCAACTCTGAATCCCCATGAACTTTTATCATTTTGGCCCCTAATTTCTTCAATAAGTGTAGGCCTAAAAGGATGGCTTCATACTCAGCTATGTTATCTGAACATTGAAAATTTAACCTGTAAGAATTCCCATCAGTATGATTTTTTTCAGTGTTGTGTATCCAAATGCCTGCACCTACGTTGTTCTTAGTGCAAGACCCATCGAAATTCATACTCCAAAGAGGACTAGTTTCGGATTTACTAGTTTGGCTACTATCCTCTTTATCTATTATGCTTTTAGATTGCTTTTCTAAATCAGCACAATGCTGAAATTGTTCTAATTCCTCATGTTCTTCATTAAGTTGAGGATTATTCTCTTGACACTCAAGGTTGACAAGCAATGGATGACTGTTTTGTAGCTCTAGACCTATGATTAGCTTGCTGTGATTTTATGTTTTGACATGTTTTTTTGACCCTTCTATCATGTCTTCTTCCTTTTATGTGTCTGCCACTGTATTACAATGAGGGGTGGCCACTAATTCATTTAAGGTCTCTCGCTCATTGAATGTTTCATGGTTGAATAGAATAAATGAGTCAAGACCTGTATGTACAGAATAGAGAGGAGAGTTTTCTGGTCTCTCTTGTCTACTTACCATGTATTTCATATGAGATTCCCTATAAAGTCTTCTAGTCTAATTGAAAATAGGGATGGTAGCATATGTCATATCCATTTGCATTGTTCCTTGTAACTTAGCTCCCCAAGATCTTGATAACAGCATACCATATTTGGGGGGTGCATCATCCACTACAATATCCATCACTAAACACTTGGCTAGAATTTGTGCTAATTTTACACAAAGGTCTTTGATCAAACCTAAACATTTCACTCTACTGGAGTCAAAGGAGTATATATCTTTGTATGGTCCAGTAATTTCAGGGCCTAGGCTCTCCATTACTGATTTGGGCATTAAGTTATGAGAGCCTCCTGAGTCATGCATAGAAATGTGTAAAATTTTGTCATGAATCTTCAAACTAACATAAAAAGGAGGAACTGGTCCTTCTTGGTATCTTCCCTCAATCTTAGGACCAAATAAAATCTCTAGTTGGTCATCATTAAGATTGGCAATGTCATTATTTTCTGCTATGTTGAAAGCTTTCAAAAGATGTGATCTATATACATATTGGGTGACTAATTCAGTGAGAGGAATAGAGATTTTTATCTTGGCAATTTCTTGTTCCAAACTAAAAGGCAGCTGACTTTTTACAATGTTTGTTTCAGCCTTGTTAATCACCACTTTATCATCAAAATCAGTTTGTTGATTTCCTCTATTTACATTGGTCAAATTTTTTTTAATAAGAGCACTAGCTGAGGTGCTAACGCTACTAAGGTCTACACTCTGTTTTTTATTGATTTGAGTGCCTTTCTCATTGTTTTGATTAGGATTTACAGCCACTGTTTTATCTTTTTGTTTAATGCTTTTGGATTTTCTCACAGGGCTGTTTTTTGTAGAATTGTCAAAGGTTTTAGTTTTGGGAGTTTCATAATTATTTTTAGTCCTAAGGTCATACTCTTTTGGAGTTTCTATGATGACATTTTCCATCTCTTGATAATAATATTCATCCTCTGCTCTTTTATCATCATAGGGTGTGTCTAGACCTTGTTTTCTATTGTAATGAACATTAAAAGTATCATTATCTACCCCCAACATGTTTATGTCATCCTCCTCTGTTTTTTCAATTGTTTCTTCAACCTCACTTACATAATTTTCTTGGAAAGGAGGTCTGATCTGTTGATCATCCTCTCTTGGTCTGTTTGGAGGTTGGTTTCTCCTAAAATTCTGATTTTGACTTTGATTTCTGTTTTGAGGAGCTGATTGGTTTTCTCTAGCTTGTGCTCTCTCAAGTATGCTCATTTTCTTCATAATTTCTTCCATCATTCTTTCCATTTTAGAGCTAGATGTGGAGGGTGCAGATTCTTCCTTAAATGATACTTTCTTGCTCTTTTCTCCATCAGATTTACTTCCACAACTAAGGCTCCTTTTTGCATATCTTCTAAAGTCAGAGGGTCTCTTTCTCTAAGCTGATATGCCATTTCAGGATCAAATCCTTCGAGAAACTTGTTCAAGGCTAAGCCTTTTGGAGGTTTTAAATCTGGGGGAAGAGCATTATAAACACTATTGAACCTAGTGCAATAAGCTTGGACACTTTCTCCAGTGTTTCTTTTGAGATTGTTATAGTCTAAAATTTTTTGGAGAGGATTTTTTCTAACTTCCCACTTATTTAGGAACAACTAATGGAGAGCTTGGAGATCATTAATACTATTAGGGGTTAATCTTTTGAACCATTTTCTTGCTTCTCCCCCTAAAATTTGAGCAAATAACCTAAGTTTGACAGTTTCATCATCAATCTCATTCCTATCGAAGTACTCATTCATCTTTTCCACATGTTGAGAAAAGAGGTAAAGGAAGGACCAGAGGGGCATACAATGTTGCCATGATAGGAGGTTGTGGGAAAAATGGGGGGTTTACAAGTGGAGGAGGTAAGATGTGGGGGGGTTGATGAGATGGGGTGGTTTGAACAGTGGGTGTATGAAGAAGAGATGTGGATGGACTAGTAAGAGATTTTTTAGAAGATCTTGGATGAGAGAAACCAAAATTATGAAGAAAATGTAAATCAGGTGGAGTAGTTTCTCTGCTACCAGGATGTTCACCTCTATCTTGGGATGAAGGTGGAGACTCTAAATCTATCTGATCTATATCATCAAGTGACCTAGTTCTGAATGGATTTCTTAAGTCAACTTGTGAATCTTATAGAGCTGTAAGATTTTTAGGGACAGAATTAGCTCTATGGAGTGATCTAACAATAGTTGAAGCTTTGGCCTTAGGAGACTTCCTGAGTATTATTTCAGGGTTATCAACTATCTCAAGAGGATTTGGGTCAGGATAGGATCTAGTATGAATTCTTCTAGAAGCCACTATGCTATGTTTTCAGACCCAACAACAAGAAAAGTTTAACCAAATATGACAATCTTCAGTGGGCTAACTGATCTTTAGCAAGAAAACTTTAATCCTCAAAGTCTTCTTAACTGAATTTGTATGATGCTATGATAGAAATGGGTTTCCCAGTGGAGTCTTCAGGTATATTTAGGATTGTGGAGTCACCAGATGGAAAATTTTTAGCTTTTGTGAAGGTAAAATGTTTTATGGTTCCACCACCATGTTTATTATGAAGCCAGTCTAAAATATGTTTCGATTTTTAGAGTTTTTTCTGTCCTATAGGTTAAGAGAGTGTCCTAAAATTGTTTCAAAACTTAGCTAAGGTGATGAGACAAATAGAGTTTACTCTTATGGCTTAGCTACCTGATTCCTTCAAGGTTTGATAAGTCTCTATGAGAATCCTAAGGGTTAATTAGTTTGATACTGATTCAAAATAACTCCTATCATGATTACCACTTGCTTTGGTAGTGCTTGAAGAGAGCTACTTATACTACACTGAATGCTGAGTGTTTGGTCTACTGATGTTCAGTGGAGTCACCAGGTGAAGGATTTTTACTTGATTTCAGGGCTTGAAAGTTGTTCACCATCAACAATCAAAACCACTCTAGGTAGACACTTGGTTCATTATTAAAAAGGGATTATCTGAGTTTTGAAGTTATCTATTACTTCAGAAAATTCCCAATATGATCGCCAGAAGATTTTAGGCCTTTGTAATTTAGTAGAGTGGCAAGACTAAACGCTGCAGAGACTACACCATAAAACCACTTTGGGATTCTAGGATCTAGCCGTCCTGAATCCAGAGAGGGATCTCTCTATAAGTGCAAATATTGATTTATCTTTAAGGCCTTTAGTATGATATTAGGCTAGTTATTAAGAACAAGGGTTTTTTGTTTGTTTGGTTGGTCAGGTATGATCTTTAATTGGATGGAATATCAAAAAATGAAAGAGTTCAAAAGGTGAAGATGCAAGTATATTGAGAAGTGTTCAACAGATAGGATGTGTGAAAACAGCTTTAAACCATTGGGAAATGGAGTCATAAAAGGGTTTAATTGTGCAACAATTTCAAGAGTGGTCCAAGGGGCAAGTCATCTATATCAAAAGATCCTTTAGATTAAATGATGGAATGGAACATTAAAAGTGTTGAGAAGGTGGAAAAATTCAATAATTTCAACAAGTATTTATCAACTTTCCATACAAGAAAAGCCTTTTTAAGCAACTATTTGAAACCAACCAAAGACAAGGCTAACCTTAAACTTCTTTGGACAAGCTTGTATTAAAGCTAACTTATCAGACAAACAATCAAGTAATCCACATGACTACTTTCAGAAGTGATGAAAATAGATAAGAAAACAAAGTGCAGCTTAATATCAAGCAAGATACATTAAAATCAAAGCCTGCTTTCGCATACTCTTAGGGAAACCTTCAAAACAACCTTTGGAGAAAGAACTAGAAGACAAGGCAAACCATAGACTTTTCTAGTTTAACTCTACTTAGCATGTAATGAAAATATCATTCAAGAACTTCCTTTCAATTTTTTCACATCAAGACATGGACTGACCAACATTCCTTGATAATGTTTACACTTAACTTAAATCATTCTTAAAAACACAATTGGAGGAAAACATAAAGCTAAAGCTTATCAGTGAGAGTAGGGTACTTTTAACAGTAAATCATAGCTCTATATTTGTTGTTCTTTATCAGAGAAAAGTGAAAAAAATGGCATACATGAAAGGAAAAACAATAACAGTAAGAGGTACTTCACCAATGATATAGACCAGGATCCCAAAAATCAGCTCGTGTATTGATTGTCAATCCAGTTACATGCTTCAAGTTCAGTGTTTCATCTCAACAACAACTTCTCTTCTCAGCCTAAATTCTTCAATAAATTAACAGAGCTTCAGAACTTCAGAATTTATTTACATTCAACAATGATTCAATACAGCAACTATTACATCAGAAATCCAATAACAAACCCTTTACAATGTGCTCCTCAAGGATATTTTATAAGAAAATGAGGAGGTGAAAGAGTTTCTAGGGTTGAGTAGCATTAATTCTACACTTAATGCAATTCCTAGCCTTGAAAACCATGCAAGGCATAAGGCAAGAAAGCATCCAATTTAGAACTCTGTCTCATAACTTTGTTTCCTGTTTTTTATGCTTAGAGGATGAAAATTTTAACTTTAAGGCTCTTTTTATCCTTTGAAATAACTTCACTGACAGTTTAAAATTTGTTCTTTTGTTGGTAATAACTGTTCAGGTGTCTTTTGGAAAATATCTTCGGACTGGGCAATAACTATGCCTTCTTTTGATTTATTGTGGTTGTAGGTGGCACTTTGGTAGCTGAAGAGGATTCAATTAGCCTCTTATGTGGCAGTGGAGGTCCTTCGGACTGCTATATTTCTTTTTTTTCATTAAAACACTTTTTAATGTGCTTTACTCTGTGTTTTAGGCTTAATTAGCCTTGATCTCTATTCTCGGGTCTTTGTTCCTTAACACTGTCTTTATCTTTGGATTAGGCCTTTGATTTCTTAAGTTTGCTGCCTGAATCCCTTCAAACTCTATTTAAATATTTAATCCTTCACTCTGCTTTGATCTTATCCTTTGCCACTGATACTCTTCATTTGATTGATGTTTACAGTGTTTTGTGTTGTTTTGCAGGTGCGCGGAAGGTTTTATGATATCACCAAAGCTTATAAGGCATGGGTAAAAACATAGTACGAAACATGTAGATTCCCTTTTCTTCTTGGATAGTGGCCTTTGGATCATCATCCTTGGCTTTCTTTTTATTTTTAAAACTATGGAAAAACCTTTACAACCTACAAAAAACAAACAAAAGTTAAGAAAATCCTGCGAAAATAGGTTAAGCGGCTGCTTTGGAGGTTTGGGCATGAGATTAAATTGGAACTGTTAGATTAAAATAATCAACGGTTGAGATTAATTTGTGAAGTCATTTGGGAGGGCAGATAAATGGCAAATGCATGGGGTCACGTTATAATGAGGGCTGTTAGATTAGAAGGATGAACAGTCAAGATCGCCCGATGGAATAATTTGGGAGAATGATGAGGGGAAAAGTGAATGGACGTGAAATTAAAACGGGACCGTCCGATCTCAGAGATCGACGGCAGAGACAAAAGGCGAAAATAACATTGCAGGGGATAGGTGTGTTAGGGTCCCGTGATTTGGCCGATTGGCTAGCCAAATGACGATGTAACATCAAACCAAGCTTTGGAGCCCAAGGACCTAGCCTTCCTGGACTCAGAGAGGGCTCTCTCTATATGTGTAAAAGATGTCGGTGTGTTTACTTGCGATGTTCTGATATTAGGCTAGTTATGAAGTGTGTTTTTGGTTTTTTTAGTTTTTTAAGTTTGTGAGGGGTGAAACTAATCAAATACATAAACTGGATAACAAGATGTAGATAAATTGGGCTATGGGGTCAAACAGATCAAGGAAGCTATGAAGTGATGATGCAAAGCTGCTGTAGGGCCGATTTGATTCACAATAGAAGGGATCTCTGGGAAAAATGGAGTAAATGAACAATAAGTTGGTGAAAGACAAGGGATTTCAAGTGCAAACTAGTAAATAGCAGACATAAACATGTAATAGCAAGCCATTAATCATGCTAGGTTCGGGAAAAGGCTATCAGATTTTGGGGAAAACACATGAGACAAACTAACAACTCATAAACTATGCCGGAACGCCTAAACATAGTCTCTAAGTCATTGGGCACTTGGAAAAATAATTTTTCATAGTTTTAGGCAAAGGGCTAGATCGGGACTAGGCCTCCTTGGTTCAACAAAATGATCAACAAATCAGTCAAAGAGAAAGTTTTATGGACAGAACTATGGGCAGCCGATAGGTAGGTAGGGCAAACCATACATCCTACTCAACATACATGGAACTGATGAATAAAACTTAGCAACAACACCTTAGGTTACTAAAGAGCAGCTAAGAATTCCTTAGCATAACTAAGGGAGAAGAAAACATCAAGCTATGAAGATTCAGGGATTTTGAGGTGCCTCCATGGGCATATCTCAAAATCAATCTTTACTGATCTATAGCAGCAAGAAATATGAATTATGAGTGAAAACTAGAAGACAAAACACATTAAGAAGCACTATACCATTCTACCATGTCAAGGAATCCACCAACAATCCTTCATCATTCCTCAAAAGCATCCAAGAGGCAGTCCAAAAATCATAACTCAAGTGTATTCTTCAAAGCTCATATGACCAATGTATTAATTCTTCTCTCAAGTTCAGCCTCTGATTTACAATGAGAACCATGGAATAAATAGGTTTGAGGGAGGAAAACCTCATGGAGCAACTAGCTATCCCATTGGCCAAGTCAAAATATCTAAACTTGTCCTTGAGGCTTTGCAAAGCCCAAGGCACAAAATATCCCATAAAATATCTAAAAACCTGCTAAAAACGGAAATTATATTGACTTTACATGATTTCCCAATGATAAAAATAGCTTAACGCACATTTGGGAAAAGCAGATTTTTGGAGTTCAAAAATTACAAAAATACTTCATATTTATGCCTGAAAAAGGTCCCCTGACTTGCTGGATGCAAATGGCAGCCTTCCTGGTGTCGAAATGAGGCTCATGATGGCTCGTTGGAAAGATCTCTGTGTCTGCTTTCCGGCGCAAGTGGAATCAACTCAATCCGAGGTCCGGAAGTCATCCAAAACTGTACCTGTGTGCAAAAACCCAGAAAATAGCAGACTGCTGATATGGCGGGCAGAATGTGCAAAATGAGGCTGTTTTTCGCCAATTTGAGGGGGCGAATGATCTTCAAATGCCCTGAAAATCGCTGGAGACCTGTTCATGGAATTATGGCATCCATCGGTATCATCCTCCTCCCTTGACAACTCATCAAACTGACATGGCGAATTTATGAGTTTTTGACGAAAAACCCAAAAAATGCCAAAAAACAAAAAGTTGTCGAAATAGGCCCAAAATCGGCGTGTATGACCCTCAAGGGTCCTTGGCAACATGTTCTGAAGCGGAAGCCAAAATATGAAGCCCTGAAGTGTCTTTTCTCACTTTCCATTCCGGGCGCTTCCCTTTAGCCTCCTTTAGCTTCTCTTGGGCAACCTTGTCTCATGTTTGGCATTCTGGCTTTGGTGAAGAAGTCATGGCCCCTTGCCTAGGAGAGGCAGATAGCACATGCTTTGGAGAATTCCCTTCGCGATCCACGTTTTGTATTTGCTTGCCCTCATCAGGAGGCTGCCGTGTATCATCTCTTGGTTTCCCTTGCCCATCACTGTCATGCTGCTGCTCTGTCTCAATTTCCTGCTCATTTTGTTGTTCAAGCTGCTGCCCTTCATCATAAGCCTGTTCAAGCTGCTGCCATTTACCATAAGTCTGCTGTTCTTCATCTTTTTATTCATACTCATACCCTTCTTCAAACCAAGATCTGTCTCAGCTTGTCAACTCACTGCTTGATTAAGACAAAATTGGTTTTGAATGTTGTGTACAGTGTCTCCTTTGGCATAAGACCCCTATCTCTTCAAAATGTTGCCTTTCTCATCCTTTGAATATCAATCAGCCAATGTTCTCAATGAAATACACATTCAATAAAGACAAACACAGTCAAAAAGGACTTTCTTGTGTTAGTGATAAGAGTACCCTTCCAGTTAGTGTTTTGAGGTAATGAGACAGCCTTGTATTCAGACAAAGGCAAAAACCACAATCTCCTTAAATTCAAAACCCTGCTTTCTTCTTGGTATGCCTTTCAACAAGTATATTCAGCAATATGAAGACAGTCAGTCAAAGAAGACATCTAATCAGTCAACAGTTACTGCGTTTATAGAAATGGTGACAGAGTTTTGTAATGTTTGGTGAGAGCTTAACAATCTGTAGTAGTGTAAACAATCAAGACTCTTCTTCAATCAAAACACTGCTGCCTTTTGGTATGCTTTTCAGTCAATCAATTCATCATCATAAACACAGTCAACCAAAGTGTGTAGATAGTCAAAGGGAATTTTCCTGTGGAAGGACACCAGCTTTGGTGTTTGAGGCAGTATGACACCCTTACCTTTGTAGAGGAAGGAAAACAAAGCCTTTGATTCAAAAAGACTACTCTCTGTTTAGGCCACTTAACCAATTTAACACCATAAATATAGTCAACCACAGTGCATACACACAGTCAAGGTCACTATGTGAAAGGGCAAGGTAATAGAGCTTATTGTGTTGGGTGTGAGCTCATCAGACCTGTAAGAGTTAAACCACAATAAACTCCTCTTTAACCAAAACACTACCCTCTTTGTACTCCACTGTTTCTCTTGTTCATTTTGGCAACAAAATCTTATTTACTGATCACTGTGTTTGCAAACTGACCTACTATTTTGCCCTTTCCAAAACAATGCCTTTCACTCACACAGATTTTTACACATGCCTGCAAATGGTAATGACAGTTGCACATACTGCAACTGTTTTGTGATCAAAAGGCAATAGTGGTATTTGCTCTTTTTACCCCATAGAGGAGATTTTTTTTTTAAATGGCAAACATTTACATCATGATTTTCTGCTTTTCGAAGATAGACCCATTGTTTCAACTTTCAAAACCTTATCCCTCCTTTCAATACTGATTGAGGCCAGTTTAATGGACTTTTCTCATTAATAAAAATTCAACACCCTTTCAACAAACTACTTTAACATGCCCAACCGAGACCCTCACCCCTTTCACCAATTATTTAACTTTTCGAAAACACACAACACTTAACCCTTTTTAGAATTGTGAAAACATCAAGGAAGTACTTGGAATACTTTGAGATTTTGATGAAAAACCTTGGCTGGGAGTTTGAGCGCCTTTGAAAAACCTTTGGAGGTGTTGTGGAGGTAATAAGACAGCCTTGTATTCAGACAAGGTAGTTTTTGAAGATTGACTTACTGTTTCATGCCTTTTTTTTAAAACCATATGCTCTTTCCCTCAATTGCAGTTTTGAGGGCATCTTTATGGCATTTTCTTACCAACAAACTCATCAACTTAACAGCTTGAATTCAACAAGGAAGTAAACAAAATACCTTGTAGAACGATGGCAGCCCTTGTTTGATTGTTTGAGAAGCCCTAAAAATATTTTTTAAAGGATTTTAAGTAAATTTTTGACCAGTGCTACAGGAGTGCCGCAGGCTGCTACAGGCACATCGCGCCTTAGTTATGGCCCTTTGTATTTTTCGCTCCAGGCACGTCGCGCCCTTTTCCAGGCAAGACGCGCAAGTTTGTAGTTCATTTTGAAGGCCTTACCGGTGTCGGAATTGGGCGCGAGATGGCTCGTTGGAAAGCTGTGGAAGCCTAATTTCCAGAAAAACTTGAATTTTGTCATTTGGTGTCCATTTGATCCTTCAAAAATTGATTTTCCCAACACTGGTCAAAACTGGTAAATCCTGGTGCAGAAATGCATCGAGCTGTTTGTAGACCATTTTTGAATGCCTTCCCGGTGTCGGAATTGGGCGCGAGATGGCTCGTTGGAAAGATGTGGAAGTCGTCTTTCCAGAAAAACTTGAATTTTTTTATTTGGTGTTCATTTGAGCCTTCAAAAATTGACTTTCCCATCACTGGTAAAAAATGGTGTATGCTGGTGCAGAAAAACATAGCGTTGATTGCAGGCTACTTTTGGATGCCTTCCTTTTGTCGTAATTTGGCCCGAGATGGCTCATCGGAAAGCTATGGAAGTCTATTTTCCATAGAAACTTGAATTTTTTCATTTTGAGTCCAATTGAGCCTTCAAAAACTGACTGTCCCATCACTGGTCAAAAATGGTGTATCCTAGTGCAGAAGTTCTCCCGTGACATCTGTATTTTTCATGTTCCTCACAAACCATGATACCTGTGCAGAAACGGAAGGAGGTTTTTATTTTTGAACCTATGAGGGACAAAAACCTCTCTCAATTTTGTAAATTTCATCTCTGTTTGATCAGAAAATCATTTTGAAACAAACTGCCCGGGTGCTCCTTAACCCTAATTTCACTGTGGCAGAGGTATGATGATTCAACAACCATGCAAATTTTACTATCCTTTGGTATTTGTTGAGATGAAATATTTGAGCCTCTTTTTGACTGTGGGTACACTACTTCAGTGGCATTCACTTAAACTTTTTCATCCTCTGTCTATACTCAAGGGCGCTTCTTCTAACACTTTTCCTCTGCTCAAAATATACCAGCAAGGTATCTTTGACTTTGTTATAGGAGCAGACTTTCTTTGGAAAACCAAATGTACTTTGCTTTCTTTTCCACTGTGATGAGTTGTTTGAAGGCATTCTCTTATGAGCAGGAGGATGAGTGTCCTTTACTTTGTTTATGAAGGATAGCCTTTTTGACAAATGCTTGGCTTCCTTTTGACCAATCAGTTTTCAACAACACTAAATGCCTTGGCCATCTGCTCATAAATGGAGGAGGCCCTTCACTAAGCAAAGTATCTGAAGATTATTTGCTAAGGCTGCATGACAAGGTTTTTCTTGGATTATGAAGGTAAGCAACCAACTTGAAACACATCAATACTGGCACCTCTGCTTGCAAACACTACTGTGCTTCAGAAAAAACCCTAGTCAAAGTGTCACTGTCTCACTGTACTGCTCTGAGGGGAAAACTGAAAAGTTAGAATTCACTTTGGTTAACTTATGACAAATTATTTGAAAGATAGTCTAAGTCAGCGTCCTTTGAAAAACAAACAACTTTTCTCCTGCCTGTGTGATGACATGATTTGTCAGCATTTCTTCAAATCAGTCTTGTGGAAAAGCAGGTTGCTTATGATCAGAATGGTTTTTACCAATGATATGCCTTTCTAAGGTTTAACAATTCTTATGATTTGGAAACTTCAAATGACTTTCTTTGCAAGACCTAAACTATGTTCCCCTTTTAATTTGCATACTTCAGATTTTAGGCCTGCTATGATTATCACTTACACTCAGAAAACCTAGAGTCTGTGTTTCACTGTTTAGTAACAAGCAAACCTGGGCTTTTGCAATCCTTAAAGTCAATACTGGCCAGCGCCCCCTGCTTGTAGATGAAGGAGGCGCCCTAACCCTCTGCTTGTAAATGAAGGAGGTTCTGGGCCATGACAAATTACCAGTTTGCTGTGACAGTGGTGTCTTTCTCTTACGGTGATTTTCATGCTGGAAAGAGCTGCAAGGTCTTGATGAGTGGCTCTCTGTTTTGCAGACATATCTTAGGCTCATGTTACATTTAGAAGCAGTTGTTCTTCTAACTGTAAATTCAAGCATTTTCTCCTGAGATGAAGTTATATTTCCTGCCTTTGTAGAATCCATAAAACACTGTGAAACACCTAATAGTCAGCTTGAGACTATGGTTTGTGCAGTGCTGAGACCTAGGGGTGTAAGTGGCGCGACTTAGAGCTGTTTGTCAATTTCATTTGCAAAGTGAGAGGTCAGTCATGGTTGGTCTGTAGCAGATGGAGGCTTTTTGGCTTTTTGATGATTGCCAAGGGTGAAAATGTCTTAAAGCGCCACTTCCTAACATAGGGGAGACTTTTGAAACAGATATGAATTTGCTTTTTAAAGCTGATGGGCAGACCAATAAGGTTGAAGCTAGATAGGATTGTGATAAAGAGGTTTTGATTTTGACATGGGCGAACTGAAAAGGTATAAAGGTGAAAAAGTTTTAGGAGGGTTTTCTTGATGACATATTGACATAAGGGAATCAGTTTCAAGAAAACTCAGCTGTAGATATAGTCATCACTAACATGTAAAAAATATTGATGGCTAACAAGGTGGTTTGGCGGAAAAGCATTAATGGTTTTCGCGCGGGCTATGAGGTAGTAAACCGTTTTCCGAAAAAAAACGTGATTCCATTCATCGCGTGACACGTGGATTTACAAAACCACCCATTTCGCGTTTTTTTCGGGATTAAACTGCAAGTGCAAAAAAAATGTGAAATGGATTGTCAACCGTTGGATCATTGGGGGCAGATCTGATAGTGCGGATTGCATGCATCAGGGAAGTTGCGCGGTCAGGACGATAGTGGAATACAGGTGGCAGCGTGCAAGTTAAATGGGTCTCGGGTTTAATCTCGTCCATTTGATCTTATGAATGGACGGTTGGATTTGCAAGGAGGAGCGATTATATTGTGGAAAGGAGGAAAGGGGAAAGAGGATGTCGGGTTTAATCTTGATCGTCGGATTTTTCTGACGGACGGTCAGGATTAATGGAGGGAACATATAATGTTAAAAGGAGAAAAGGAAAAATAGATGGACAGGCAGAGAGCGGGTGCAATGATGACCATTGATCTGCAAAGATCAACGGTATAGATTCATTTAAAATATGAAACGTCGGGGAAACAAAAGAAAAGGGAAAAAGGGTTTTGGAATGAGTTTTAGGCCTTTTAAGCACCCGATTGCGGGGCTAAGGCCACATGAGGTGGAGGGCTAACGGACATAAGCCCTCAGGGGCTTTACTCTTTGTAAAATGAAAAAGAGTGTTTTTAAGGCAAAAAAAACAAGGTTTTTGAGGCAAATTGAGGGTTCTGGTAGGTGAAATAAGAGTTTTTAAACCAAATGAAAGGGGAACATAAGGTTTAAAAGGGATTTTTGGAATGATTTAGATGTTAGATGAAGGGTTTTTAGAGGATTTGATGGAGGAAAAAGGATGAACAATGGAATTTTTTTATGAGTGAAAGGAAGAGTGAAATGAAGGGGTAAATGGGCTTCTTAAGCAGTCTTTCTCTCTGGGAAATAGCAGGTTCTTCAGGATAAAGAGGGAAACAAAAGTGAAGATTAAATCAAAGAGTAAATGTCATCATAAGACTTTAAGAACTCACAATTTGGTCATGAAATTTTTTCTTGAAGTCTAAAAAAGATCTAGCCACCATTTGATATGACAAATTTTTATAGGTGGCTAACAAGGTGCATTTGAACTAGCAACCTTACAGCCTTTTATTCTTTTTGAAAGTAGTAAACTATCTAATTCTACACTTATTTCATCCAAAAATCCAAATTAAACTATTGGATTCTTTTATTCTCTACCTAACTACTAAATTGTCATGATTAAACTATTTGACAATTCTTTATTCACTATCTACAACATTTGAAATTTAAAGATGACAAGTAAATATTAAATTGTTCAACTCATCACATATTATAGCATTTATTGAAACTCTACCATAATCAATTGCAAAAAGTAAAAGTAGTGGCATTTAGACTTGCACACTTTCATGTTTTATTCATCTTTTTTATTTTGGGGTATATTATTTTTTCTAAGTCCTTTGATTTTTCTTTTAGGACTTTTTACCCTCTTTTTGATTTTTTTTTTTTTTTTTTTTTTTTTTTACAAAATATGGGAAAATAACTTGCAGAAAGAAAAGATTGTAAATATTTACAAGACTGCCATTAGTCAAGTCAAAATTATGAATCTTATATTTATAGGTTACTAACAAATGCATAGAAGTTGGTTAAGTGAGTCCTTCTTGTAATGACATACCCTTGATCTATGAAGGTTTATCAACCCAAGACCTTTAGGGTAAGATTTCCTGAAACATATACAAGATCTTGGTATTTTTCCCTCCCTTCAGGTTCTACATTCAATGGGAATAATTTTCAAGAACTATTTCTTGCTAAATTTGGTGATGATAGGACAATTGCGTCATTAGTCAATGATCTCTCTAATTTAAAATCTAATACAGGTGAAAAGATCAAAGACTTAAACTCCATATTTAACAAGTTATTAAATAAAATCCTAGCTTCCTCTAAACCTATATTGGATGTACAAATAGAATGGTACATATCTTCTCTTCCTTCTTATATAGAATTTTTTGTAGATAGAGCTAATAAAGTCACTCTTGTAGAAAACATGAAAGAAGCTTTGTCCATTGAGAGAATAATTGTTTCTTTAGAAAATAAAACTGAGCTTAAAGATAAAAGATCTAAAAAGGTAGCATTCAAAGATGAGTTAAATAAGAAAACTCCTAATATCCTTTTGATCTCGAGGGATTGAAAAACGTTCTTAAAACCATGTCCAATGATATGGTTGAAATCAAAATGTAGGTTGTTGAGACCTCTACCAAAAAAACCTTTAGATCATTTAGAAAAAAAGAAATCTTATGTTTCTCAACCTCCCAGCATTATTTCTAATGTTGAATCTGATCAAGAAGAAGAAGAAGAAGAATAAAATGTAGCTTTTTCCAATGAATCCCAAGATGAAGAAATTGTTGAATTACATGGATTATGGGATTTCATTTTACCTTCCTCTGATGAAGAGACAACCCGAAGCCATGCCTATTAGCACTAGAAGTAGGAATTCTATAGAACCAACTCAGTCAACTCAAAAACAGAAAATTCCCACTTCTATTTCTAAATATAAACCTATCAATAAGAAACCTCCAGTCAAACCATCTCAGAAGGTTACTACTGATTCCCATCCAGTCAAATCTACACCCAATCCTCAATCTAAAACTTTAGTAGTATCTGATACTATCGAGTATAATATAATCAAGGATATGAAGAATATTAAAGCCAATATATCTCTTTATGAAGTTAGCAAATTAAAAGATAACATAAAATTTTATTGAAAGAGTTGAATGCAGTGACAACATCCCCTCTTCCTCCAACTGTTGTTGCTAAAGCTACTAATCAAATAGGGAAACTTCTGATTGACAATTCAAATCAGGTTAATGCTTCAGACTCTATTTTGATTGGTGTTAGATCTAATTATCATACTCCTCCTTTTCTTTTAACTTTCAAAATCTACAATAAAAATGTTCATAACGTTTTGATTGATTCAAGGGCTTCATCCAATATAATGCCATATTCAATTTGCGAAAAAATAAATATCGCACCCCAAAAGTCATCAGTTAGTATAGTTCAATTGGATAGAACAAAATTTAAAGTATTAGGAGAGATCAACTCATTAGGTATTATATCGTCATCAAATCCAAAATTCACTCAGATTATTGATATATTGATTTCAAACATCCTTGAATTTTAGGGTTTAGTTCTTAGCCCAAATTGGTCTGAAAAATTACATGGATATTTTGCAACAGACTGGTCACATATGAAGTACATATGAAGTACTCACTCACAAATCTTGGAGAAGAAAATGAGCCCATAACATTTAACAATAAAATTTTGTTAAATTATTTTGTAGATTCATTCTTAGGAAATTTCAATCTGCAAAGTTCACCTTTTTTAGTCAAATTTGTTAAATCACAAGTTGAAAAAATTTCTCAAAATGATTTGAAAAAGAAACTATAGTCCAATATCCGTTTTGGAAAATTTATTTTTCTGTGATCAAGATCCAATGATGGAGTAGGAGCAGGATGTGTACTTATTAGCCCAAAAGGTGGAAAATGCATGCTAGCTTCTAGGCTAGAATTTGAATGCACTAACAATATTGTTGAATACGAGGCATTATTTCAAGGTCTCTAAAAAGAAATTAGTCTTGAGATACAGTATATTAAGGTTTTTGGAGATTCAAATATTGTGGTAAGACAAGTGTGAAATACCATTCACTGTCTCTCAATTCACTTAAAACATTACCAATCTTTGGTTCAAGACCTCACATCTCATTTTATTGCATTCAATTTTTCTCCTATTCCTAGATTACAGAACGATAGTGATGACCTTTTGGCTAATGTTTCCTCCAAGCGTATTCCACTTGAATATTTTAGTAGTGACATATTCTCTATTGAATTAATTTTCCAACCATCTATACCAGATAATGTTAATAGCTGGCGGGTATTTAATGATGATAGTGATATTTCAAGTTTTCCTACTTCTAAGAAAACATATGATGATCAAATTATGGATGAAGATGAACATGATAATAAAATCAAGCAACAAACTGATAAAAATATTTTTCCAAAATCTGTGGTCAAGCTTGAATATTTATATGAATTAAAAAATAGATTCAAGAAAGTTGACAATTCTAAGCTACAGAGTTCCACTCTAAGGTATGAATTAGTTAACTTAGGATCTACTGATTTACATCAAGATATAAATCTAGGGCTTAGCCTTTCATTGGAATAAAGAAATGTGTTCATTTCATTATTGAAAATATACAAAGATATTTTTTCATGAGATTACCAAGAGCTTAAAACATATGACCCATCAATCATTCAACATACTATTCCTATGGTACCTTGTAGAAATTATATAACTTATGTGTTATATGTCCAAGATTCTCCTGATCTCACACTATTTTAACTTCATGAAAAATACAGAATCTATTCCACCATTGATCATTTGAGGAAATTAAATCAATATTGCAATGCACACATGAAACAATAAAAATTCACACACGTTAACACAGTTGTTTAACAAGAAAGCCTGAAGTTGAAAACCCCAACTAACTGTATATAATATATGTCATAGAGATCATGTAACAATCCTCATACAAATCTGATCATATCAAGCTCTCAGTACAATACAATCGCTACACACTAATCAGGCCCGATCTTGCAAATCCATGCACCGATCTTTGCCACCTGCTAGCCTGCCTCTACTGCGCAATCCCTGCTAAAGAATGAATTTTAATAAGTTTGAATTACTCTAGCCTTGCTCACACAATCCTCATTGGCATCTCCACTGAGTGTTGGATGCAATCAATGCATCACTATAGTCACAACTGATAGTCTATCTTGCCCTTTCACCTATCTCTCCACTGGTCTCCACTGAAACTGCCATGCACTGTAGTTCACTAATGTATTCTTAAGTTGATTAATGAGTTATTATTTGTGAATTAATTAACTAATTAATTCACTCCACTCTCACTAGTGTATCAATCAGTTAGACTAGATACAACTATTTCAACTGAGTCTAACTGAGTTAAACTGAACACAAATCCATAACTACTTATTCCAACTGTCATAACTCTGCCACTTGAGTTCTAACTGAGTCCTTCATGCAATAGCTCCAGTAAACCCTCAGGAATAGCGTAATTCCTTCTGTCAGCTGTTGTGCCACATCTGTGCACTTAACTAAAGTGCTCCAAGAGAATAATATACTATTTAGAGTCCAAATATTATTAAGAGCTAATAATATTCGACATATCTTTTTTTAGACTGGCAGTCTAAAACTAGACTCTGCCCAAAATGTCTAAAAATAGAAGTCCATCTATTTTTCCAACTTGACCATCCATCCACAAATAGCATCCTGCAACTCATAGAATATGATCAACATGTCTAAAAATAGACATAGTCTAAAAATAGACTTTGCGCCAAAAATAGCCTGCAGGCCCACTTAGTGAAGGCGACCCTTTTCACTAAGCTCATCATCTTGTTGAATATCAACATACCTGATCTTAAACCTATTTAGAAAAATCTCAGGAAATTTATCTGAACCTGGAAACTCAAATAAAAAATGAATTAAACAAATTATTGAAAGCCAAGATCATTTTTCCTGTTAGACATTCAAACGGGTTTCTAATTTAGTACCTGTTAGGAAAAAGAATGGAGATATTCAGATTTGTATTGAATTCGGGAATTTGAACAAAGCATGTCAAAAGGATAATTTTCCTTTACCATCAATGGAACAAGTTTTACAATCAGTAGCAGGTTCCAAATTAATGTCTTTTTTAGATGGATTTTCAGGGTATAGCTATATTTTGGTTCATCCAAAAGATCATTTGAAAACAACATTTCGAACCAAATGGGGAACTTATGCATATCAAAATATGCCCTTCGGACTAATGGATGCAAGAGCCACATTCCATAGAGCCATGTGTGGAGCGATAAAAAGGTGTCTTTTTAACTCCTAATTACCTTCACATTAATTATCAACCCAGGGACGACTTTTTATTTCAAGAGTGTACTCAGTGTGAGGCGGCTATTTACTCAAGAGTAATGTTTTGCAGTATAGTGCTTAAAATGAAAAAGTAAATGAAAGCTGGAAACAAAATCTAATTGGAACAGCAAGAAACTGAAATGTTCTAAACTAAATCATTCACTCAAACAACCATCAATCGAGGATACAGTAGCAATAACTCATTCCTCTGGATATTGATGCAATTGAAATCAAACCGGAACAAGACAATCATTCATTCATTCGGAAATCAACAACAAAATACCTTGAAGCCTAAATCATTCATTCGGAAAAATAAGCAATGTATCAGTCAAGGGTTCGACAACAATAGCCCATCCCTTTGGAAACTGATGTAACCAAAAGTAATCAAGGAACAGATCATCAATCGGGGACTAGACAGCAAATGCCCACTACAGTTTCAGATCGTTCTGCACACCAAGGCAAAGATAATGCGAATAACAGGAAATGGAACAGCAGATACGGAATGGAACAGTGACTAGGAAATTGTAATAGCAGCTGAATTTAATAAGAAACAACCCTTTAGTCTACAATAATAAATGCAATAATTATGTCCTACAGAAATCGGATAGCAATCCCCCATCTTTAAAGATGAATCGAACAACACGCAGAAATAGAACACCATTAACTAATAATGAATATGAAACAACGATGGAAAGTCAAATACAAATGCATAATAACTTAACACACGGCACACCTCAATAGCAATCTGATCTTGGTAATCCACTTGTCAGTCTTAGTTATAAATAATACAACTGTCTTTTAGAATGGAGCAGCAACGTTCATAAATTCAACAATCGCAAGGAAATATAATTTCTAAGATGAATTCAATAATACCAATGGTCAAATGTTACAACACAGACATTCCATAATTGAATAGCAACGGTATCCTGTAGAAACCATTTATATCAGCACTTAAAGAAACAGCAATGCATTGCAAAATCGATATGATATTTATGTCTCAGAAAATGAGATTACGTGACAGAGCTGTGATGTAAAATAATAGAAAATACCAGATTACCAAATAAAACTGATAAGCAAACCACGCATAAAACAAAAGAATATAATATACAGTAGCAGCAGCGTACTCCACCAGAGGCCCGGGCCCTTAGCCGCCAGCGGATGCTGCTGGGCTACTTCAGAATGAAAAGAATGAACAACAACTCCCGAATCAGATATTAATCATTAAAGTGTGAAATCATTACAACAGAAAATTCTTGAGAATTACATCATGCAACAATCCCTATCCTATCATGAATAATCCACCATCATTCTTCATCATTTTTCCATCTGGAATCATCCCCCAAAATCCTCTTTCCCTCTGATCTTTGTTCTGATTTAAATAAAGAGATATCAGAGAGCAGTTACAATAAAGATAAGTACAACATGATTTATATTACAAAATTGGATTGTTTCCAACCAATTTATAAACAAGAAGATATATTTTCGTCCAGCTTTCAACAAGAACAAGACGAATTTGGCTTTGCAGCTGAGATTTGGAGGACGGCCGCAACAACAAATCTGAGAAAATCATGCTCAAAGAACCCTGTGTTTCTCTCAGTACAAGCTAAATTTTGGCAAACTGTTCTTTGCTAAATTTAATTGGGTCCGTTCTGGACAAAACCCATGTTCCGGATTTTCCAGATTCATCTTTATTTGCTCAGAATCTCAACTGCAAAACTGTCACTTCTTATTCCAGCGAATTTTTGAGTTGGCACTTTTAATGATCAAATCTTCAATCTGGAAATTATCTTGGAGGCTAAAAATGGTGAATAATGTTATAACCAATTTATTAAACTTTCATTGATAAAATCATGCATAATCATCAATTTATTAGAAATAAAGGAGAATAAATAATATTCATTCATAAGAGCATAAATCATTATAAAATGGATTTAAATAATAAATTATAATAAATGACATGATGAAGAATGGTAGAAATGGGTGGAATAAGCGTTCACAAGTGATAATAATAATGGCATATTAACGGCCCAACATACCCCCACACTCAATATGTTGCATGTCCTCATGCAACAAAAACCTGAATATATTGCATGTCTTCATGCAACCCCAAGACAAAACCCATGTGTTAACCAAGCAATAAAAATTTGAGAACAAATGAATGCTTCCTTAATTAATGAATATTCAATTTTAGCAATCTTGATGAAGGCATAACAATTTTTACATTGACATTCAACTATATGTATGAAGTTGCAGCAAAATATGATATAGATAACAACAAACTTCATTAACCATTTTCTCAAAACTACAAACCAGATTTTGTTGAAATGTTGCAAGTAAGTTTATAATATATGAATGTCTCTATGATCCAAAAATCAGATCGTTTTGATGCACGGATCATGAGATATAAACAAAATTGCTGTAGGTGAGAGTGCATGATTTCCGAAATTTTATGAACCAATATTTTTTGAAATTGTCTGGGTTTGTATTAATGATACATCTGCATTTTCCAAAAATCACAAGAATTGAGTTCATAGTTTTAAAAATATTATGGAAATCAATTTCTGCACTGAAATTGTATGCCTTAAATGAGAAAGAAAATTGAAAACATCCATCATGCGTAGCAATTCCTCCCCCTCTCTGAAGAATTAGCATGCCCTCATGCAATGCTAGAAAACAAATAGAGGTGGTTGCCACCATCTATTGAATTCTATGCTTGGTGTAAAACAACATGGAATAATGGAGGTGTTGAGAATGAATAAGAATAACAATGGATGATAAAGAATATGGATGACATGGTCATAAGAAAGAAATGAATGAAAGGAACACTCTCCCATACTCGAAAATGATATGCCGCTGAAAAATAGGGAGTGGTATAGATGTGGACTGAAGGATGATAAATGATGCTCAAAATGGATTTTTATGAAATTCTCCTAAATTCGTAATAGATCAGAAAATTATGCGATTTTACCTCAAGTTTTACCTCCAAAAATGTGGAATGACATATATGGACTGGCAGTTGTTGAAGCTGATGTAGGCAGAGTTGGTGCTGAAAGTGATGCAAAAGGTGGAATCCAGGTAAGCACATCATGTCTAAAGAATTGTTCACGTTCGCGAGTTGCTCGAGCCTCTTCTCTTAGTTGCAATACTGTAGTCATGCTGTGAATAGAATTCTGCCCATACTTGTTGTTCTCCTATAAACAAATCACTAGTTTGCATACAATGTTCTTGAATCCATAGTGTTAGTTTTAAAGAGCAATAGATTCAGATGCATGCAAAAATTTCAATCAGAAAAACTTATCAAATCAACAAGTTATGGCAGAGTGCAGTGATCATATCACATGCAATCCCATAATGCAGACATTCCCCCCTCCAATTGAAAAAGGAATTCCATGACCATAAAGCATATGAGAGGTGTTGTGCTGACGGCAAGGCAAGGGAATGAACAATACAGTAGTAAATGAAACAGAGTACACATATCAATGACAGGACAACGAGAGTTATGATTATAATGAGAGCAGAGTGTGTAAAGATAGTTATGAATAAGAGATAGGACGCTTTGGATTGATGATAGTTTATGCAAAACGTAAAAGGACAACAATATGCTAAAAAGATGCTTAACTGACAGCATTCTAGCTGAAAATGATGTGATTGATCTGAAAACAATTTCTCATGCATAAAGGTTCAAAACAGGGAAAAAAAAATTAAGGAAATAACTTCTCTGATAAAAAGAAAAAATAAGAAAAGGGTATTATAGTAATAATTGACGATAAGATATAATTTCAATACCATAAGCAGAGCCGCTGCTGCCAGCAGGCGTCCATAGCCTCGGCAGGGTTGTTTTTTAACCCATATGAGCCAAAATCCTCAATTTATAACTAGAGAGTTACATTGTTGTTCTACAGAAAAGATCAATGTGCTGGCGTGGTAACCAGATAACAACACTGCCATTCACTGGGATGTAGCAAAAGTGATCAGGCCGGCTCGTGATGAGACCTCTTGTTCCAAGGATAATTGGGCTATCCAATGGATCATAACCCTGGTGTGGTGGCCATAATGGGAATGTCACTTTGTTACAGCCTTATGAACATGGTAGGCTGGCTCGTAATGAGACCCCCTATCCTCCATTTGCGAACAAAATTTTGTTATTATTACACATTTTTATGATAAAAAGAGTGAGGCTCAGTACTCCTTTAGAGCAGGGATGGTAGAAGAAGTTGAACATGTCAATAGAAAAATATACCCATAATATCATTTATTACAGACAAAGAAGATTATAATCCAGAAGGGTGGAACCAGCATGGTATTAAGATGATCAATCAATATCATGTTCAACAGAAAACAATGTAGTAAAGTAGTATATAAATAATTGTGTCCCTTTTGAAAATAATCTATCATCAAGGAGCTGTCCTGTTAAAGATCATAACGTGAATGATATTAGCTCGCTTCAATAGAATCCATAATTCTTGTCCTCATAAAAATAGTGTACTTCATGCCATGAAGGGGAATCAGTAAAATGTGGTTGAGATGAACTAAAAATAATTCCACAAGAGGAAGGAAGGGTTGCTCTCGAAAATACTCCCAAAGTGTTGCTCTTTTGAAGGAACAGCAAAAACACTCAAAAAGAGTGTTGTTCATTGTAGCGAACAACAAAGGAAATGCACACAAAAAAGAAAAAATGCACACAAAAAAACAAAAATACACACAAAAAAGTGTGAAAATGCAAATGCCGTTCCTTTGAAGAAAGGAACAGCAAAAACCAAAAGTGTCGTTCCTTTAGAAAAGGAATAGCAAAACCGCAAGTGTCGTTCCTTTGGAAAAGGAACAGCAAAAATCAAAAGTGTCGTTCCTTTGGAAAAGGAACAACAAAAACGAAAAGTGCAGAAGTGTTGTTCCATTCGAAAAGAAACATCAAAACGTGAAAGTGTAGAAGTGTTGTTCCATTCGAAAAGGAACAGCAAAACGTGAAAGTGCAGAAGTGTTGTTCCATTCAGAAAGGAACAGCAAAATGGACAATCATAAAATGCAAACATGCAAAAAAACAAATTAGCTGTTCACGGCATTGATGCTGAGGATGAGTTACACTTTGAATGAAGGAACACCTGAAACACAAAATATAAGAGAAATTAGAAAAGAAACAACATTTTAAAAAAACAATATGTAAATTAAGTTACAACAGCTATGATATTATTAAAAAAAAATGATCTTTTTGAAAAATGTTTTGGCAGCAGTGACAAGACATGAATCTTTAAATTGAAATTAATTCTTCAATTCTTCTATTATGAATCTGTTGAGTAATGACTTGGATGAAATTCCTTTGTTTCGTTAAAAAAAATTTCAAGAATCACTCGTCCATAAATTGACCTTCTTTATTTTCCCAGGACCTGCAAAAAAAACGAGTGTCTACCTGCAATAAAACATTAAATCATGGAGAAAGAGAGGTGCGCAGGCTCCCCTAATCCAGGAATTATGCAAAAAACAACAAGTAGTTACTCTGTATAACAAATCCATTGAGAGAATAACAAAGTAAAATTTATTTGTCACCTGCGGGAGAGCAGTGGTCGACCATACTATCCAGCAGTGTTTTAATCACAACGTCTTTTTTTTTCATCGAAATTGAGTGATTCCAAAGCTAAATGAGAGTTAATTCAAATTTTTATCTCCAGTAGCAACAGGTTTTAGAAATTCAATGATATGATATGTCAATTTTAGTTAGAACAACCTGCATAACATAGTCATTTTCAATTACCCAGCTCAGATCAACAGTGAATGTTTTAAGCATAGGTTTTTCGTTTGATGTCGGATTCGAATAATTCAAATTGGAAATGAAAATAGATTCATTTATTTATTTCCAATAGAAACAGGTTTTGAAGACAAGAATAATTGATAGGTCAAATACTGTAAGGAACAGCCGGAAAGACATAGTTTTAAGGGTGCTGATTTACGATAGACAGTCAGTATTTTGATCATAAATTCCCCATACAATATCTAAAATGAGTGATTCCAATTGCATTGTAAACTAGATTCATAAGGGAATCTACCATAGAAACAGGTTTTAAAAATTCATTCATTTAGGCCTCCAAAAACTGACTGTCTCAACTCTGTTCCTGAGCTGCCCATTGGACATCCGGTCAATGTTTTGGTTCTAACTTTTTCGTTTCAAATCCAAATTGACTGATTCAAATTGGGTTAGAAATTAGACATCAAGGGCTACCTAGGGTAGAAACATGTTTTAAAAATATTCATTTTTGGTCCCTCAAAACATGACTGTCCCGACTGTTCTTCCAGAAAGTTCATCAAGCCCGCAAGCCAAAAAAATGATATTCAAGCATTTTTTCAAATTGGTGATAAAAAATTAATATAAGTGTTTATAGAATTTTTATTTGCAATATAATTCATCTACATACACAAATAAATTGAAATATTTATCACCGATGTTGATTTCGTTAGCGTGTTGCAACAAAAAAACAACTATTTTTACAAAAAAACAAAATGCATTTATTTATGTCCTTATTTTATTTTATTTTATTTCCTCCACTATCCTACTCTTCTTTGAGAATCTAATATGTTTATGTATAAGAGTATTTCTAGTGGAACCATTTTAGAAATAAGGCCTCTAGTATGCACATACCCAAATTTGAAAAATACATGTTGATAAAAATTAGGGTATGAGAAGCCAACTTCCCTTGAAAAGATGGAGTCAAAAATTGTTGAAGTGTGGAGCAATGTTGCAAATAAGTGATGGAGTGAAACCAATCTTCAATATATCCTTTATTTTCTTGATTTCCCATCATATCATGAGGTTCTTGAGCTTTTAAAATGGTTTGTTGATGCAAACTAGAAGTAAGCTCATTTTCTTCCATAACTTCTACAATTTTTGAATTTGAAACATTCTTAATCTCATTGTAAGTTTTCTTAAATAACACATGTGAGATAGAATGGGTGGGAAGGGTGGGTAAATTTGGCAGTTCAACATTGTAAGTATGTTGTACTGGTTTATTGCGGTGAGGGTGTGGAATTAGTTGAGCAGAAAATTCAAAAGTAAAAATGTTGGATAGTTTCTTACCATAACAGAAGATGTCCTTCATGTGTTCCTTCAAAGCTCCTTCTTCCAATGTTCCTGTCAATTAGTTAGTGAAATGGGTGGTGCTTACATCACCACTTGAGTGAAACCTTGTGATTCATTTTCCAAAATTTCTATTTTTTTCCTAGTCACACAAAAAAATTCAAACATCTATTTCTACCTAAAAAAAGCAACAGCAAATCTGTTAGGAAAGCGGACAGTGGAGCAGGGCTTTTACATGCTCCGCACGCAGGTTCTTACCTTCCATTTTTAAGATCCAACTCTTCCCTAGCAGGCACTCATCAGATTCACACTACTCTTTAGAAATGGCTACACTCTCCCCGGCAACGGCGCCAAAATGTGGAGCGATAAAAAGGTGTCTTTTTAACTCCTAATTACCTTCACATTAATTGTCAACCCAGGGACAACTTTTTATTTCAAGAGTGTACTCAGTCTGAGGCGGCTATTTACTCAAGAGTAATGTTTTGCAGTATAGTGCTTAAAATGCAAAAGTAAATGAAAGATGGAAACAAAATCTAATTGGAACAGCAAGAAACTGAAATGTTCTAAACTAAATCATTCACTCAAACAACCATCAATCGAGGATACAGTAGCAATAACTCATTCCTCTGGATATTGATGCAATTGAAATCAAACCGGAACAAGACAATCATTCATTCATTCAGAAATCAACAACAAAATACCTTGAAGCCTAAATCATTCATTCGGAAAAATAAGCAA